>VWZT01015011.1:32081-49315 GCA_013397055.1 Pachycephala philippinensis
TTTTTTTTTGATCCTGGCTTCTTATTTAATAATAAACCAGGCTGTGAACACACTGACTCATCTCTTGTTTTCTCAAAATAGTGAGAAGTTTTATTTATTTTTTTAATCAGTAACTACCTGAGAGAAAGGAATGCCTCATAAGATAAAGGCATTTAATTAGTTTGTTTGCTGTTAAGAAAAATATGTAGGTGGATGTGGGCGAAATGCCAAGCCAAAGTGGTCTGGCTTTGCTGACAGTTCAGCAAAAGAAAAAGATTAGACGTCATGGAAAAAATGACTCCCTGAACAGGAAAAGCTGGACACGGCACATATTTCTCTTCATGCTTCAGCTTTGTAACAGTAAAAGGAACCTCTAGCAGTAGCTAACAGAACGTGTTTAGGGTGCAAGAGGGCTGCAAGACAACAAAGCTGGCTGAATCACAGGGCTTTGGTAATTACACGAGATTTCTTTCAAATCTCTTATTTTTCATTAGTATTATTATTAATGTTATTATAGCAAGAGCTATATCCCTTGTCTCCCCAGACTGCACGAAGGCCAACACGTCAGCACTGCCCAGGGCACTGTGAACCTTTGGCTTTGCTGTGCACGTTTCGGAGCAGACCCAGACATCAGGATACTTTCATTTATAACTCAGAGCAGACTACAAAGTGGAATAACCTTTTGGAACCAGGTTAGCAAACAAACAGCAGCGTATCAATCACCCTAATCTTGATTTTAATGCCGTTCACATTCCTGCGGACACGAAACACTTGAGGTACAACGTGCTGGAATCCCAAAACACAAACAAATCCAGAGAGCCCATAAAGTGGCACAAGTCTGTTTAGAGTTTGGCCATTCTTGCTGAAGGCCAAATTTGCCACTGGACATCCTCTGTACCCCATTCACAGCTGGGTCCTTCTGGTCTGCTGCTGCCAAGGAACTGTTCCCCACACTTGAGTTTGTGCCACATCTGAAGCAGGGTTGCGCCTGTCTGTACCAAACTCGTCTCCAGGGACTGCAGGGCATTTCAGACAAAGCTTTCCAGCTGGCTGCTGCATCAGGAAAGTCTACCAGCATGTTTTGTATACATGTTTAATGCCAGCCATCCTTTACCCTTTAGACTTTTGTCCCAGATAACAGCCAAACAGCTCCGTGCCTTTCCTGAAATCCACGATTCTTATCGTGGTGACCCGGCTTTTTTTGTGATCACTCAGTTCACTCCCACCTTTGGATTGTTCAATCCATTTCTGTTAACCAGGAAGGATACTGAAATAGCCAGTCCATTATTAGCTGCCTCCCCAATTTCTGAGATGAGTCGTCTCCCATGTTGGAGGAACCTGGCCACACATCTGCTTCTCCTGCTGACCTTCTTCTCTTGACCTTTGGGAGAGTGAGATGTCTGTTTACCACATGCTCCCACCCTCAGACAGTCATGATAGGGTTTTTTTGTTTTTTGTTTTTTTTAAAATCACCATGCATCCCTTTCCACACTGTAGGGGTCTGTTACAGACCCTCACATCATATTACCTTGGTTTGCTCTTTTATAATTGAAGGGTTTGTGTGCCTGACTTGTAAGGAACTTTGTGAGAGTTTCTTCAGAGCCACCCAAGCCAGGTGTGTGTAAAGGGACACATTTGTACACACCTCCAGGAGAAATTGAACCCAATGGGAGGCATCTGGTTTTGAAGAGCAAGCCTGGCACTTGCAGCAGCTGTTAGTGATGGCACAGGGCCCCTCTGGACACACGAGGATGGATATATGAACAGATAACAGGAATTTACATCAGGTCAAACACCGTGAACCATGAGCAGATTGAGAGTTAAAAACAATCAGCAGAGGAATGATCTGTGCCCCAACCAGCAGAGAGAAACCTGGCTGTCACCCTCTCTTCTCCCACAGGATCTTGCCTTGCACACACTTATCCCATTACAGCTTCCCTTTCCCCCGTGCCCCAGCAAGGCTCCCAATCTTTGCCCTTACACAACTCCCATTTCTCTGGGAGTCGGGATGGGAACCCTTCCCAAATAGGCAGCGACTGGCTCAGCACTTCTGGCTGCTGAGGCAGTGACACCGAGGGCAGTGCCCACACCAGAGGCTAAAAGGGTGGGACAGTGCCTGGGAAGCCACGGCTCGGGCACCAGCGGCAGCTTTGTCCCTCAGCACGGCACCAGCAAATCTTCCACGCTCCCAGGCAGGGTTTGCAAGGGGTTATTTCACCCTGCGCTGCCATTGCATCAGGACTGCTGTCAGACACTGCAAACCTCAGCTGGTTACTTTTCCTTTCAGGCACAGCAGGAGCCGGGGGAGAAAAGAACAAGATGAGTTGTGAATTTTCTCCTCCAGGAGAAATTATAAATGAAGTCCTGGGTTAATAAATTTGGTTTACCCAATCTGGCTCTCTAGAATGAGGCTAAAGGCAACGAGTTCTGCCTCACTACATCCACATGGCCAGCTGCTGACACAACTATCATTTTGCAACACCTTGCCTGTACACACACCAGTGTGGGTCTCCCTCCTCTCCCGTCATTACCCTCCCCAGACTGATGAGCTTCTCCCTCTACTGCAACCACAGGAGCTGTTTTCCACCAGGGAATATCCCTGTGCACACACAGCTCCCATTGCACGGGGCTAGGGTTGAGCTGCTTCCTTGCTTGGCTGATTTTGAAAGCTGACTCTTGAGCACAGAGGTGTGAAACCTCCACCCTGATGGCAACTTCCCCAGTGTGGTGCCCTGCAAAGCCCCAGGCCTGTTCCTCATCCTCTACTGATCTTTGTCCAGTCTCCATTTCCACTCTTTTGTCCCAAAGGATGGTCCTGGACTGCCATTTCCTCACTCATAGAATGACTTGGGTTGGAAGGGACCTTAAAGATCATCTTGTCCCAACCCCCTGGGACACCTTCCACTATCCCAGGTTGCTCAGAGCCCCATCCAGCCTGGCCTTGGACATTTCCAGGGATGGAGAGTCCACAGCCTCTATGGACAGCCTGTTCCAGTACCTCACCACCCTCACAGGGAAGAATTTTTTCTTAAAATCTAATCTAAACTTGCCCTCCTTCAGCTTAAGGCCAGTCCCCTCTATCCTATCACTCAGTGCTCTTGTGGAAAGCCCTCCACCAGCTGTCTTACAGCCCCTTTAGGTACTGGAAGGTGCTCTAAGGTCTCCCTGGAGCCTTCTCCAGGCTGAACAACCCCCTCTCTCAGCCTGTCTTCACAGGAGAGGTGCTCCAGCCCTGTGATCACCTTCGTGGCCTCCTCTGGGCTTGTTCCCACAGTTCAGGATCTCGTGCTGGGGCCCCAGAGCTGGGTTGCAAACCCCACACTGGTGCTGTGTGGGGGCTGTGTCATCCCTGGGGGATCCAGGCTCAGCAGACTGAAGGATCCTGGTGTTTTGGGGCAGGGAGGGGCTCAGATCCCACTGGCTGTAGCTGTGTTCCCATCCCAGGTCTGTGGGCATCGTACAAGGTCTGGGTGATAAGGAAATACAGAATGGTGTGTGCCTGGGAACCCCGTGTGGCCCCAGGTGAGGAAAAGGTTTCTCACCCCACTTCAGCTGAACAAAAGCCTTTCTCCTCCACTTTACTTTCTGCACTTTCCATACTCAGACCAGCTTAATCTTCACTGCACCCACACAGAGCATTTAGCCTTGTTATTAAGCCTTTGTAGGCTGCGGCAGACACACAGCACATTACGTGAAAAATACAGGAATTAATGTAATTGTTTTTGAACAGGGCACAGTCTCCAGCAACAATTAAATACTTAAAGGAAAAGGTATGCATGGGAGATAATGGTAGGAGTATAAAAAATGGCATCAGGCAAAAGAACATGTATTTCTGGTTAAGGGAAAAAACCCATCAAGACAGGAAGCCTGAAAAAGTCCTTACTATATGAAACACCTCCAAAATAATTAATGAAACTTTTTGTGAAAATTAATATAATATACATAGATCTGAGGACCTAAAAAGCCTTAACATTCCTTATTTTTATCCATTTAGCATGTTTTGGTGCACATGGCAAATCATATATTTATCCTGAGAAATCTTAGGTAGACAAATTGGCTGATCAGATGTTGGAAGTGAACAGAGTGAAAGGAAAATAATCCAAAAGTGGGAGGAAGCACAAAGAGAAAATGTTTCTTTTTGCTAGCACACAGTAGGATATATTAAAAGTGCCAATTAAAAATGGAACACGAACAAGAACTTCATTTTCATTAAATGAACATAAATTCTGAGCAAATTACAGGTTTTGCCCTTAAAATAACCATCCCAAACCCACTGTAGAAATGTAACCCCAGCTCCTCACACCATCCTCAATACTTCTGCTCTTCCTCCTCAGAGATTATTTGGACGTGAATGAGGAATTTTCTGGCCACAAGAGATGTGGGAACTGTTTTAAAGGTACGAGGAAGCTCCACGGGAATTGCAATACTGAGGGAAAGAGAAATGAGAGAGGTGAGAAGATTTGAAAATACATCCCTCAAGAGAGAAACCTGACAAAGGAACGACAAAAGGATGTCGGGGAATGGGAAGCTGACTCAAGCTGTGAGCAATGATGACCATTTCCAATGCCTGATGTTTACAGTCATGAGTTGAGGCTCAGCTTTCCCTCCAGTGTCTGTCTCCCCAGCTGGAAACGGAGTTAATAACCAGCACATTTCCTGCACAGTTCACTCGGGAACAGCTTCAGTTACTTATCACCAGAGCTTTTATTTAGACACCGAGTAAGAAGCTTGTCATGTGAGTGGGTCAAAGGCACTGCTTGAAACACAAGTATTGATCCCAAGATGTCCCCTCCCTAAAACTGTACAGTTAAATATTGACACATAGAAAAAGGAACTGAAAAGAAGCTGAATCTGGGACATTTTTCATTCCTTAAGTTGCGCACAATTCTTTTCATCCCTTATATCACTTTGTCATTGAAATATGCTTTTTTTTTTAGTTCATCTTTTGCCTTAAAGGCCAGCTTGACTTCTCCTGCCTGTTCACATGCATCCACTGACTGGCAGATGATAAAAACCTTCTTCCCACTGACAGAGCAGAATGACCAGGCTCCTCTGTACATCAACAGCCTGAGTTTAGAGGAGGAAAAAGAAAAGAAAGCAAGAACTATTATGAGGACACAGCGTAATGGCAGTTGGAGAAGGTTATTTATTTCCAAGTTGTGCAGAATGAGGACAGTTTGGGGACCGAGCTCTCTGAAGAAAGGTCAGCTTAGAGGGACCTGAGGGACTTTGAGGGACCTCATTTCACAGAGCCAAGTATGGAGGAGCGAGGAGGGTTAGAGGGGAAGGGGCACCCTGAGCCATGACTGAACCACATCAGAGCCTCCACTACCAACAGCAAGGCAAGAAAAGCTTTAATTCTGACTAAGAGAATGGATTTCCCCCTCCCTTTGGGGCTGGAGTGGTACGGGGGGAGCCCTGGTGCCTCTGTGTGCACTCACAGACATGAAAAGTGCAGCTTCTTCCCTGAGCAGCCCTTGCCAAGGGCAGCTTATCAGCAAGGCAGCCATGAGAAAATGATAAAGGCCATATAATTACACCTGCTTGTCTCATGGCTGGGTAAATACTGTGGGACTCATGCTCAGCTGTGCTGAGTCCCATAAAATCCATCTGAAGCCACCCTGCAGCTCCCAGGTGAAACACTGGGCACTCAGGTGCTGAATAAAGGTGATTAAAACATCTGAGGGAAGAGTTTTCTACTAAAAGAACAACAAAAAGTAATTTTAAACAGAATTAAATGTTTTGCAGAAATGGTTTGATGTAAGTGTTATCAAGAAAGCAAGGTAACAATTTTTCCTATTAACGCAATTAATGAGAAAATTGTTTTGATAGGGTGATTTTTTTTTTAAACTATGATCTCTCTATTAAAATCTGTAGAAAAGTAGAGTATAAGACACCTGTACTATAAAAATGAAAGGTTTCTGGAAAATTTTCATTAGGAATAATTGAGTTTTGTTTTGCAAGAAATGCAGGCTTTTTTATTCCCACACAGCATTTAAGTGTCAGCACTGGACTTCAGAACAGAAGTACTAATTTCTCAGCAGCTCCACCACTAAAAACATGCTTCCCCTAATTAGAGTTTTGTGGTAACTCTGTAATAAAAGCAGGAATGAGATAAAGATACTTTTCCTCAAGGAGAAAGGGAAAATTCTGTAATCCATACATGCTTGGAAAAGAATTAAAGTGAACACATCTTTCCACAGCGGTACATTCCTTAGACTGGGGAAAAAAAAACCCCAACCAAAAAACCACACAGAAGAGTCACGCAGCACATACCAAACCCAAGTAAGTTCTCACTTTCCCACAGAGAAAATTGGCCATTGGGCATTTTCATCTCTGCATCACCAGGTTATTACATCCCAACCACTCACAGGATAAACTCCAGCTAATTAGATCACAGTCTCCCAGGTTTTAATCCTTGGGTATAATTTAACTTTACACCAAAAGATCTTTGACACTGACAGCTTAATTTGGTGTCACTGATCGCTGCAGTGCCACTTTAATCAGATAGGCTGCAGTGTCAGAGACCCACTGAATTACACCTGTGGTGTAATCAGGGGTGCGTAATACTGAGTTTTATATTAATAAAGGCTGATATCACCGTGATGCACTCCTGAGGCAGATAGGAGATGCTGAAATGAGTGCAGTAATAAGGAACCCCACCCTTTCCATATATACCTGTTAATAGCTGGTTTCCCTTCATAAGACTCTCCCAAAGGACAGGCCTTTTCCTTCCCAGCAGCCACACTTAATACCCACACAAGCAGAAAGGGAGACATTTCCTTCCAGAGCATTGCTGTTACACAACGTCAAAAGCTACATCTCCATCTTTTCCAGTGGAAGGTTCCCTGCCCACAACAAGGGGTTGGAATGAGTTGATCTTTAAGGTCCCTTCCAACCCAAACCATTCTGTGATTTTATAGCTCATCAAGTCAGGGGCACATAAAAAGAAATATAAAGAGAAAACCACTAGTGAGCACAAGAAAATGAAGACAAAGTGGGAACTGTCCTGTCTGTGGATGAGTCCTGCTAACTGGCCCAGAAGTCCACCTTGCAGCCTCCTTTTTTTCTGTAAATCCAATCCTTTTTCTTTTTCCTTTGCTGTTGCCCCAGACCACGACATTTTCTATCAAGCCCTCCTATATCTCCCTTTCCTTTTTGCTGTGCTAGCTGGCATTTGGGCTAACTGGGGAGAGATCATCAGCCAAGTGAGCACAGCTGTGTGCGATATCTCTGTCTGTCGCTGAGATAAAGCTGGGTGGGGCCCAGGGAGGGAAGGAGAGCAGAGGGGAGCTGGCCTTGGGCAGCTGTGAAAGACCCAGGAGGGAAAACCCAAAGTTCAGGAGAGGGGCAGGTGCAGCTCCTTGCCCAGGAGAGTGAGTGGGGAGCGATGGGAGGATGATGAGAGCCCCTGGTATTTAAGTTAGGAATTCAATCCATTCCTGCAGGGAGATGGCAGAGGAGGAGGGGGAAGAGGATGCAGGGAAGTGAAAAATCCCTGAAATAGAAGGATGGGGACACAGTGTGGCACAGTTTGTTGTCTAGCAGTGCTTGTTACACTGACATTAAGGACTACCCAAGCTATTAAAAGGACTGCAGCCACCGGAGTCCTACCCCTCAAAAAAAGTACACCCACCCTCTCCTGCCATGTGTGGATCAAAAACTTTGGTCCAGATCTTGAAAGCTGACTCAGAATAAGGGAACGAGACCAAGGCATGGACCTCCAGGGTAAAGAAAGGCCCTGGAGGTGGCCTTTGAGGAGTAACACTGATTCAGGGAGAAGTGTGAAGGGTCTGACACATCCAGAATTTTGACCAAAAACACCAGGGCTCTACCATCACAGATCTCAAGAGAGCACAGGAGGATCCCCCAGCGCATACAAACCCCAAAAATGTACAAATGGAGCAAAACATGCACCTGCCTCAGGAAACTGTGAGGCTCAGGGGTACATGGATACAGCAGGGCTGTCAGCAAGGGCCCAGGCACAATCCTCCCCCTCCACCCTGCAACGGGGAAAAAAGCTTTTGGGGAAGAGTAGATGAAGGGCATGATATGGAAAGGCAGGGGAAGGTGAAGTGAAGCAATGATGGGGATCAATTCACTGTGATCACTCCCACAGGCAGCATTGCCTCATCCCTGTGGTAATTCCAGTGGGTGTAGGGATGGAGGGGCTGGCAGGAGGACAATGGGCAGAAGCCCACGAGGCTGTGTTCCCTCTCCCAGAGGATGGGTGATGTCGAGGTGTCGTGCCAAGCCTCACCTTGAGTCAGCAAAGCCGCGAGACACGCTCCCAGCCGGGATCAGAGAGCGCCTGGAGCTCGTCACATGGAGAGCACGGTGGCAACGGGGGGAAGCACAGCAGGGACAGATCCTGGGGTGATTACTCTGACCTTACTCAGAGGGAATTTTTGCCTGAACAACAACTGAGTAATCACTTTGCCTGTTGGCACACACATGACACACCGTTGCGTTTTATATGGGAGTTGTCTAGATTTCTAATTAGTTTGCACTTGTCCTGGTTGTATTTTGACAAAACAGCACTAGACAAGTCTATTTTCTTCTTCCTCCTCCTGTGTTTAATAGCTCCTATGATGCACCTCAGAGACATCTGGGGGGTCCAGCTCCCTGCTGCAGCCAGAGCACAGCAACGAGGTGCACAAGTGCAAACTCACTGCAGATTTTGGGGGTGCTCCAGGGATGCTGGCAGGGAAAGTCCAGCTCTGCTGCTGAGCTACAGGATGGGCAGGAACTTTTCCACCAGGCACAGGCAGTGTTGTTCATGGCTGGGTTTTATCCACCATCTCCTGTCCCATAAGGTGCTGTGACTGACAGCAGAGTGCAAAGATGTGACCCTGTGCTGTCCTTGCTGAAGGCTGTGGGGGCAGCTGGGGTTCTTGGGGCAAGGAAAGCCCTTGAACACCATCTGCTCCCCCTGATTTTAGCCCTGCCCACAAGCAGACGTTTACCACCACCCAGGGCACAGGTCATGAAGCACCTCTCTGTCCAGCTCTCAGGACAACCCTCTCCAGCACTGCCCACGGATTGCAGATGCCTTGTCCCGTTTGTGGTTTAATGCTTCTCCACAATCAGAGTGTTTGGGAAGCAATCCCAAAGCAGCAGCGTCTCCAATCCAGCTCTGTTCCAAAATTCCAGGGCTGTCTGACCTCCTCCCCACTGCACACCCTGACACAGGCCTGACCCACGATGACTCTTCTCCCCAGCCCAATTTCCTGGCCAAAGTGCTCCAGCTCCTCTGAGCACACACTTAACTTGTTATATAACACCCTCTAAGTGCTGTCAAGTGTTTCAGCATCATCACAACACCATTTCTGAAGATGAAAAACAAAACCCCGGCACCTTCACAGACCTCTGCCACCAAAGGTAATTGCAGAATTCATTCCAGCTGAGGCTGAAAGGAGAAACATGGCAAGGTTTTACAAGAGGGCTCTTACTTGTTTGAATTGACAGAAAAAGATGCCCCTTGGAGATGCCTGCAATTTCATTTCTAAACCCAAACCAAAATGTTTGTGTGCAGTTACACAGCAACGCGCTTTTAGTTGTGGATTTAATAGTAAGGCACAGGACAGAAAAACACCATGCGTGTCAAAGTAAATATTGTTCTTATGAAACACAGTGATAACAGCCCAAACCAGAGACCAGAGCACAAAGCACACTGCAAAGAGCCCAAAAAGTCACATCTCTGTACAGTGGAGGGGTTCACAGCCCTCCCACAGCCTCCCTGAAGCTGAAGGGAGCACAAAGAGCAGCCAAGCCCAACATTCTGTTCAGTCTTAAACCTTCACCTGTTGCGACAAACGTGTTGTTATAGGAGATAAACTGCAAGCATTTGGCACCTTTAAAATCTATTTTGATCTGCAGATAAGATCAGTTTGCTAAAACAAGCACAGAGATTGCAAAGGTCTCGTTACTGGCTTAAAGGAGAACAGTTCCAGCAAAGCTTTGCGGGGCATGGGTCGAGCAGGCAATGCCAGGTTTAATAGCTGCAATTTAGGATGCTGCTACCTGCTGAGGTGCTTGCAACCCAGGCCATGGCACTGCAGGGCTGTAAAACAAACCAGGGCTGGCACCTGGACCTGGCCAGGGCTGAGCTCAGGCTGGTTCAGACCCTGTTACGGGCAATGCCTTGGCACCCAAACAGCCAAAGCACAGGTGCACAATCTCTGCCACTGAGGGCAAGCTGCTGCTGCCAAAAGTCACACTGACCTTAAACCACCGCGGGTGTTTCTGGTCCAAATGAGTTTTTTAACTTCGTTTTACTGTTTAACTGGCACAATTAAAAGTGTGCTCAAATAAGGAAATAAATGGAGATGTAAGAACCCCAACGCAGACTGGCACGCAGCACCTGATGGGTTCCTTTCCAAAACATGAAGAAATTCAGATTTCAAAACTGACAAAATCAGTTGAACATAGGGTTCCTGCTCATTTTGAACAGTGGCCCCATCTCCTATCCATCTTGAGTGCAGGATGACTACAGACTCACCGGATTTATTTTTTTTTGCCATTACCATTGGTCTCATAGAACTTGCTCTGTAATTTTACATTTTACTGAATAACTGTGTTGACGTATACAACTTTCCTTAACTGGCAAGGAAGTTCATGCTGAATCTATTTCTGAAGTTACCACACAGGATAACTCATTGCACCAGGATATATAAATCCCTGCACACATAAACCCTTAAGAAAAAAACCCCATTACTCACTTGAACTTTGTCATTGTGTGACTGCTTTACAGACTGCACGCAAGGAGGCAACAAGTGTACGTGCAGAGTTACACAAAAATAATCTCTGCCATTTTCATACATTTTCATACACAAGCTTGAGTTTCCTGACCAAAATATTTTTGAATGAAGATTTACTCTGACCTCAGAATTCAAAATTTTTTTTTTTTTTTTTTTTGAGCAGTTTCAGGTTTTTCTGGACAGCTTCACACCACCTAAGATCACTCACACAGGAGAGAAATTGAGTTTCCTGGTGAGTTCAATTTCTTAGGACAGTTAGATTTTTATGGTATATTTTCTACTCATCCAGGCCATATAATATTTCCTCAGTGGAGATGTTTTTCAACATAGAAGCTTGATCCTAAATGAAGAAAAGACATGACATGCCCTAATTCCAGTTCTAACTGGACACCTGAAAATCCAGTGGCAGCAACTGACAGGCTCTAAACTGAATAATTTATGGACCTTTTTTTTTCTTTTTAAGACAGTTTTATAGTTGTCATAAAAACATATAAACTTTTCACCTGACGGGAATTCCAGGTCTCATTCACCTGTGAATATCTCCTTATCTGCTCATATCTGTAGAGATACAGAATATCACCCGTCCTAAGCACTGACCTCTGTACATTTCTCAAGACATTCCTGTGCTGACAGTAAACTTGTGCTTATATGAAAGGGTCCCTTTGTTCCACACCTTTACACAACCCAGTACTGGTGATAATCAAACACTATGATTATAAAAAACAACCCCAAGAGTCTCTCCTCCCCTCAAAAAATCCCAAGTATTTTAAGTGTGGATGAGTACTTCGGGAAGCAGGAAGACAACGTGTCAACAGACAAGTTACCATCCCAAAGCACTCATGTTTAGGGCAGAAAAACAGCTGAGGCAATAATAGTTCTTTTGAGGGCAATTAATTCTTGAAATTCAGATGAGACGTTTGTCAGTCAATGGATCTGCCTAGTGCAAGTCATCTCCCGCTCCTAAAAAAATTTCAGCATGAAGAAGGAAAAATGCAGTAGAATGTAATGAAAGAATCACCCCTAAAACCACTCCCCAAAAAAGCATTTCCTTCCTTTACTAGTTGAGAAGTGCCCTCCTACAGATTTCTTGGGCTTGCTTTCTAGATATATATATATATTTTTTTTTTTTTCCTCATTGTGGCTCAGCACTGAAGTAAATAATTTCTTCTGTGAGAGGTTTAGGAAACAATGGGGAGGAGGAGTGGCTTGTTTGGAAACATAATGACACAGCCGGACACACTCAATGTCAACAGAGATTTCAAGGCACTTGCACAAGAAAATATTGTGGGAGAGTGCAGGGTAACTGGGTGAAATACTTCTTGTATCAATAATGTATCATCATTACAATGCAGATCTGTCTGTGCCAGGCTCTACCTTGTGGCACTGGGACAGAGACTCATTACCAAGTCACCCTGGGCTGTAAGAAATGAGAGATCACTTCTTTCAGCATCCCGTGAGTGACCTGTCTACAATACCTGAATTCTCAGCACACAGCTGGCACAACAGCCTTAGAGAGGATTGCTTCATTTATGAAGAAAAATCTGCCTATTAATTAGATTCCGGTGTTGAAAGATGCATAGATTTTAAAATCACGTTTCATGAAAGTTACCGAATGTTCTCCCTGACAGACTTTAATACGTGTGTGTGCACTTCCCCCCTCAAAAAAAAAAAAAAAAAAAAAAAAAAAAAAAAAAAAAAAAAAAAAATAAAAANAAAAATCTTGAAATAATTGTCCTGTTCTCCCAAGAATCCTGGTGTTTGGAAAAATATTTCTTTAGTGAAGGTATTTGAAATAATGTCATGAAAATGAAGAAAGACAGCCTCAAGAAGAAAACACAGATCCTTTTTCTGAGCATAGACTGGCATCTATCTCCTCCCAAATTTTCCTGTGCAGCTCAGGCTCACGGCCCAGCTCCATCCTCACCAGCGCTGGCAGGGTGGCTGCTGCCCCTGCTCTGCCCCTTGTGCTCCCAGGCAGGAGTTCATGGCAAGGCTCAGCTCCACGAGTGGAAGCTCCTGCTCTCCTTCCTTCCTTCCTCCTCCTCCCTCCACCCACGCCACGGCAGGGAGCCAGGCCGAGGACACGCTGACTATTGGGGTGTGCAGGGAGAGGGTACCCAGGGCTGGCCTGGGAGCAGCCACCTCTTCTCTGTTTGCCTAATGCACACCTGGTCCATTCTCTGCTCTTTCTTTGTATCAGAAACCTGATGGTCACATCCAGCTTCTTCCTGTTTAAGCATCGTTCTCATTTTTACGGAACCTGATCTTGCTGCTGACTCAGGCGGGAGTCAACTCAAGCGTGCCATTCACTTAAATAAATTAGTTTAATTCTATATTAAAATACCCCCAAACCAAATGGTATTCAGCTTCTTGCTCATGCTGCCCACTTGGTATAACTACACCTGCAACTGGATTATTTTTTTGTTCTAGAATCCTCCCAGTGTGCAAGCAATCCCAAACTTCATGGAAACATAGACAGATATTTTTTCTGTATATTTCCATGGACATTAAGGCTTAGGGGGCCAACTAAATTTCAGTCTCAGTGCTACTCCTACAGCAAAAGCAAAGCTCCACAACGATCAGGACATGCCTGTGCAGAAAGACAGCAGAGCACGTGGTTTGTAAGCCTGGTTTGCTCTGGGTAGAAACCCAGATGTTACGTGTGAGTTGAGGGTTGTTTTACTTTTCACTGTTTTTAGTGGACAAGACTCCAGCCCTTGTTTGTCACAGGGGAGCCCTGCCAAAATAAAAAAGAACCAAGCAGAGACAGCCCCACACGCCCAAGCTTGCAGAGGTCTCCAAACAATGACTCGGCAGCCAGAGCTCTGTTGGCCACCTGGCAGCAGCCTGAGCACGGCAGAGTAACAGCGATGACAGGTCAGAGTCAACACTGGCTCCTCAGCTCTTGATCTTCCCTGTAGGTTAAGCAAAGCCTGCGGTAGGTGAGAGGATCATCAACTCTGCAGGGAGGGAAATGCAGCAAAAGGGGAAGGAAAGACACAAAAGTGGAAATGAAAGGGCTGGAGCATGGAGGGAGAGAGAGCAGGAGGCAGCAGAGTCAGGCAAGTCAGAAATAGCAGCGACCTAAAGGACTAGCTGGGGAAGGAACCATTCAATAATCCCACTAATTAAAGACCAGAGAAAAATTATATCCCTCTCTGCTTCTTGATAACAAGGATTCTTCTACCAGATGAAGCCCTGACCTCAGAGGTAGGTATTCCTATAGAGGAGCTACAAATAAAAATTAAAAAATAACAAAATCTGCTGCCCATGAGGCCACAGGAGGAGTCCCTGGGCTGAGACCCCCCTGAAGTGCCAGCACTGTAATTGGTGGGGAGCAGCCACAGCACTTCTTGTCTGCCCTGAAAGCTGCCACGTCTTCCCAAAGAGTGCCTTGGACACAGCAGATCCTCTGGAGGCAGGTGATGTGCCAGCCTCCTCTGCCAGGGGAATTATCCGTGAGCTAATTCCCCCCAGCAGGAGTGGTGGCTGAGCTTCCTGCTCCAACCTGACGTTCGCTGGGGCTTTCAAAACACCCAGCTATGTGATAAATGATTTATCTTTCCCTAACGCAGGTCGGCTCCCCTCCCACCTCACAATACCCCAGGGGCACAATTAAAGCCCTTCTGGATAACAGGAACACTCCCTGCAGTGCTAATCATGTCAAAGATTGCTGCAGCATTTAGAAACCTAAAGCTTATCTTCTGCCCCATACAAAAGAGGATCTGCTTCTGCAGACAGTCCTAATCTGCAGGATTCTGTTTGAATTTCAGTTAATTCCCAGTCCCACACTGGAGAATAAGAACAGGCTGATTAGAAGTTGGGTGAATCAATAAGTGCTGAATGGCCCAGAGAAGTAGGAGCATTCATCTTGGCAGTAATAAAACTGGGAAAGCTGTGGGTGGATGACTAAAAGGAACAAAGGGCTGCTTAGCAGCGTTGAGCTAGGGTAAAAAGGCCAGGAAGAAAAGCACTCATAAAACTTTATGACTAAGATCAGAATGAGATGAGAAATAGGCTGGGAGAAGTGTTGGATCAGGAAACGTGTCACTCAAAGCCAGGGTGAGTCACACCAACTCCTGCCCTGACTCCTGCCTTTTAGGACACAAGCTCTGCCTTGCTGAAAGGGTCAAGTTCCCCTCTTGGATACCCCCGTGAAGGGGCTGGTTTCCTTCAGGGAATTCATGGGACTACTCAAAGGAGCTCCAACCTCCCATTTCAGTGCAAGATAAGCACAAAGGCGCCAGAGCCGTCCGCCAGAGCTGGCTATTGCAGAGCTCCATTAGGAACATCAGCAGTAGGACAAGGGGGAAAAAATTACCCAGAGGAGGTTACAGGGCAACAGATGTGCCCTGGAGGACTCGAAACAAGGAGAAAGAGCAGCAGCCCTGGGGAGGAGAGGCTGTGCATTCAGCCAAGCTGGAAACAGGGCGACCTGGGGCCAATGTTGCAGCGCTTTGTCAGGGCCTGTGTTTGTTCTGCCCTTGCTTTATTTGCCCCGGGGCTATATGGGGAACTTTCTTCTCTCCAGTTATCAATTTGCAAGTCTCATGAGCGTTTAGCTCGCTTAATAATCTGGTTTTTGCTAATGTGTGTTTGGAGCTTGCAGTCTCTGTTCATTAAATACAATTTTCTCCTAGAAATATAGGATGGTTTCAATATTTTGAAACAGCAACATGTGAGGTCCCACTGAGAGCTAGTGTTCAGACTTATTAAAAAGATTACTGAAACATTCAAATAAGACTGTTTTTTACTACGTTTCAGCAGCATAATTCAATATTAAAAACAAATATAGCACTGGGATAGATACCTAAGGGCGCTTGGGTTGTGCCTACTAATGGTTTTGTCTTCCCCCTCATCCCCCTTAAAATGTAAAATCAAACCACCTTTGGCAGTGATGTGTGGTAGACCATAAACAGCACTGAGCACAGATTTGTAATTACAAGTTTAGTCATGGGGTCACTGTGCCCCTCACAGAGCTTCAGTCTAGATTTCGATTACTTTTAAAGATTATTTACAAAGCTCATTAGGAATACTAGCACAAAAATGCCAGAACTACACAGAAAATAACCAGTGGGATTTTTAGATCGTTTTTTTTTTTTAATTTAGTACAGCTAAATTTGGGTTGCAGACACTCTGAACCACAGTCCTTGTCAGCGTGCTAATTTTCTGCCTGAAAGACTCCAAACATCTTTGCCTTCTACAGGGATTTTGAATTTCTGCTGTCCAAAAAGGCAACCCAAAAGGCAATCAATGAGATTAAATGGGGTTCACTGAAGTGAAGCAGAGATGCGCTTGGAGTCTTTCACACACTTCCCATCACCTCCAGCAAAACAAAAGGAAAAGCCTGTGGCAGCAGCAGGACAGCAGTGCTTGGAGTGTTCCTAACCCCACTAAAAAAATGTACCAAAAAACTCAGAAAATTCTTCTGACTGCCAGGTGACCTTCACTGACTGAGAGGTTTGCAAGTTCAGGTAAAATCTGGCTTCATGCACACACGCTTGGGTATTTCCAGACTGATGCTGATAAATATTGAGGGTCTAAATTGTTCAAATGGGAGGTCTGATCCTCTTCTAAGCACACAGCACATCTACAGCATGTGTGCATCAAGTGATACCCAGAGGAACACACATTAAAAGTGTCTCGTTGTAGCATGGAAACGCTATGGATGCCACTCTAGCGACACAGGCATGGCTCCGAGGATCAGAACCAACTTTCGGTGCTGTTTTGCGGACATGAGGAGGAGGAGGAGGAGCAGCAGGAAAGCAGAACCCTTCCAAACCGCACCAGGCTTTGCTTCCCTCACCTCGGACTCCAGCTCTCCTCCGAGCAACTCTGACAGACGGGGGACACCTAGTGGGGTTTTGCTTAAGTGCCAACACCACAAAACCTCTTCTATCAGAAAAAGATTCATTAAAAATATGTATATAATCACACAGATTTTTTTTTTTTTTTAATTCAGATGCTGATGCTACCGGAAAAAAAAAAATCCCAATCTATTTTCCCAAAAGTTGTCTAAGCTCGGTCACGACACCACACACTGCTTCGGTTTCTTTCCCTTTCCACATTCTTTGCCTAGACTGGTGTTTCTCAGGGTTTGAAGCCAACAGATCACTGCCTAGTTCTGAAAGTGTTTCATGCCCTAAACCAAGCAGTAAAATCCATCAACGTTAACAAGCTCATTGGCATTACTGGCTAGAATGGCTCCATGGTCACACAGCTCCATACCACAGGACAGCAACCAATAATTTAAACTGGGGACAGACAGAACTTTTCCTTTTTACCCATTTGGAATCACTAGAATATTATCCTATCAACAGAAAAACAAATACTTGCCTAAAATCTTATTGCTGCCTCACTAATACATTATCAATGCTGTCAGCAGAGTTTTTACAGTGGGCACTGTAAAAATCAGTACACAATTGCTATTTTAATAAGCAGGAGTAACAACATGATGACACCGCAGGATGTAATCTGATCCTTGACAGATTTTTT
>VWZT01015011.1:49344-77627 GCA_013397055.1 Pachycephala philippinensis
TTTCTTTTTTTTTGGTGGGCTAAAAGGCTTCTGTCCTCTGGAATTCTCTAAGATGAGCACTTCTGTCTTGGATTACTGCAGCTGCATGAGAAGGTTTTTAAAAAAAAATCCAAAGCTAAGTGCTCTGTGTTACTTTGGGATTTTCAGTCCATCTTCTGCTTTAGTCCTGGAACTGAACTTTTATTAGACCAGAGCTCTGGAAAAGTTATTTCCTGTTTTTGTCTCTTCCAGAGTATTGATTTGGAGCACTTTTTGAAACCATAAGACATCGAGCAGATAAAGTAACAACTTTACCCACTTCATTGCAGATTTAGCTAAAAGCGAAATATAAAGATATCCCCAGACAGACCCTCTTCTGTACCTGCAGTACTGAATGTGCTGAGTACCCACACAGTTCTTTCATGTCTCCAAGGGTAGATCTTACAATGATTGATAACTCAGCCTGTGCTCCAGCCTGCTCCTTAATTGCCTTAAATGCCTGTTTCATCATATTCCCTCTGCTGGCCCCCAAATTTGAGAGGCAGACAAAGCCAGGGGAATGATGTTTGATGGCTTCAAAGTAAAACAGAGTCAAACAGAGACAGGAGAACCTCTTCCCACCCCTCCCAATCAAAGCTAAACACACTTTAAGAGGAGATTGACTGGGAAGGGCCGTTTCTCCTGCACTCTCTGATGGTAACACAAAGCCAACAGCTTCCCAAAAAAGCAGCACAAGCCTGGAGCAGGTCAGAGGATGCGGTGAGGGGAAGATGAATGGTAAAGCAGCACCAATATCGTCTAAACTCAGAGATAAATTCAGTTTTTCCTACTAGGAAGACAGAGACATGAAACTGGCAGCTGAGGCACTGTAGTCCCTCTCTGGGTGGATTCACCCACGTTGCAGGACAAGTCACTGGTACAACAGCACTGTTAGTCTTTTGTATGGTGTGAAATCAAACTGCCTCCATTTAAAGTTTAACCCCTGTGTGAAGAGAGGGTCCAAGAGCACACACACACAGATCACAGCAGCAGGAGGGACAGGCCAAGGTGACAGGGTGAGCCACCACCTTGGCTCACACACCAACGACCTGTGGCCAAAAAGCAGGGTCATGCCCCTGACTGCCAGGCAAGCTGGAGATAAGGATGCTGCTCCTTCAGGGAGCTAAGGATGACGCACTTCCCATCACCTGGGTGCTGGGTCAGCCTTTCTGAAGGAGATTTCCCTCCTGCCCACACGGTGTTCCGTGCTCTTGCTGAATGAGTGCCCATTATCAGATAAGAGCTGCACAGAGGCTCCATTGTTCCCCCAGTTCTTACCGAGGGATTTGTGTTACACCGAGTGTGCAGTTCATGCTAGGACACTCTCTGGCCATCCCTCCAGAATGGCAGGCTATGAAACTCAGAGCTTTGAGAGAAAGGCAGAGGTAAGGTGAGCCTTCAGAGCGTGAATTAATACCTCTCCACACTGCTGAACCCTGGTGCTGTTTCTCTGACCAGACATGCCTGTTCATGATGTGCTTCTGTGCTGGAAGAGGAGCCACAGCAGTGAGGTATCACCAGTGTCCTTCCCAGCACCCAGGGACACCCTCAGCTGTGTGACACGAAAGCTCCCCTGTAATTATACCACCATGAAAAACCAGAGATCTGCTGGGTTATCTCATTTTCAGTGCTCCCTAAGCCTTTGTTCAGTGCTAAAACACCTCTGACAGACAAAATTGTACTGTCTTCCTCTTTGATGGCCAGGACTTTTCCAGACACTTGGTTTTAGGGATAAGGGTCCTTCGGGGAAAGGGACCAAGCCTTGCCCAGTTCCTCGTTCTGAGCAAGTCATGAATCATCTTTTAAACCACACTGACTGACAGTCACAGCCTCTGCTTCTGCCCTGAGCCTTGGAGACCCTCCCCAGGCATCCCCCTGGCACAGGGCAGGGTCTGTGCCAAAAAGTTCCTGCATTTCAAACATTTATCAGGGTAAAGAAAGATTATCAGCAGATAAGGAGCTGGGGAGGGGAGGGTTAGCCTAGCAAAGACCACGAATACAAGGCAGACTCCATGGTTGAAAATTCCAGTTTTCCTGTGCTTGCAGTGGGTAGAGTGACCTATAATCTCCCTTCTGCATCCTCTGGCCACTCGTAATTCCATGGGGTTTCATTATCAGGAAGAAGTCTCCTGCCAAGCTGTTTTCTTCTCTTTTACAATGCTTCCCTACCTGGCTTCAAGGCTTAAAAGGGTTGCCAGTTCTTAGAATTTTATCACAGCTGTCCCATGATGTTTTTTAACTCAAATATAAACTCCCCAAAGCAAGCTATTATGCAGGAATCTCAGGTTTCATTTAACAGCAATAATAATATTTAAATATTTCCAGCTGTCAGAAATGCTAAAAAATATTCTGAAGATTAACAATGTAACATAAGACACAGAAAATCAAACTTTTTAAAAATAAGAACAAGAGTGTTCATAGTCCAAACTTTTTTTTTTTCCCGAATAAAATAATTTTCCCCCACCTGGAGGGAATAAAAGGGGATGGAGCTTGAGTCAGTGTTGACTGTCTGGGATTACTAATATTGAATTTTACAGTTAGTTTTACAAATAAAATCTGATTAGTCTAACAAGGCCAAATCTTCTCATATACATGGAGGAGAGATGATTCCAGAACTTGTTTATTGTTCTGATCCCTGTTACAAACGCCTCAGATTAATTGAAAATTAATTCTGCCTTGTTTTTGCTATTGTTTGCACAGCACTAGGAGAACATCAGACACTTTACAAACGCTGGAGGCTGACTGAAATAACTGAAATATCAACACATGACCTTTATATGAGGGGTGGAAGCTGAGCATTCTTTAATTATGTTCTCTGGCTGGTCCCAGGCTGTACCTTTTGCTGAGCTGAACAGCATTAGAGGTACAAAAACTTGCTTTGTGCAGCACTGGCACCAGAGGAAGGCAGGCAGGTCCAGGTCCACAATAACTTCCCTGTTCCTCCAGGACAGCTGGTGTCTTCACCAGCGAAATGCTTAAATGCCATCAATTCCTTGCATGTGTCTCTCCCACAAATGCATCACTCAGATTTCCTCACCTGAGGGACTCTTTCAAAGGGTTTATTTACTGCAGCCACACAAGAGCACTGTGAACCTTCAGGTGAGGACACACCATTGTCCAAGGCACCACCTGAACAAGCAGCACAAAGCCCTTCCAGAGAGGGCCCAACACTCCCAGCTTTGGGGTATTCAGTCAGTGATACCCCAAAGTGAGAAAGTGGACAAACAGGACTAGGTGGAGAGAGCGAGTTCACACACTGGTCTAGACATGGTGGCCACTAAGGAGTTTGGAATTTTATTTATTTATGTATTTAGTTAATAAGGTCCACTGAAGGCATGCATTTGCAAACTACCGCAAGCCCTGAACCCCTTCAGCTCTGCCATTCACTATTTCAGTGCACAACATCCAGAGGAGAAAACACAAAACTGGTCAGGTCATACTCAGGCTCTCAAAGTGAGACTCAGTTAAGGGAAGTCTCATGCAGGAGACACAATTACAACCTCAGTGTGGTATTTATTGAGGATGGAGTGTTTCCAATATCCGATTTGCCTGTTAAGCAGTTATGCACTAATATGTGAGTGCCTGGCTTTTAATGACAAAGGAACACTGGAAGCATGGGACATCCACCATTCCCAGGATACCTGTTGCAACTTTTTCTTTAATCCCCTCCAATCTGTGTAATCTAGAGTGAAAAAGTGAAAGGCAAATACTTTGAATTCATGAGTCTGGACCCCACTGGGGCGAGCTGAGAGCACCTATGCCTCTCAAATCCTGTTAACTAGTGCTCCATGTCAGAGTCTGGAGGCAGAGTGCCCCATATCCACCTGCTTTCCTCTGGCTGCATCCCCCCTTCCAGCAGCTTCCAACAGCCAGGCAGAATCACCAGCCACACTTTGATCACCCAAATCCAGCAATTTCCTTTTACTAAAGCAAAAGTCAACCTTTTCATGCCCACCTTGTTTTGAAAGATGCCCACAGGCAGGTTCATGAAAAGAAAGCAAAACCAAGCAAAGAAAAGGAGAACAACACCGAGGTGCTTTCATGCTCACCTGCTGTCTCATGGAATAATCTTCCCAGGTGAGGCCTCTCCTGACACAGGGAAGCTGCAATAATTGCATCTCTTAGCCCAAAATGTACACTGCCTTTTAGGAAAACAGTGTCTCACACAATCAAAAACAGCAAAGGAGAAGCTCCCTGCAACCTCCTCACTTTATATAAATTCTGAGAGCACTGAAAAGGAAACACAAAGCACCTGGGAAGTCTTTAAAAATCACAGCTGCAGGAAACCTTCTCGCATGATTGATCTATAAAGGTCTGACTCTGCAGAAAAACAAAAGTGGTTTCAGCTGTGTTTCAAGGCAAGTCACAAGCTTGAACAGGGGTAGTTGCTGCGTGGCAATTTTGGTTTTTCTGTGGTGAGCAGGATGCGCCTTTTGCAGTAGAGCAACAAGTCCAAACATCATTCAGGATTTGTCCAAATTAGCGCGTGGCAATGCAGTGTGTGTCCCCTCCACACCCACTGCTCCATCTCTCTTGGTACAATTAGTGTATCAGCTGGCACAAAAAGACAAAGGAGCAGCTGGGATTTTTCTGTGGCAAATGACTGATACGAGGTGGCACTGCAGCTCCCTGCTGCTTCCAGGCAAACCCAGAAGGGGATGCCCCATCAGGCCCTGGGAGTGTCCAAGGCCAGGTTGGATGGGGCTCTGAGCCACCTGGGATAGTGGAAGGTGTCCCTGCTGATGCCTTAGGTTTTAGTTTTTATATTTTCCAAATTCTGCATTCCCAGTGTGTAACTCTGCAGTGTCCTGCAGCCTGGGAGCTGCTGCTCTCTCATGCTGAGACAGACAGAACAAAGCCTCTCCAGGCTGCTCTCCAAGGACACCCAGCCCGGCCTAGGCCCAAAATGTGTAACCCAGCATCTTGAGAAGGGGGGCAAGCTGAGGGCAAATTACATCATTAGCTAAAGTTTAATTGGTGAAATTGGGTTGAGATGCAAATGGACCAAAGCTATAAAAGTGTGAAGAACTCGTGACTCAGGGTCCATCTTGGGTGCAGCCTTTGGCCTGCCCAGGGTGTGCCTCTGAAGGCCTTTCAAATAAATATCCACCTTTATTCCCTCACTCCTGTCTAGTCTCTGTTTCTAGGTGGCCTCTTTAGGCATCACTGCCCATGGCTGGGGTTGGAATGAGATGATCTTTAAGGTCCCTTCCAACCCAAACCATTCCATGCTTCCTTGTTTCTATCATAATGGTCCATCAGCCATGACAGAAGTTTGGGGTATTTTGTCTTGCTGAAGACCAGAGCTGGTTATGCTTGATAAAGTCTTTGGTCTGTAATCTTTCAGTACTGGTAGGGCAGTATCCCTTGTTTGAGAAGCTAAAACCCTGCTGTGGCTCTCAGCAATGGCTCAAATCCTCTGTTCCAGATGTGCTCCAGAGGGAGCTGTTTCGCTCTCTCGTTCTATTCTTCCTTCTCTGCTTTCCTTCACAACCACCCCTTATGTTTACACATCCTTTTCCTGATTCTGTCTCCTTTAGACCATCTTCCTTTCAATCCACCTGCTGCTCCTCCAAACAACCACCTTACACACAACTTTGCTCTCCTGGAAAATCTCTTGTCTTTCAGCCAAAAATGTTACTTGCTCCTCTGTTTGCCTCTATTATCTCTGTTGCTTCAAGCCCCTCAGTGTCCAACTCTCACTCTCTGCCACTCGCTCTGCAGTGCCTGTGGAATTGAAATGTTTGATTCTGAGGTGAAGGGTGCTCCACAGTTCAAGGCACCTGGGAGCTGCTTCAGTCAGACGAGGGCAGTGTTACAAAGCAGGTGGGTTCCCAGAGCCACACTTCCCTGCTCTTCCTCCCTGTGTTCTGGTTGGTGTTCTGAAATTATCTAGGCTGGAAATAAATAAACTCAGGAAAAACCCCAAAATATAAAGGGAAAGGAAGAAGAGAGGAGATTAATGCCAGCTTATCTCAGAGACTCAGTTTACATTAAGGCCACACTGATATCTGCAGAGGAGGCAGCAAATGCTGTGGTCAGGGAGTGACCAACCAAGGACAAGGAGGATTTCTGAGGCAGAACTTCTCTGCCAAAGGTAACGTGTTCCTGCAGCCCAAGATTTGTGTATTTGTCCTGAAATTAGAAATTGGATTGATCTGGCCCCTACTGAACATTAGAGTTTGAACGTGTGTACATCACTCTTTTATTTCAATCTCTAGCCCCTTCCCCTAAGTCCTTCCAAACTGGTTGCCACAAGTCCTTGGAGCAGTAATTTCTTTCTTTGAATAGGCGAGTGACAAAGATGACAATTCCGGCCTAG
The DNA here is from genome assembly GCA_013397055.1 of Pachycephala philippinensis. NCBI lineage: Eukaryota > Metazoa > Chordata > Aves > Passeriformes > Pachycephala > Pachycephala philippinensis. The sequence goes on from VWZT01015011.1 coordinate 55,685, forward strand.
AGGTAGGAGCCAGTCTCTAGCACAGGATAGATGTAACATATTTAGTGAATTTCCTTGCAGAAGAGAGGGAGCTGGTCAAATCTAACTGAGAGAAATCTTTGCTACCATAGAAGTAAAGTCATGCATATTCAGGAGATTCAGCTTTTGAAAAAGCTCATTTATGGGTAAGAGTTCATTTTCAGTGCAGTACTCTGAGAAGCAGCCATGGGATTCCCATTGGTGATAATATAAAAACTGCAGCTAATTTCACGGGGAACATTCTAATTCACCAGGTTAATTCAGGCTGAGGATATTTAATTCTGCCAGTCTAGTTCTCAAGTGGCCTTTTCTACAAGTGAGGAACTGAAAAATACTAAGAAGTGCCCTCAAAAGCCATGGGTAACTGGAATACAAACTAAGGAGGATGGTCCAACTCCTCTAGCAATGGATTACAAATTGGATTAGCAGGGTCCATCCACGAGGATGACATGGATAATCTGGTGTTTAGGCTGAGGTTATAGGCTGGACTTTACCAGAAGCTCCTAATCACAGTTTCCACATGAGTTTAATTCAGTAATTGAGCAAAATCACTTTCTCTCCCTTCTCCCTCTTGCCTCCATGCCCAGACCTGTGCTTACAAATTCAATTCCAAGCCAGAGAAGCAACCAGTGCTCGAGTTTTTAGCAGTTGCTTGATCAGTTTATCCTAATGTCAAACTTCATCTCAGCATGTTTTTTCTTCCACGACAGCAGCTGCCAAATGCTGGAATTCAAAATTTTAAACATAAAATGGTTATGATTAATACTAACACAAATAAGAAAGGAAATAACAATGTGGTTGTTAATCAGAGGAATTTTTACTTTAAAATTTACTCACAGGCAGAAAGTTGTATCTGTAAGCTACATATAGGCAATCTGTTAACAATATCTCCTCCATGAGATACCGATTTGAGATAATTTCTCCATCATTTGTCAGGTGCTGGCCTGGCTCCAAAGGCTGTCCAGCACCTCAGCAGTTGCTAGGGAACAGCTCCATAGCTCAGGGAGTGGAATCCTGACCGCTGTTCACCTGCACAGTGACATGATTTGGGGTTTATAAACATTTATGCAGTTTGTGTGCTTTCAAAAGCAGAATTATTGATTGAATTCTGTTTGGTCTGCAGATTGTGTCCAGGGTAGGTGCATCAAAGGAGTAAAAATGAACGTGGTTTGGATGCAAAATCCCAAAGTGATGCAGAAGCTACTACACCTTCTATGCATGTGAGGAATTACCAGAATTTGCACTCCTCTTTGGCTTCAACTGCTTTAAGCTAAACAATAATACAGCATTTCCCTGGAAATCCTGGGAGGGAGGTTTTGCTCCTGATCTTTCCTTGGGGCTTTCTTGATTTGTGCTCAGTCAGTTCCTGAATACAAAACTCCAGCCTGACCAGAGATGGATCAGGTGGAAAAGATTCCTTCCCACATTTGCAGGCACTGCTCTCATTTATACTTCCAGACTGTGTTTATTTTATTTCCAGAAAACCATGGCATTGCTGACTGATGCCCCACTTTTGACCTCCTGCAGACCTAGAAGTCTTTTCTACAGAATTTGCCACTGTTTTGACAGTGAACCACTGCAAAATGCTCTTGGGGCATGGCTGTCCAAGCAAGTTTTTACTCCCACTCTGCAGCAGTAGATTTAGCAAGATTAAAATATTTCACTAGACTCCCTACAGAAATGTAATCAAATAAATGGTTAACAATAATGCAAATATGAAATTGTCACAATAAAGCAGCACTGCAACTCTGCCTGTTACACCTAAAGCAGGATATTAATCTTAAAAAAAGAAGAAAATAAGGAAAGTGTAGCATCCAAAAATTATTTCAAAAGCCTGACTTAGATTAGGATGGAATACTAAATAATAATAAAAGGGGGAATTAGTCCCAAATGCTGGTGTCCTAAACTACTTTTATTGGCTAAGACTCCTCTGTACAATGTGCAGCATTGGGAGGGCAATTCAGCTTACCCTGATGCTCACATGAAGTCAAAAGCTTAGCTCACATGAAGTTACCCACATGTCAGGAAACTAAATTTAGGCATCTATATGTGGAATCATGTCCAACCCCTGTCGTTCTGTCTGTCCTCTCCAAAAAAACCTGTTCCCCAGTCCTGAGATTTGCCATGCAGATCTCACACTTGTTGGGTTGAAAGGTGGCATTCTCTTTCCTAAAACCCAATCCCATTCCCTGAAAATGCCACACAAACTAAACCAGTACTGAGCCAGAATGAAAACACAAAACCAGCAACAGAAACACCACGAGCTGATGTGTTTTTATTTATACACATCCCACCCTCAATTCTTCTGGCTGGAGACCCTTCCCTTTGTTCAGATCTGGAGCAATCCCCAATGGGGATGCAAAGGGCAGCAGTGTGGAGGCAGGGGAGGAGGTGGAGAAATGTAAATCCCCAGTTAACCCTCTTTTGGGAGGGGGAGGGAAGGGGTTTGTAGGTTCAAGCAGGAAGCAGGATTATCACCTCAGCTAAAATTCCATTAACCATTAACTAAGAGGAGAATCCAGGCTATAGGATCTCTCCAGAGTCACAAAAAGAGGGAAAACATGGGCCCCAACACAGTTATCCTCCAAAGGGCATGGATATGGATCCACACAGAGCCAGGCAGAACTGAGAAAAAGAATGGCGTTTTGAAAAGTTTTTAGCTTTTTTCTTCCCCTAATATTTCTACGTTATTATATATTAATAGTTAGTATTTGCAGCTATTTTTATAGCTAGCCTGCAGTTTAAGATAACATGTTTTACTCATGCTTCAGAGGTTATAAACCATGCTATTTGTTCTCCCAGTTGTGACCCAAAGATTGAACAATACAAAAGGAACGGAAGAAAAATGAAGCAGCTCCAAAAACCCCGATGCCAAATGCATGAGATAAAATACACCAAGACATCTCCAAGCTTTTTTTTTTACCCATTCTCCAACGCATTGATTTAGATTAAAATACGGGGGAAAGCAACACTTGATGGATTTCCCACCCTCTGGAGAGAGAGCACTGCCTGTACAGCATTTCTGGATGAGATGATCGATACCTGCTTGTTGGCACACTGGCCACATTGGAGAGATGCAAACACCACAGCACTGCTGTGTATAACACACGTGGTGTCAGGCCAAGTGTAGCCAAATTTCTTCAGTCCTTATCTTTTTTTTTTTCTTTTTTTTTTTTTTTTTTTTTTTTTTTTTTTTTTTTTTTTTTTTTTAGGCCTAGCAGTTCCTTATTTGTATAAAAGATAATCTACCTTTCACACCTCTGTGTCTGGACCCTGTGTTTATTGCATTTATCCTCACAAAGCCAGGCAGGCAGCTACTGTCTGCTCCCATTGAACAGCTGAGAGAAGGAAACCAAATAAGAATGAGGTCAGGCCTTCTGGAACCAAACTCAAATCCCAGTTTTTAGCACCACTGAAGCCCCTCCAGGCCCCCATCAGCTGCCATCTCTCTGTAGCTCTTTGCTGTGTGACCTGGAGCTCTTGCTCTTGAGGAAGTGCAGAGGTCTCCTGCCAGTTCCAGGCATCCCAGCACCTCCTTCTTGGGCCAGACTGAATTTTTGCAGATAATCTGATCCAGAAAGTCAGTGAGGTGGGAACTGCTAGCTGGGCCATGGGCAGGGACAAAGACTTCAGCCCACCTGCCATGTGATTTGTGGCTGTAACTTGGGTGTGGATCTTCCCTACACCACGATGGTGGTTACTCCACAGGTGTAAACAGTGCTCATTTTCTCATCAGTGCCCTTCCTTAGGACATCTTTATCCTCATATCCCCTGTTTCCTTCCTTCAGACTCCTGCAGAACCCAGAAGACTGCAGCTGTAGCCACCTTCCATCCTGCTTTCCTGAGAGAATGAAGACATGCAGTGAGGAGAAGAGGAAGCTTAGCTTAGACCCCTACTCAGGAGTACCATGGCACTCACACTCACTCCTAGAGGTGTCTCCAAACACACAGCCCCGTGTTTCCCACTGATATTTGTGCAGTCCATCTGCACATGTGACCTCCCAGTAAAGACTTCACTTTGTTTGAAACGTGCATTAAATTTGTTCCCTGTAAAGTGAACTGCTGAGAGCCCCAAAACCCAGCACGTGATGGGCACAGTTGACTGGCAACGTGCCAGAGAGGAACAGAGCTGTTGTGCAAGTAATAATCATAAGATTATAAAATGAAAGCCCTTTAGTAGCAAAACAGCCCAACGGAAATGTCACTGTTCAAACCTTTGATTTCTTCATATAACGAGGCACAAAAGGGCACCTTCACCTCAGTTTTATGTTTAACTGTTAATATCCTTTATCATGTTATGGTAATTCCTCAGGCAGCCAGACAGATATGAAAAACATGTTCCCTTCCTCATGGCTGATGGTGAAATCATGTGCTCTAACAACAGCCTGGAAACAAAATTACTGTATTGAATGTGTAAGATAATAGGCAAAATTATTTTATTATAATGATGTTTTTGTTTAACTTTGTGCCTAAACCAGGCTGCTAGGTGCTTTGCCTTCTTAATTAAATCAATTTGGACAGAAAACTGATCAGAAAGAAAAGGCTTGGAGAGATTATATGCTAAAACAAGATCTGCTTGGGTCCTAAAAAAATAATAGACAAAGGAAACACAGAGAAAGATTCATTAGTCTCACTGAAACTCAGGCTAGGTTTTCCTCCTGTTACATTCCATAAATATGTCCTTGCACCAAGCTGTGCAAAGAGTTCCTCTCCAGGCCTTTGGTACTCTCTTCTCTTGTCTTCAAATTTGTGCTCACTTGACTCCATTAATTCTTGGGTTGTTCTGTTCCAGGGGTTGGACTCCGTGGATCTTGTGGGTCCTTTCTAACTCAGAATACTCTGTGATTCTGGGAAAGGCAGGTCACTGAGTATTACCCATTGCTCATGGGAGGGTCAGTCAGCTCCGGCTGCTCAGGGCTTGTGCAACTGAGTTTTCAGTGTCTCTACCCCACAACCTCTCTGGGCCCCAGTCTGACCAGACTCATGCTGGTATTTCCTTTTTCTGGTGCCTACTTAGAGATTCCAGTGTTTCAACCTGTGCGCATTGCCTCTTGTCCTGTCACCCTGCCCTTCTGAGAAGAGCCTGGCTCCATCCTCTGCAACCTCCCATGAGCTAGGCTCAGACAGCAATAAATTCCCTTGTGCTGGGAATTTAGATTCTCTTCTGCAGTTTGAGCAGTCCCAGCTCACCTCGACTCTTCTCGTACACCCTGTGCTCCATCCTGTTGACCATTTTGGTGGCCCTGTGCTGGACTTTCTTCTCAAACTCCATATCTTGTACTGGGAGCCCCAAACTGGACACAGCACTCGAGATGCGGCCTCACTGGTGCTGAGCCACTTGTCATGGTCCTTCTAAACAGCAGTGCATCGACTGCTTCCACAGTGGGAACTTTTATTGCTCTCTGTCCTGTTGTCTTGGTCATTAATAAAGGCACAAACCACTCCTGGTCCGAGTATTGATCCCCCAGGCACGCTGCTGGTAGCTGGTCACTGTTGGACTTTGGATCACTGACGGATTACAAACAATGCTCTGAGCACAGCAGTCCAGCTATAGGAGCTCTCCAGAGTCACAAAAAGAGGGAAAACATGGGCCCCAACACAGTTATCCTCCAAAGGGCATGGATATGGATCCACACAGAGCCAGGCAGAACTGAGACAAAGAACGTCTATTTGAAAAGAGTTTTTAGCTTTTTTCTTCCCCTAATATTTCTATGGTATTATATATTAATAGTATTTGCAGCTATTTTTATAGCTAGCCTGCAGTTTAAGATAACATGTTTTACTCATGCTTCAGAGATTATAAACCGTGCTATTTGTTCTCCCAGTTGGGACCAGAAAATTGGCCAGTTTTCCACCCACCTTATCATCCATTTATCCAGTCTGTATCTCACTAGTTTTGAAATAAAGATATTGAAGGAAACACTGTGAAAGGCCTTGCTGGACTTCAGGAATACGAGGTCCACTTCTCTCGATTCGTACACAGAGCTTGTCCTGCCCTCACTGAAGGTGTTCAGGCTGGAAGGGCACAATTACCCCTTGGAAAATCCATCTTGGCTCTTCCAAACCAACTTCTCGTCCTTCCCGTGTCTGGAAATGGCTTCCTAAGAGGATTTGTTGTGTGACACCCCCAGGGACTGAGCTGCGGCTGACCATCCTCTAGCCCCCAGATCCTCCTTGTCCTTCCTGAGGCTGGGTGTTTCATTTGGCTTTTTCCAGTCATTGGGAACCTCACTGTGATGAGTGACAGAGAGTGGCCTTGCAGTGACAGAGGGCACTTCCCCAGCTCCCTAGATGCCTCCATGGATTTATCTATGGCTAATTAGCCTAAGCTCTCACTAACCCTGTGTTCTCTGGGCGTGGTTTTGCTCCCACAGGCTCTGCTAAGAGGCTCAGACACCTGAAGGGCCAGAGGCCCAACCTGAGCAGTGATAAACCAGGCAAAAAATGACACCTCAGCCTATCTTTTATTAGGCACGGGGTCCCCAGCCCCAGGCCAGCATCTTCCTTAGCCTTCATTTCACTGCAAAATGTACTTAAAGGAAGAGTTCTTGTGGTCCCTCACATCCTTTTCTAGATTCAGCTCCAGCTGAGCTCTGATTTTCCAAACCACATCCTGCATGCTCTGCAACGCCTTGGGGCACCAACACTGTTCCTGCTTTCTCCTTCTGTGTACTCCCTTTTTTGTTCTAGTATCTCATTGAATTGAGATCACCATACTAAGAATTAGAGCTTCAAACTATTTTACACAATCATCCCAAGAGGATTCATAGAGTCAATAGACCCTTTTCATCCCAAGTTCCAGTAGAAGCAAACTTTTCTGGTTTTTTTTTTTCCCATTTCTGATTACCTCCTATCTTAATTTAATTCCATTATTTTTAGCTCACGTCTTCATTTTCTCTAAGCCTCCTAATATCACCTCTTCCCTCAATGTTTTGCTCCAAATAAATCCTTGAATAATTGCATTGCCTTTAATTGGTTACCCTTGGGGTTCATTTCATCTGGTTTCCAACAATATGAATTTACTACATTTAACTGCATACATCAGTATTAATAAATACAGAATTTTAAAAGCTCGTGATGCTATTCAGTCTGATAAGTCTTTACCAGCTGTTTTCTTACTATATAATTATTATTCTTCAGTGTAATTACTCGTGTAACCTTTGCATCTTGGCCTTATAATTCTAGAGAGTTTCTGAACATGTTACTGAATGCAGGCTTCGGGGGAAGCAGGAAGATAAATTCCAACCTCCTCCTCCCAAAATCTCACTGTTCTCTCACACACAGCCATAAAACAAAGCAAAATCTCTCCTTCCACCATGGCCTAGAGTTATTATTCTGATGCTTGTGATTCATTCAGTTTGCTCATGCAACAGCATGCACCTGCATTTGAAATGTAAATGTATTAATCTTACAAAAACTATTGCTTGATAATTTAAGGGCTTATGGCCAAACAAAGGATCTACAATAATACGAGTGGTAATAGGCACTGCACTTTAAGAATACAGCTTCACTTTCAAAGAATCATAAATAGAGTATACGACAACAAAAGAAAAACTGAATAATGAATGAGAAAGTTCACACCTCTTGCTGTCATTTTGATCATTAATTTTTATTTGCCATCGGGAGTTAGGTGGAGGCAAACCCACATACTTTCATCCTTTCAATTTTCTTTCTGGTATTGAATATATTATGTATATTTTTCTTCACCTTTATGCAGAAAAGCCCTTTCACTAAATAGTATTGAGCAATTAGAATAGCAAAAACTTTTACACTAAACCCACATACTTTTTTTCCTTCAGAAACCTGGATCTGTCTATGTGTTTACTTATGTACCTATCTAGGATTCAAACATGCAAGTATTTTGTCCTCTCTACAGCACTTTTTCATATTCAGTAAAACAACTGACTTAACTTTTTTAAATAGCTTTTCAGTTTCAGTTTTTAAAACTTTTTGCACCTTAGGTAAATCTTAGTACTGGCAAGTCAAAGAAACAAGAAATAAATTTTAGTGAGAAATAATGGAGAAAATCCCATGGAGTTTATTTCAATATTTAGGAATGAACTAAATGATATTAAAAAGATTACCTTTCCCAATTATCTTACTGGGTTTTGAATTAAATTTGACTTTCTGAAGTCCCCTTTTTGAGAGCTGAATCAATCTTAAGGATTTTGACCAGAAAACAAAGGGGAGGAGGAAAAAGATACATGAAACTGAAGTTCTTAACTTTGCAAATTATGTTCCACCTTGTAGCACTTAAGGCACTTTTCTAAGAGTACTTAAATCTCATAAGTAGCCTGAATTTTTTGGTATGGCTTTAATTAAGCTGTGTCTGCCCCAGTTTATTAGTCTCAGAGTCACAGAATCATCAGGGCTGGGAGATACCAGGGAGATATTCCAGTCCCACTGCCAGCCCAGTGGGGTCTGGATAAGTTTGGGAAGTGGGACCACGAGAACCTCACGAGGTTCAACAAGGCCAAGCACTGCACCTGGGATGGGGCATTCACAGAATCACTGAATCACAGAACCATCAAGGTTGGAAGGCACTTTCAAGACCATCCAGTCCTACCGTTGATGCCTTAGGTTTTAACTTTTATATTTTTCAAGTTCTGCATTCCCAGTGTGTAACTCTGCAGTGTCCTGCAGCCTGGGAGCTGCTGCTCTCTCATGCTGAGACAGACAGAACAAAGCCTCTCCAGGCTGCTCTCCAAGGACACCCAGCCCGGCCTAGGCCCAAAATGTGTAACCCAGCATCTTGAGAAGGGGGGCAAGCTGAGGGGAAATTCCATCATTAGCTAAAGTTTAATTGGAGAATTTATGCTGATATGCAAATGGACCAAAGCTATAAAAGTGTGAAGAACTCGTGACTCGGGGTCCATCTTGGGTGCAGCCTTTGGCCTGCCCAGGGTGTGCCTCTGAAGGCCTTTCAAATAAATATCCACCTTTATTCCCTTGCTCCTGTCTGGTCTCTGTTTCTAGGTTGGCCTCCACCATCAACCCCATAATCACCTCTAAACCGTGTCCCAAAGCGCCACATCCAGAGGCCTCACGACCATTTCAGCAGTGATTCCCTGTGTCCTTTACAGGGATTTTGCTCTGAGTACCTTGGATTTTTGCACATGTTCAAGATCTGAAAAGCAACACCCACCAGTCTCGAGCACGGCACTTATCCCAAGCCCCACATAACCTGTGCCAGTAAGATCCCACCACGCCAGGAAGGTCTCCTGTTTCCAGTCAGAGGAATGTCTGGGACCTTATCTACGCCCTGAAAAAACCCCTGAGGCTGGAAATCAGAGGTCTCTTCGGGCTCACTTGATTGCCCCCTGCATTCCTCACCCAGCACAGAAAGGTTGTCCCAGTGGAGCAAGGGACTTGTGTTCACCCTCAGAAATTTCAGCTCTCAAAGCCAACAGCCCAGGCCACGTTGCAGGTATTAACTGCACTTCACCTGTGTTGCAATCAAGGGCAAAAATGCGCCTTTGCAATCCTAAACTTGTGCTTTTAGGCAAGATGTTCCACCAGATTAACTGCAGGAGGAAAGGGTCAGCTATAAACTATGCATGCTTGTCCTCACTGAGCTATGTAAGGTCAGCCTCTGCTGATAAGGATGACTGTATTCCTTTAAAAATGGGGTACCTTATGAAGAAATAAACTGGATTTCGAAGGAGCTGGCTGCTACCATTTATTTTCATTGCTGTCATTTCATCACAGTCTATGAGAAGCTGAGTGCTCACTGCAGTTATACAGCTGATCATACAAATAATCTCTAAGATTTAATATTAAAATGTTGTTATATAATGACAAAAATGGACTTGGCAGAAGTTCACAACAAAATGCAAGTGAAGAGGGTTTTGAAACCCTCTCTCATATTGACATCACACTCAGAGACGAGGTTTCCCCTTTCTCTTGTGTTGTTGATGGGTGGGGTTTCATTATGGAATTACATTTTTAGAGGGGCCAAAATGAAGTAATGGTCTCGTAAATTTAAGATCAGGAAAACATGTCAGCAAGAGAAATAGTTGGGTCAAGAGAGGAGGAAACTGGACAGTTCCATGTTGGTTTTGCTGGAAAAGCAAAAGGTGGATGTGGGTCACACACAGGCACACACAGAAATGAGGGAGGTGTTCAGGTCAGCGAGCAGCTCGTGTCCACATCCAGCACATCTCAGCCTCTGTTAACATGACCAAAACAGCTCCTTTCTGAGGGATGCATGACCCCGAAAACCCCAAAGAACCAAAGTGATACAGGCACCAGTGGTACCATGTTGTCCTGGCATCTCACACCCCGGACAAAATTGTCTGAGGAAAGCCTACACAAGAGGGTGTCCTGCAACTTTATGTTTAGCAGGATAGGTGAGAGACATGCACAAAGGAGCTCACATTAGCTTTAGACTCACTAACCCACATAAAAAACCAAAACCCCAAAAGCCAACCAAAAAGCCCCAGCCAAAACCAAGAAAAAAAAAATCTATCACGGGACACAAAATCACCGTCTTTGTGTTTGTTTCTCACGTAGCTTTACTGAAACAAGTCTTTCAAGTCGTCTTGTGGCAGACTGTTTTATGCAATACCCCATTAAGTGTTTTTCACCTCGTTTTTTTCTCAGTTGCTGCACTCCCAGTATGAAAAGCCTGTTCCCACTGCCTGCCCCTTTGATGCTGATAGAGCCAGGCTGCCTCCCCAGGAACATATCTGTCCATCAATCAGCCCCTGGAAAATGTGGAAGATTTTTTTGTAGGCAAGTCTTCATGTCTTCCATCTCTCAAACCATCCTGCAGGAGCCTGTTCCCTAATTTCACTCCTGTGTATTGTTTTGAGGTCCTAACATCACTGCTGTGTGTTGCTTTGAGGTCAGACAGTCTGGGACAAAACTAGACAGAGGGCCATTTGATGCAAGAAATGTCAAAGTCAGGAGGGCTCCTCCCTGAAAAAAATATTTCTTTTAATTTTTCCCTTCAAGACCCTGAAAGAAGTTTGGGTTTTTTTGTGGTGGTATCCTCCATGGAGTCTGTCACTGCAGCTGTGAAAGGCAGCATGACATGAGATGGACTGTCCATAAACGTCAATGAGGAAAAGAGGAATTTACCTGCCTCTTTATCCTGAGGAACTGGGCTTTAAACCAGACAACTCCTTGAAAAAAATCAGGTTGTGCTTGATTATTCCCTTCAGGAGATCTCAGACTTAGCTGTGGGTCTCTACATGCTGTGAGGAGAAGAATTTCAGCTAATCTTTTAATTAAAACAAGGTTCATAATGTACCTGAGCTTTCCCAGGCATTTCAGTAACTTCTTAAGAGAGGCCTGAGTAAATGTCAAACTGGCACAAGGCATTGACGTTCCTGAAGAACATGGAAAAGCAAGCCCAAGGATGAAGGAGGATGCCAGCTCCACGCTTGTTCTGACTGAACACAGCTCTTAATTTCTGGAAATACTTCTCAAAAAGCTTCAGGGGCTTTACAGTCCGTGTCTCAGAGCTTTCCTGGGTGCAGTCATAAAAACATTGGCAAAGGTTTCACACAAGTACAGTGAGTGCTCTGTGTGCTCCAGGAAGGAGAACCAGCTCCTTCTTGATTTGGCGTGGATTTATAGCCCTGAATAGCTCGTCTATTTTCTTTTTCCAGGCAAGGTTTCAATAGGACACATCAGATATTTGGCAGAGTTCTTGTAAGCTCAGCATTGGCAGGAATGGGTTAAAAAGCAGAAGACTGGAGGAGGGTTGTAAATCAGCCCAAGTGACCTTGGAGCTGGGAATAACCCTTGATAAGCCAGTGTAAACAGCAGGCCAGAGGTCCCCCGGCATGGGCAGGAGTTTTCTGTGTCTCCTCTTGTGTGCCTCTGCTTCGGGGATCCCCTGCTTAGAGAGGTAATGGAAATTAATGTATTATTTGTGTTTAAGTCACGAATTTGTGGTTATTTGTGGTTGTCCTGGCTGCCTGCCTGTGCTGACTCACGCACACACCCTGGGCTGACACAAGCCTGTGTGGACCATGGGAGGGTGGGGGAAAGCTTTCGATTTCAGGTTTAGCATCCACCTGACTCTAAGTTCTTCCATAACACTTCCATTGGCTAAACCAGGCTTTTTACAGATCTGCCAGGCCTACCCACCAGCCTTCGAACATATCTGAATCCCCTTTGGTGAAAACTTCTATTACAGGTCTGTTTTTGTTAATGACAAACACTCCTGGGGGGAATCCCATCGAAGCCTGTGCCATTTCCCACCACAATTTGCAGCCATTCTATCCACTCTGCCCCTCAAACTCCTTTTGATGCCTTACGTTTTAGCTTTTATATTTTTCAAATTCTGTATTCCCAGTGTGTAACTCTGCAGTGTCCTGCAGCCTGTGAGCTGCTGCTCTCTCATGCTGAGACAGACAGAACAAAGCCTCTCCAGGCTGCTCTCCAAGGACACCCAGCCCGGCCTAGGCCCAAAATGTGTAACCCAGCATCTTGAGAAGGGGGGCAAGCTGAGGGGAAATTCCATCATTAGCTAAAGTTTAATTGGTGAAATTGGGTTGAGATGCAAATGGACCAAAGCTATAAAAGTGTGAAGAACTCGTGACTTGGGGTCCATCTTGGGTGTAGCCTTTGGCCTGCCCAGGGTGTACCTCTGAAGGCCTTTCAAATAAATATCCACCTTTATTCCCTTACTCCTGTCCAGTCTCTGTTTCTAGGTTGGCCTCTTTAGGCATCACTTTCAGCATATATTTCATAGCTCAATCAAAACACCCTGCTGACCCAGCACTCGTGGGTGGCAGCCAATCACCCCGGGTGGCTCAGCCAGGAGGCTTTTGTGTGTTCCATGAGAAAGCCAGGAGGGAAAATCAAGCTTCTGATCCATAACTGCACCAGACAATAGTCTCAATGGAAGGTAATTTGCAACTGCTCTGCTCCCAGGGGACAGAAATAGTGGCCTGAGAACAGTATGTGCTGTGAGGACTGGAGTGTTATGCATAACCAAAAGTGCATTTCGAGCCCTCGCTGGAACATTGTTCCTTGCAGGGACTTCGGGGGATGCCCACATTTAGGAGGTAGCTCCAGACAGCTGGAGAGTGTAACCCAAAAAAAGCATCAGTGTCCTTGGGGACACTTGGCCAGAAAGAATAAAACAAGAGAGAACCTCAAAAGCATCAGAGTGAAATCAGGGTGCCTCAGTTTTCCTTTTTTGTTCCTAAATACCCATGTCTTGCAGAGCTGCTCCTCTGCTCTGAGACCTTGCAGTTTCATGCTCTGTAACCACTTTTCTCTGAAGCCGACCAAGACCCTTCTTTGTGTATCACAGCAACCCTTTTTCTGAAAACCACACCAAAAAATCACTTTCTTGCAAGTTCTAAACCAATCTGTGTCCAAGTAAGTGTCTAAGCTCCTGCTGTTAAGGGAGGCTCAATCTTTCAGGCACCTCTGAGAGAGACACAGAGTTTTTCTTCTTAGCCTTCTCTCCTTACGTTCATTTCCTTTTATTCAGGCAATGGGAGAGCAATTGGGACATCTCTCTGAAAAAGATATGGGTGTTATGGGTGTAACCCCATAGCAGGGGTGACAGGCCACTTGCCTTTCACGTTTTAGTTTTAGCTTTGGGTGTATTTTGTGCACAGCAGCATCTACAAGAACAGACACATAATATCAGGGGTGTTTCACAGGACTGCTTCACAGGACTGCTCACCTTCTGCTCTGGGTCACTGGATGTCCCCAGGACGAGAGGATTGCCCCTCTCTCACAGGACAAGCAGGCTAAGCTCAGCTGGCTGAAATAATTCCTGCTAGCCGCTTTCCTCCTGCAGAAGGGAGCACCTGAAGGAGCTGTTAAAGGATTATTGCTGCTCCTTCTGGGGGCCCTTTGAGGATGATGGCGATGAGCCTCCATGCAGAAACACTGCATTAGGCTTCCCTGTTCACATGCAAATGGATGAAGTCTCACCACAGTCAAAACCTGCTGTTCTTGCCCCATTCAGAGCCTGACAAACAGCCTGATCTCCCACCCTCGGAAGAGTCAAGCCCCGTCACACACGGGGGGCTAATTTTTGGATTAGTGTGGACTGGTTGCATTCGAATTGCATAAAATTTACCTACTCTGGGTGCACGGGATGCAGGAGACCCAGTGGCCTTCTTTAAGTTCTTTCATAAGTGACTAACTCTGAGTGTTTGAAGGTCAATCAGGTTGTGCTGATGAAATGCCTCATGGGCATCTGGGCTAATTTGTCACCTTTAGCATATCTAAGACAAAAATTCCAAGTCTTCTCAGGGATCAAGCGAGGGCTCAAGTACGGGCACTCTCCTGAATTGTTAGCTCCAAGTCTGCCTTTCTGGGGCATGCAATGGGATGCTAAAGTCTGGCTATTTTGTGAATTCTTTGTCTTGAGGTCTTCTGACAGTTCCCAGCACTTAAAGGGTAACTTCCTCTCTGATCTCTGCAAGGACACCCTGAAAATCGTATTTTCCGTGTGGAATCCCACAGTCCTTATTTTAAGTGTAGCCCAGTATTAAAAGACTGTGTATTGACTAGGCTTTCCCAACAAATCTGACTGGTATCAAGACACACGAACTTCACAGGATAACTTTAAACAAGAGGGTTATTTTTTATTTATGAGTTGTAAGAAAAATACACTAAAACCCACCCAAAAGCTGCCAACACCTACGACATGCACTGCAATGAGGTGCCCACCTTGGCGGTCCTGCTGCTCTTTGAGGGATTATCGGGTTATCCACCCCACACCCTGGGAATTATTATTTTCCACGGTCTGAACTTCACATTTTTACCAGCTGATCCTGCCAGCCTCGGCACTGGCACTCCTGATAAGCCAGTCTCCCTTGGGAATGGGCCTGGAGAGCTCAGCAAGGGGCAGGACACAGAAGCACCGAGCTCTTGCATCACTCCTGAGCAGGAATCTGAAGTTATAAACTCTCTCTGCCCCTTCAGCCAGTTCAAGAAGAGGTGAACTCCTTGTTTTCGTACAATAGGCACCTTGCAGCTGTGTTCAAAGGTGTGGAAATCCTCTTTATCCGGCTGGAATATCCCTTTATCACAGGGAACAGGGCCAGAGAATTGTTTTGTCTTGAACAGGAGGGAATATAAAACACGGTAACAATTTCAGTACTGTATAGTTAATATTAACAGTTGCCACAGGTAAATAGACACAAGTAGAAATCACAAAACCAGAGCCATAAATAAAGAGGCAAAATAAAGGAAAATTATAAAAAAAACCCCCAAACCATAAAATATTTACAATGCGCCTTCCTCAAAATCAGACAGGGGAGGATGATCTTGAAGCAGAGTTTAAAAAATAAGACAGGGAATGGAAATACAACTGCCTCAAAATAAATACAACCCAGTTGGTTCAGATACTTGTTATCTGTTAGGCAGCATGTAGCAGGAAAAAAAAAAGTGGCAAAATAAAACAAAATAAAATAAAATAAAATAAAATAAACTAAAATAAAATAAAATAAAATAAAATAAAATAAAATAAAATAAAATCCCTAACTACAGACATGTTCATAAAATCAACTGTCAGTTGCTCAGCTTCTGTTACCTGACTTCCATTTATGCCATCCATTCTTTATTTTTTCCTTCAAAACCTGCCCACACAGACATCAAGATAATCAGTATTTTGCAAAGACCGACCTGATCAATTAGTGATAGTGGTATAATGTTAAGATCTAAAGCACAGGCTTTGTCAGCTTTGGGCATTTATGGAAATACTCATTTCTTAGCCATTTTCTAGAGTGCCCATGCAGCGTTGTCAAGTGGTTTTTATTGCACCTGCCCTTTGAGCAGTTTTCTGTACAGCAGCAGTGCAGATGCCAGCCCTGGCTGGTATTTATGAGGACTGTTGCTGTTGTCCACACAGAAATATTTAAGCAAACAGGTCCATCACCAGCAGGAACTCGTATCAGCCAGCTTGTACTCCTTTCCCAGGATGGGCTCAAATTACCTTCTGAAAGTTACTCACCAGGTGCTTGTACGGGAGTCTGATGACCAATGTTCAACCAATCCCAGAGAAAACAAACACTTCCAACTAACTTCTTTCAGCTTCCTATGAAGCTTTGATATCTTTCAGTGTGGTTGGGTTTTGATCCCAAAAGAGATCTAGAACTCCAAAGAAAAAATTTGGTAATCAAATTGGTTAACCCAGCCCAGAAATTTCCTTTTAGAAAATTTACTTGCTTCATTACAAAGCATTGGCAATTAGGTAAACGTTGAATTAAAATATCGATCTTTCACCTCTTAGAGGAAAACTGTGATGCCACAACTCTTGTTGTTGACCAGAAAGGATCTGTTTTCTTGTGCCACCTTCTCTAAAGATAAGAAGTATTTTGGCTTTATTTGTGCCTTCAAACACAAGGCTTCTTTACATAGGCAGTGGGCAAGCAAACAAATTCTTTCTTAAGGAATTAAGGCAGCCACTGAACCAGAATAAAGAGAGAGTCAGACCTAAATTAAGACTGATGAAGTAAGACATATTTTAGTCATTAACAAGGAAAATGCAGCACGAGTGACGAGTTTGTGACCTCCTACTACAGGTTAATCATTTTTATCCCAAGACATGGAAGAGTGGTAACTGTGATTCAGAAATAATTTCAGAAATCATCGTTCTTCCTCCACTTGAAATTATATTCATAGTGCAAATAGTGTTTCTCTGAGCCACTTCAGTTAAAATTAAAAAGAAAGTTAAAGTAAAAAAATTGAACACATTGGAATCAAAGTGTAAAATTCTGCCTTAATCACAAAATTGTCTTGTCAAAAGTTATGGACAACACATTTGGCTGCTTCCATGGACAGCACAGCTCCCTGAAAACTGTATAATCAAACAGCACTTTCTCATAATCACAGTTAAATATATTTTTTCCCAAGTGAACTTCTGGCTTGCTGAAGGATACAAACAGATGAAACTGAGCTGCATTTTTCCTCCTTTATAACCTGTCTGATCCAATGAACTGGATCAGTGTTTTGTTAGCGGCCAATCAGAGATTTACAGTTTTCTGACTTCATCTGCTCCATTTATCATGGAATTAAAACAACGTCCAATTGTTGATAAGAATCAAGTACTTTTCTACCTGGTGCAGGAACAGGCCATAAAAGCTCGTCTAGCTGCAGGTAACTATAAAGAGGATACTTTATTGTTACCCTTTTATAACAGGTCAATCAACAGGTCTCCAAGCACTTTTACAAATATTTGGTTAAATGTGAATATTGCTGTTCTCCTCCTGATATTACATACCATTAATTCCCTTTTGTAGAGCAGGAAATGCAGGCAGATGGAACCAAATTCGCTGAAGTTATACAGCCACTCTGGAGCTGAACTAGGATGGAAAGTGGAAAAAAAAAAAAAAAAAAACCAAACCCCTGTCTCTTTATTATTCAGGCAAACAAAAGGTGATTCTTTTCGGATGGGATTTATCTCTGGTTATCTCATGCAGGTATTCAGAAAATTCAGCTGTTCAAAGGGTCTTGTTCATTTTTTTTTTAAAATCTATCTAGCATAGAATTATTACCAAATAAATGAAAAACACTGGTCTTCCTGGAGGTATAGAAAATAAGCTGGTTTGGGTTTGTTTTTTTTTTCTAATATGAGATGGCATGGTTAACAGTCAACATTTAAAAACTTATTATAATTAAACGATCAGTTGGGAAAGCCTGGCTCCATTAAATCAATGCTAATTTTGTCCAAGATTACATCCAAAACATAATTTTTGGTTTCTAAATCAGAAAAAAATTCTTATTTTAAGATTTATTGTGGTTTGTTTCTTTTTATTTTACCAATCAGTATTTTTCTGTATGCATCAGGAAGACTAAATGCATTTGATTCTAATTTTTATTGAAACACAGTTCTTTCACTGGTTGTTTGAAGTCAATCACATAAGAACTGAGTAATTTTTCTGTTGCAAATAAAACATTTTAAAATGTTGCGTTAAAATGCATTTAAAATGTTCTCTTTTTATGAGAACAGTGAGATCATTCTGCATCGAAACTCGAATCTACTGATGCATTGTAGTTGCTTCAGATCAGGCTGGTGTATGAGTAACTAAAAACCTGGCTTAATTGGCTGAGCAGTTTGGATTTGTGGCTGCTTTGTGCCACAAGTGCAAGACAAAGCTAAACTACCAGATCAGTGAGCAAAAAAAAAAGTCCCAAGTATCAGGAAAAAATCATACAATAAATGAAAGTTGTCATTCAATTTCTGTGCCATAAGAGTAGAATTATTTTAATGTGGATAGGAGGTCAAATTTGTAGGTCAAATTCTGTTCTGATATGGGAAAATGCAGCTGTATTTGCATGATACACCCAGAAAAATCCAACAAAGAGCAAGTATTTGAATTTTTATTCTCTCTTGTTATACAATAACAGAGGAGAAACCCATTGAAACAACAGGCACCTGAACTAAAGTGAAGGTCACTCATTATTCCTGTCTTCCCTCTGAGAGACAGCAAAGAATTTAATTTCCTAACTCTGAGGCTTTGCCTCTATACCAGAAAACTGAATTGGGAGGAAAAAGGAAAAAAAAAAAAAAATTGAGAACTAAGAAGAGTCTGGGCAATTTTATGGGTTTCTATCTGTGTGGGGCTTCAGACTCTTAAAATATTTTCTGAAAGGCTGGGAAAGAAGTGAGAATGTTCACAAGGACACACCTTTCTAATCTGCAGGCCCATGAGACCCTCTCCTGCTTCCCAGATAACAGGATAATTGGTTTAAGGAGTTGTGTTTTTTCAGCATATTTATTTAATACCCTAACAAAGGACCACCTTCTGCTTCATTCAACTGTTGGAATAATAATAAAAAAGATTATATTTGAAGATGTCTGCCCATTTATCTTGATTTTCAAACATACCTGCAGCGGGTGAATTTATGTGTGTGTATTCATGGTAACACCAGCCAGATGCAAATGTACTTCCAAAGTCAACATACATTTAGTTTAAGCTTAGTTATTAAATGACTAATTGTGTTCCCAGGTTTGGTGTAGTTTTATGGGTGAGTGGGTAACTGTAGTTTCTGTCAACCACAGAGATCTTTCATGGTACGAAGGGGAGAAAAAATGCATAGAGGACACTACCATTTGAATATTGGTGGGTTTTTTTCCCCAGCTGTGGCCTTTAGCACCGAAATTCCCTGGAGATGGCTCCAATTGTAGTTCTATTGGAATGGTAAAAGGAAGTTTTGTGCTGGAATCCCAAAGCGTCAAGGGCAAGCTCTTCCTGACGTGTTTGGAGTAAGTACGGTGATGTTTGGATTTAGGGAGACTTTATCTCCCACTGCCCTCGGGGTTTTGATTAGACACGTGAAACACAGGCAAAAATCACAATACAAGGGAGCACATGGTGAGTTGGGCATTAACCGAGTCGGAAATGAACTGTGTTGACAAAGTGCCCGCAGAAACAAAGGGAGTTATGACAAATGACCTCATTGTGGTCTTGGGAAACTCTTGGGAAACGGGGCAGGTACCAATCTCCTCACTCTCGTGACCAGTGAAACATCATGAGGCTGAGTCCGGAGGTTCAGGTTGGATTTTGGGAAAAGGTTCCTTCCCCCGAGGGTGCTGGGCACTGCCCAGGCTCCCCAGGGAATGGGCACGGCCCCGAGGCTGCCAGAGCTCCAGGAGCATTTGGACACCACTCCCAAGGACAGGGTGGGATTTTTGGGCTGTCTGCGCAGGGCCTGAGGCTGGATTTGATGATCCTGTGGGTCTCTTCCAACTCAGAATATTCTATGATTCTGTAAATGGGCGGGCAGACCTACCTTATAGAACAGGGCTGAGGAGGTGCCACAGGAAGCCAAAGGTATCCCGTGGTAGGATAAACAATGTAAGTGATGCCAGACACCTAAAAAGAGCAGTTTATTCATCAATTTATTTTTTCAGATGCTTAGCATCACTCCGTTCAAAGGTTAGCTTGCATGCCTGTAAAGGACCAAAAGAAAACACCTGAACATCGTTTTGCTGCAGAAATATGGAGGAGGAAGTGGTTTGCTAAATATTAACTTATTAATAACTTTTATTGCTAATAACGTTGGACTTATTTAAGAGCGATAAAGGTGTTCGGAGCAATTGCTGGGTCATGTTGAAGCTCTCCACACCCTGAATTCTGGGCAGTAACCTCTGGGCTACCCAGCAAGAGCACATCCTTCTCCAGCAGACGCTGCCTGCTCCTCCCAAAACACGCAGCCACTCGGAAAAACCAAACCCTGCCCTGATCTCTCCTTCAGAGGTTGTTTATAATCCATTAATAAAACGAATGCTCTGCATCCCGCTCCGCCAAAGCCAAGCTCTGCACGACTTAAAACACAATTACACGCTCCCGGAGCTATTTCGGATGAGATAACAGAGCCACGAGCTCAGCCCTCGGCCAGGGAGGACGAGCTGAACAGACCAGGCAGCTTCTGCTGCCAAGAGGAGGCACTGACCCCCTCCCCAGCGCTGCCGCTCTCCTGTTCCTCTGACCTTTGTTAGCGAGCTCAGTTAACCTCGGCGAATATTAACCCAGGTAAAAAAAAAAAAACAAACAAACAACCAAACCAGCTTTTACTATGCTAGAGCTCTGCTTGGCCCTTTAGTGAGCCCGATACCAGCCAGGAGGGAGGGAATAACCAGGGGGAAGAGGGTGGGAATGCGCTGTTCACTGAGCAGCTCAGCCCTCTCCGAGAAGAAAAGGTGTTAACAGGGGTAATCAGCGAGCTGCTGGCTTATGCCCAGATCTTCAAGGCTGTAACTAAGCAGGCTCCATTCATTTTAAGCGAGCTGCCCTGGATCTCCCCCCCAGCAGGTCGGGTGTTGTTCCTAGCGCACAAAGCATCGCCGGGTCCTCGTAAAGGGTTTAAACTCCCCTGGCAGAGCAGCGTTTGTTACCTGCTGCCGTGTCCTTCTGCCCAGCTCTGCTTGTGACACCTGAATTGATGTCATACCTTACAGGTGGCTACCTACAGACTGACAGGAACCAGCCTAAATTTTTTGTATGTCCTTCCTTACCCGTAGCCATCGTGCAAGACATTTGGACAAGTCCAAACTGAGCACCGGGATATTCTAAACTCAAAAGAAATACAGTTTTGAATTATAAATTATTAGGTTATGTCTTGAGGGAGGAACGAGACACCCTCAGTACAGGAGTACATAACCTCCAAATGACTTTTAAAGAAAAAAATATGTGAATTTCTGAATAAGAGGAATGTTCACCCTCTCTTATAGAACAGAACAAATCTTGAGAGATTTTTTCTCGTGGCCATGGTGCCAAGTAACAATTCGCAGGGCCATTTCCCTCTTTTGGTAAGGAAACTTCCCAGGGAAATTTTATGACCAGGTACCCTGCTTCAAACCTCAAACATCTCTAAGCTCTGAAGGCCATCTATTGCTGTAGATTAAAGGCAAGGACATGCCACACAAGTGGGCATCATAGAGAACCAGAGAAGGTGACACTGCAGTGTTTTGGTTGTGTCTTGGGTTGATTTTACCTTTTGCTTCAGATGAAACTTGAGATCCAATTCCTGTAACTGAGTCCATGCTGGAAAATGACTGAATCACACCGATTCCTTTTGGGAGCTCGGGAGCAGAAGTAGCCCCCAAAACGATGCAGCTGAAAAACCTAACCTGAAGATGTTTTAGACAATACTCGTTATGTTTTTGTACCAATGAGTCTGAAGATTCATAGTTCTCTCTGAATAAACACACAGACCTGGAAAAATACTGAAGGTACCATCTTGGTGTGCTTGATGTAATTCCTTGATACGCATTTGGAAATATAAACAAACTCCAGACACTTGCATGCCAAACTTGTGTACTTTGCCTTATCTGCCGTCTCCATACAGAGATGTTAAGCGTAGCATGCAGCAATACTGCAGCTAAATCGGAGCTTTTATTAGCAGTGAGAGGAATTTCTTCATGTGACGACTTACTTTTCCAGTACTACTCTGAAGTTTTGGGATATGAGTGGAATTTTTTTTTTTTTTTTTTTTT
>VWZT01015012.1:0-15850 GCA_013397055.1 Pachycephala philippinensis
GGAGCACCGCTGCGCGGAGCTGCGGCTCTCAGGGAGCTTCAGTCCGGGGGAGGAACTGCAACGTGGTTGGATTTCTCTAAAAAAGCCCTCTGCACGACTCACCCCCCACCGCCTCGGCCTCGGCTCCGCGGTGGGAGATCCACGAAAAAATAATAATCCTTGTCTCTGGGGGTGGGGAGGAAGCTGAGGCAGCGCCGGGAGCCGCTCCAGGGATGAGTGGCCACCTTATCCCGGGGGTCAGGCAGGCCCGGGACCCTCCCCTCCCCTGGGATCGGGGTGGTGCAGCACAGATCTGCTCCTGGAGCAGGTTTTCCCTCGGACACGGGGCAGGAAAAGCTCGAGGCCGCTGTTCCAGGGGTCATTTTGGCCTCTTCCCGACGGCAGCTCCGGACCCAAACACGCACACGTGCGTAACCCTGCCTCCCCCGAGGAGCAGGAAGGGATGAGCCACGGGCTATAAATACTCGTGCAGGGCCCAAGGGGAGAGCCAGGAGCTGCCGAGGGGTCTGGGCGCTGGCAGAGCCCCTCGGGAAGGCGCTGGGAGCACTTGGGGGTTATTAATAGCTCGGCATTCCTTCCACGGCGGAGGCGGCGCCGGCAGCGCTCGGCCCGGCAAGCACAAGGAACCTCTTTCCTTTCCAAACCCCACCACGGGGGGCTTTGTGACCCCCACCCCCAAAACCCGCCCGTGATGGGCACGAAAGGAAAACACATCCCTGGCACAACGGGGCGGGAAGGGCTCGGCTCCGTCCAGCTCTCAGCGCTTCCCAAATCTTTCCCGAAGCGTTTGGCAAGACAGGCAGGAGCCGCCGGGCTCTGGGGGAGGGGAGGGGNTCGGCAAAGAGCTCCGGAGCAAGGGCAGCTCCATCCCCCGGGGGTGGGCACGGGGTGGTTGTGGTTGTGCCAGAGGGGGTCGGGAGCAGGGAATGGCCCCTCTGGAGTGCTCCCGGGAGCCTCAAACTGGTTTTGGTCATCGAAGAGGATAAAAAGCTCCTCTCCCCCAGTCCTGCACTCAGAGGTGAAAGCCCTCTCCCACTCTCAGTGAGATGTGAAGTAAGGAAGAGCTTCCAGGTAAGGAAGAGCTTCCCAAACTCCCACCAGGAAAGGAAGGGGATTTTTGGGTAGTTTAACCCCCACCTGCCAAACCCGAGCCCCTTCAGGGCAGTGCTTGCTAAGGGGCCACTCCTGTGGCTGCTGGGATCTCAGAGCAGGGCCTGGGGATGCTGGATCCCAGGGCAGAGCTGTGCTGGGATCTCAGAGCAGGGCCTGGGGATGCTGGATCCCAGGGGAGAGGGGAGAGCTGTGCTGGGGACTGCCTTTACCTTCAGATCCGTGTTGAGAATCCAGATGAAGGTGCAGACCTTGGCATTGCTGGGACACTTCAGGACGATGAATCCTCCAGGTCCATTCTCACCCCTGCGGAGGAAAGCCAGGTGGGTCAGGCTGGAATTCTGGCTGGGATTCTCTGGGATGCACAGCACGGAGCTGAGCCTGGCAGCGAAGGCCAGAGCCCGGTGGGGCAGGAGCAGATGCTGGGAGCCCGGGAAGGTGTGTGCCTTGGCTCCAGGTACACGAGCCAGCACGGCAGGGCAGCTTTCCCACAGGTGCCTTGGCAGCAGCGGTGCCAGGGCCGCCGGTGGAGCAGCAGCTCTGCCTCTGCCTCGTGCCAGCTGTTCCCCACGGGAAGCTTTCCCAGGCACAACCCTGGGTGCAAACAGAGGTCCCAGGAAGCTCTGTGTGCTCAGGACAGGCTCGCCTCTTGTCACTCCAACCCCCAGATCCTTCCCGGCACCATCTGATCCGTCTCCGAGACGGGAGCTGTGCACACACAGCCCAAATACAGATTTCCCTTCCCTCTTCAGAACACGCTATTTTTGCTGTGTGCGTTTGTTCAAGGATTTTTCCAGGCCCTGAAAGTCCCCGGTTCCTAAATAGACTGAGGCAGCTCCGACGGCTCGGAGATAAAATGTCAATTACTTTAACCAGATTATTAGGAAAACCAAAGTCGGAGCACAGCAGCACAGCTGGGCCCTGGAAGGAACAAGGAGTCCTTGTCTAACGAGCCCGACCCCGCCGGGATCCATCACCAGCCTGTCCCTTTGGAAAGGGGAGAGGCCAAAGCCCTGCCGAGATTTTGGGAGCTGCTCCATCCTCCTTTCACCCACGGGGCCAATCCCTCAATGCCTCAAATTCGGTGAGCGAGCGGCTTACGAGGAGCAAAAGGCATGTGAGAGGCTCGGAGCCACAGCCAGCTGTTTACTGCCCCTCAGAAATTCCTGTTTGGGAATTCACTGCTACACAAACAGGATGTGGGACTGGGATGGGGTTCGGGCTGTTACTGGTCGGCACCTCCACTCCCCCGAGCTGGGAAACGCCCCGGCACCGCTGACAGCACTGAGAGTTTCTTGAACAAAGGGAGACGAACAAGGGAAGCGAGGTTTCAGCTCCACAAATAGCTCAGCTTCCTGCAAATCCTGCCAGGAAGGCAGCAGGGCTCGCAGTTAAGTGGCTCTTTGCCTCGAAGCTCTGGAGAAGTGCGTGATCCCAGCTAAAAAAAAACAGCCCCTGCCTCTNTCCCCCGAGCTGGGAAACGCCCCGGCACCGCTGACAGCACTGAGAGTTTCTTGAACAAAGGGAGACGAACAAGGGAAGCGAGGTTTCAGCTCCACAAATAGCTCAGCTTCCTGCAAATCCTGCCAGGAAGGCAGCAGGGCTCGCAGTTAAGTGGCTCTTTGCCTCGAAGCTCTGGAGAAGTGCGTGATCCCAGCTAAAAAAAACAGCACCTGCCTCTCTCACCTGACGTACTTGGAGAGCGGAGGCTTCAGGCTGTGCGTGGTCGACATCCCTGAGGAAACGTACCTGTCTCTCCTCCTCTCGATCCGACGCACGTTCACGAAATCCCTGCGCAGAGAAAGGGCTTAAAAGCACACCTGGGATGGGGAGGGGGCAGATCCTGCTCTCTGGACTGCTGGGAAGGGCTGTGGCAGGGCTGTGTCAACGCAGGGACAAAGCACAGCCGAGCGCTGATATCTGGGAGCCCGAGGGGTTGGAGCTCTGAGAATCCTGCCAGGAGTCTCCGGAGGAAATTTCAGGGGCTGCTCGCCCTTGGAGCGTTACCCACAGCCCTACCACGGTGACACCAGAGCTCCTGGCAGCCCAGAGCATCCCCAGTGCCCCCCAGAGGGGTCTCCCCGTGTTTTGGGGGGTGTTTAGGGGCAGAGTGGGATGAACTGACCTCGGGGACACCACCCCGCCGGCAGCTCCGGCCGCCACGTCGTACGAGACGATCGTGTTGTCCTCGACCCGCTGCAAGATCTGGGGAGTGGGAGGAATAAACAAAAAGAAGAGAGATTTGGCTCAGATTGTGCCTCCAAGCCAAGAGGATCCAGCCCCTCCCCCAAATCAGCACCGGGATCACACCACAGCCTCTTTCGGGGCGCAGGGGGACGAGCGGTGTGCGCATCCCGAGTTTTTTGGGGGGCACAGGTGTCACCTCCAGCTCCCCACCACGACGCCCAGACCCTCCCAGCAGGCAGAGGCAGGTTTGGCTCAGTCCTGGCCCCATCCCTGCCCTCCTCTCGGGCTCTTGGCCGGGCCCAGGCGCGCAGCCGAGCGCACGGATGAGCGGCGGGGATTTAACGCCTCGCTGCCCGGGATGCAGCTCGGCTCCAGCACCGCCAGCAGCCCGCCTTGGACGGGGAAGCTGCAGCTCTCCCCACTCCAAGGAGCTCCTGTGATTAAGCCATCTTTGTCCGGCACGCTCACCTGGCAAGCTGCCACTGTTCTGTTCCACACGATCATCTTCTCGGGCTGCAGAATCACCTCCTGGTAAACCATTTCAGGAGAGCACTGCAGGAAAGCCTGAGGACAGAGCCAGAGCATTCAGCCAGCCCCTCTGCTCCCCTCGGGGGAGATTATTTTTAAGGAAAACAGGGTGAAACACAAAGGGCAAGTGGGATCACGGCAGAGGGGAGGGGTGAGGCCGGCCTGGCTCCAGTGCATGCAAAGCCACGGCTGTCACCCCTCTGTCCCAGTGCTCCCAGGGGCCTGGAGGGCTCCCAGGAGTCAGGGAGGACACACACACCTCAGGATTTGGGAGTCACTGAGCTCTGCCTGCCCCTCTGCCCCTCTCCCACCCTCAGCAGTTCCCATCACTTCAGTAAGTTGCATTTTTAACTGGTTTTTTTTCCTCCGAGCCATCCCAAGCTCCAGCACACACAACATCCATCACCCCCCATCCCCACGGGACCGGGGATCTTCGGAGGCAAACGGTTCATGTGGGAAAAGTGGGACCATCCAGCTTCTGCTGGTGAACGAGGAGCTGCTCCACCAGCAGCTCCTGCCAGCGAGGCAACATATGCACTGGAACAAAGAAAAGCCACGGCAGCACCGACGCTTCATTAAAGCGTGGTTCCCAGCCAAGCCACTCCAGCTTGGGAGAGGGCATGGAGCAAGGCACTTCCGAGCGGCTCTTCCCGGTGCCAGGCAGCAGCAGACGCACGCTCAGCCCTGGCCTTGCTGGCAATTAGTTCCAATTAGCCTCCTTGGTCAGATTAGCCCGAGATGCTGGGGTTGGAAGCGTGTCTTGCAGTCACCTGCTCCCGACTCCACCAGCGGAGTCTGGGGCTCGGGATGTTTACTGGGGAGTTTGTCTGCTGGCCAAGGGGTTTTCCTGGAGAGATTCCCCAGTGCTGTTCATCTGTCTCAAGCACAGGGAGCGTGTTCTGCAGCCTGACCCGTCCTGAAAGCTGAGCCGTGGCTCTTCCCCCGTGCCAAAGAGACCAAGGAACCGGCCCGAGGATGTTCTTACCTTTAAAATAAAGGTCTTGCCGTGGAAAGGGATTTCAAAAGTGTAAACAACATCACCAAAGTCCTGTGCGAGAGATGAGAAAGTTGGGTTTCTGTCAGTAAAAGGGATTGTTTCTATTTGGGGTGAAGTTTGGTAAAACTCTGAGGTTCCTGTCACCCCCTTCAACCCCCAAACACCCCAAGCAGCGACCCCAGCACGGAAACCGCCCCGAGCACGTTTCACTTGGCCGTGCCAAAATTTCCATCAACAAAACAATATCCAGAGAGGCAGCAGGGATGAGACAGAAAAAGAATCCGCCCCGTGCCAGGCTGCAAACCCCACGTCAAGGTCACATTCTCTTTGTAGCAGCACCGGGGTGCGAAGGGGGTTTGCTGCCAGCGCTGCTGGTGTTACCTAGGGCTGAGAAGAGCCTCCCCGGAGGGGCCGGGGATGGGCAGATGAAAACCTTTCATCGTTAGCCCTGTGTTAAACTCTGATTAGTCTATTTAAATCCATCCCCCTTTGGAAAAAGAAAACAATCTGCCCAGCTAGTTTGGCATCAGACAAAGGATCACTTGACAGGGGAATTTGAAACACCAGATGAGACAGCAGTTTGCAGGATTCGCACCCCCCCAAAGTCGTGTTTCAACCTCGTGAAACGAGGTTGGGTTTGGGGGGCAAACCCCTCCTCTTTCCCTCTGCTCTCCAGAGAGAGAAAAGAGCTCTGGGCACCCCAGAAAGTCTGCAGTGGGCAGAGCCACATCCCAAATTTACACCGCAGCATCCAGCAGGTTCCAGGTGCTGGGGAAGGGGGACACCAGTGGCTTTGGGGGTGGGAAGAGCAGTTTGTGCCCCACATGGGCCAAGACCCCAGTCTGGGCCCCCAGCAGGCTCAAAGGCACTGGGCTGTGCAGCAAGGGCAGGGCTGGAGCTGTGGGATCAGCATTCCCCTGCTCCCTCCCATGGCTCTGCACCCCAAGGTGAGCCGGCCACCCCAGCCCACCCTCCGGACAGAGGGAGGAGGGAAGGGCCCTCTCCCATCAAACTGCAAGGCAATTAAACGTCTAATTAAATAAGAGGGGATTTTACATTTAACTGAACTGGAATAGATTCCTAATTCAATCAGGTAATTGTAACGCTTGTTAATTTTTCATGGCGCAAGGAGGTTTCCAAAGCCTCGTTTGTCCCGGTTTTTGCTAAGCCATCCATGCCCTCTGCCAGCTGGGGAGGAAAAACCACACTTGCATTGTTTTTCTCGAACTTCCAGTTCTCCTCCTGGGCGAGGATTTGGTCCACAACCTCCATGGCCTCTTTGCCTTGTCGGACATACTCCTTTTCCTGGGAAAGAAGGGAGGATTTCATTAGCTGGGCGTGCAGGAAGCTCGAGGAGTGTGTGTGATGCTGCTCTCCCCCTCCCCGGGCTGGCAGAGGGAAAGGGGATCAGAAATCTCTTAATTTGGGTCACAGAGGCCTCCTTTTGGAGCTCCAAGTCACGCTCCCCGCCCTGGCTGGGATCCACACACCAGCTGCTCCCGGCGGCTCCCGCCTTAGCAGGAGGGTTTCCAGCAGGCAAAGGGCTCTGGGATGTGCTCTGGGATGTCCTCCTTCCTTCCTGGAGGAGCCAGAACTGGGGCCGAACAGCACCAGGATCACTTGGAAAAGGGCACAAAGCCTGGTTTTGGGGAGGTCAAGGGTCACCTCTCAAACCGCGGGGATGGGTGAGGTGATGGCCATCCCAGAATGTGACCAGGGGTGGAACAGGGAAGCGAGAGGGACAGGCAGGAGCAGAGCCACAACACATCCCTGTGGGATGCTGCAGGAAGAGCACACAGCCATGGGGGAATGGGATAAATTGGGGGGGCTCAGATGACCCCTCCTGCAGTGGCCACGATGCCACCAGTGCTGTGGCACAGAGGGGGCTCAGCCACATGTGCCCAGAGCTGAGTGGTCTGGAATGGGGGGCAGCAGAACCTGATGGGAGCACAGGATTTGGGAGACTCCCCCAGCCCTGGATCAGCCTGGAGCTGAGGGCAGGGCCAGCCCCTGCTTACCTGAGTTGTCAAGGCCTTCCTCCCCACACCTTCCTCATCCGACTCGTTGTCCGACCCTGCAGGGAAGCACCAATTAACTCACAGTTAATGAACGCCCCCCTAGTACCACCTCCCTCCCTTCTCGTGGGGGACAGTGTCTGATCCCTGTCCCTTATCCAAAGGGAAGGGCTGTCACTGAGGATGGCTCCAGCCCTGTCTCCCTAAACACCTGCTCAGCTCTCTGGAGGGCTGAGCTCATCCCAAGTGTCAGCTATACCAGGAACAGTGTTCCAGAGAGCTGAGCTCATCCTGGGTGTCACAGGAACAGTTTCTAGAGGGCTGGGCTCATCCCGGGTGTCAGCTACACCAGGAACAGTGTTCCAGAGGGCCGGGCTTGTCCCAGGTGTCAGCTACACCGGGAACAGTGTTCCAGAGGGGAGGGCTTGTCCCAGGTGTCAGCTACACCGGGAACAGTGTTCCAGAGGGGAGGGCTTGTCCCAGGTGTCAGCTACACCGGGAACAGTGTTCCAGAGGGGAGGGCTTGTCCCAGGTGTCAGCTACACCGGGAACAGTGTTCCAGAGGGGAGGGCTTGTCCCAGGTGTCAGCTACACCGGGAACAGTGTTCCAGAGGGGAGGGCTTGTCCCAGGTGTCAGCTACACCGGGAACAGTGTTCCAGAGGGGAGGGCTTGTCCCAGGTGTCAGCTACACCAGGAACAGTGTCCCAGAGGGCTGAGCTCATCCCGGGTGTCAGCTACACCGGGACAAATGCTCCAGAGGGTTGAGTGCTCCAGAGAGTTGAGCTCATCCCGGGTTTCAGCTACACCGGGACGACTATTCCAGAGAGCTGGGTTCATCCCTGTGTCAGCTACATCAGGAACAGTGTCCCAGAGGGCTGAGCTCATACCAGGTGTCAGCTACACTGGGACAACTATTCCAGAGAGCTGGGCTCATCCTGGGTGTCAGCTACACTGGAACAGCTATTCCAGAGGGCTGGGCTCATCCCTGTGTCAGCCACACTGGGACAACTATTCCAGAGGGCTGGGCTCATCCCTGTGTCAGCCACACCGGGACAACTATTCCAGAGGGCTGGGCTCATCCCTGTGTCAGCCACACCGGGACAATCCAGCTGAGGTGTCCCCACTCCCACGCCAGGAGCTCTCCAGTGCCAGCACAGGGCAGTGACGTGCCACCAGCCCTCATCCTTGCCCACCTGTGACCACCCACCACCGTGCCCTCAGCCCCAGGGCAGCATTTTCCAAGCACACAGCTCAGAGCTTTTAATCCCAAGCCCACACACGGCTCCAGCTCCCCACGGAGCTGCTGCCGGGCTCGCGGGGCCGAGGGCGGCTCCGATGAAAAGGTGCCATGGGGAGAGCGTGGCAGTGCCAGCCCTGCCCAGCTGCAGGCACACAGAGGGGAGAGGGGACCCTGCTTCGTGGAGGCTGTGCCAAGGGTTGGGATAACAAGGCAGAGCTCGGGAAGAGATGATGGAGGTGAGGAATTCCAGGGGAAGCGAGGTGATGGCACAGGTGATCCTACCTGCGAAGGACTCGGGTGGGGAGTAGAACTGTCCCTCGGAGAGGGCTCGGGGGTACAGCAGCGGCCTCGAGGCTGCAGCCTGGGCTGCCAGGAACCCTGGGGATGGGAGCATGAGGATTTAACACCTGGCAGGTTCTGGGACCCCAGCCCTGCCCAAACACCCTCCTGTTTCCCACGTTTTCCCACTGACAGCAGCCAGCCTCAGCTCCTATTGCCTCATCTTTTGTCTGAGACGTTTTATCTGCCCCGGAGATCAATGGGCTCTTCTGCCTGTCAAATAATCCAAAGGCGATTAAGCATCTAATTAAATAAGAGCTTCCCCTGGAAGCAATTTGGAACCTGAGCCTAATCCAATAGAGGCATTAAACACTTGATCATTTTTCATCTTAAAGCCTCCTTGCAAGACCCAAACATCCTCTGGTGCTTTCCACTCGGAGCATTTCTGACTGAGCCCCGCCTGACAAATGTCCTTTTTAGTTTAGTGCCACTTCCCAGCCAATGACTCCCGGGAGAGGGACAAACTCCTCGTGCTGCCACGGGAATGAGCAGCTATTCCAGGCCAGGCCGAGCACCCGCTCCCTAGAAGGACCCTGGGAGTTACAGGGTGCTGTGTGAAGCATTAGGTCAGCCTCAATCCCCGCTCAGCGTGACCTCAGAGACCACAGGCCGCAGAATTTCACACCCTATAACTCACCCCGTGCCACATTAATGTGTCTGCGACTCCAGCAGCCCTCCTGGAAAGGGCTCCAGCCAGATCCAAACACAGATATCAGGGACAGGGAGTCCAACCCTCTGCCTGGCATTTGCCTCACTGTTTCCAAACACTTTCCCCCATGCAGAGGTGAGCTCTGTCTCCAGCACGTCTGGCTGCAGGATCCAGGCATTGGGAAATCTGGCACATTTTTTCTCCCCTCAATTAAAAGATGCTTTTTATAATCTGGTGTTTTCTTCCCCTGAAGGGACTTGTTGACCATAACAGAGCTGAGTCAGGCACTTCCCATCCCAGCCAACCTGGAGATCCCTTTTCCAGAAATGCCAGAGCAGCAGCAAACCCAGGCCTGGTTGGTTTTGTCCCACTCCTACCAGAGAGGAGCAAAAATACTCACATCGTTCCTCTTCTGCTTCCTGAGTTAGGACTTTAAAATCCAGGAACCAGGTCTCCAGCCACGCAATGACAAAGGAGACGATGGGAAGTAAATACCCAAAAGCCCCTTTGGTCAGAAGCTGTGTAGAATTAAGCAGAATGGAAGCACAGGGAATGACCCAAACAGGGAATCAAACAACACTGAGAAATCACAAAGCAGCTCCCTGCGAGCTCAGGGAAACCAACCTCGGAGAGGATGACCTTCACAATCAGGAAGGCACTGGATACCAGTGTAGTGACCTGAAAAATCAAGGGATGGAGCTCAGATCCTTGAGAAACCCAGGAGGAGAGGGAAAACTCCCCAGGGGAAAGGCCGGAGCGCCTCCTTACCGCGATGACCCACCAGTGGCGCAGGCGGACGGCGGCGTAGCCCAGGAGCAGCACAACAAAGCGAAACAGAGCCAAGAGCTGCAGCAACAACAAACACCCAGCGACACCAGTCACTGCCCTTGTCCCTCTGCCAGGTGCCGGGAGGGCAGGGACAGGCGCCAGCTCCCGGGGAACAGATGGGTCAAGGCTGCACTGGGAGGGATTCACCGAGGTGGGCAAAGGGAGACCCCAGACCCTCCCGAGCTCCAGAGCCCTGCAGGAGGCTGAGATACTCACGAAGATATCGAAGAACGAGGTCTTGAATTTGTAGCTGATGATTTCATCCTTCAGGTTCTCCTTGATGCCCTCCTTGGTCTGAGGGAGACAGGGAAGCAGGAAGCTGTTGAGTGCACTGATAAGAAACTTACGGGAGAAGGAGCCAAGCAGTGCCCGGGGTTATGGCCAGGTCAGGGAATGCACCTGGAATAGAAATGGTCCCACAGGCCCGGCGTGGGCTCCTCTGCCAGCACAGGACCAGGGAGGATCCCATGGCACATTTCCTGCCTGGATTCACACTGTATTTCCCCCCAGGATTCACACCGAGGAGCGTGGGTGGGGCGGGAGGGACATTAAACACCTCGAGGCGGCGATTTCCAACACCCAAATCCTTGGCCACCGGTTCCTCACAGCCTGGAGCCCCTGGATGGACACCTCCCACTGCTGCCCACCTCATCCAGGTCCCAGATTTCAGAGGAAAGGGAGGAAACACGGGAAAAAATAGAAAACAACAGGAAAAATGTTTCTCAGGAACCTTCACTAACACCCTGAACATCTTCCTGTGGGGGCTCTCGGGGTCACTGAGCACCTGGGGGGATTTAAGGATCCTCCTCATGCAGAGCACTGAGGGGTCCCTTCTCCCTCCAGCTGGCTTCCCACGGCTCACAGCAGTGCTCCAGGAAATCTGATGGAAGAAAGGAACCAGCAGGTTCAAATGTGCTGGCAAAAGGGGGAGAGGGAGAAGAGGGGGACGCACAGCCACGGGCTGCGAGGGAATCTGAGAGAGGCAAAAACACCCTCGGGGATTTACAGGAGCGTGGAAAAAGCTCATCCCAAGATAATCCAGGGTCTGACAGCCCCGGTCCTTTGGACACCATAAATCCTGGGAGCCTGGAACGGCTGTCTGTGAGGAAGTGGAGGGCTCAGGTAACTGGAACAAATGCTTCACCTTTAGGCTATGGCTTTGGACAGGGCCCAGCTGGCCGGGAGCTGGCAGGGCCGGCAGCTGTTGGATGGGCTGTGAGGAACAAGCTGGTGGATCTCAGGCCAGTCCTTGGCAGCCAGAGGTATCCTGGCACTCCAAGGGCAGCCACCGGGAAAGGATCCCTCTGGGTCAGGGCTGAGGCTTCAAATCCAGGGAGAGGGAGGGAAAAAGAGGGGGGCGAAGCTGGGCTGTGCCTCCAGCTGCCCTGTGGCCAGAGGACTCGGGCCAGCTTTGCTCAGTGAGAGCCTCTTCCCCCATCCCTGGCTCCCTGGGGTGCTGCAGGATGGAGGAGACACAGGGAAAGCTTTGGGTGATGCATTTTGGGGGTGTTTTCTGTTGGATGGGCTGTGAGGAACGAGTTGGTGGATGCCAGGGGTGTCCTGGCACTCCAAGGGCAGCCACTGGGAAAGGATCCCTCTGGGTCAGGGCTGAGGCTTCAAATCCAGGGAGAGGGAGGGAAAAAGAGGGGGGCGAAGCTGGGCTGTGCCTCCAGCTGCCCTGTGGCCAGAGGACTCGGGCCAGCTTTGCTCAGTGAGAGCCTCTTCCCCCATCCCTGGCTCCCTGGGGTGCTGCAGGATGGAGGAGACACAGGGAAAGCTTTGGGTGATGGATTTTGGGGGTGTTTTCTGTTGGATGGGCTGTGAGGAACGAGTTGGTGGATGTCAGTCCCCGGCAGCCGGGGGTGTCCTGGCACTCCAAGGGCAGCCACTGGGATTGGGAAGGGGTCCCTCGGGGTCTGGGATGGGGCTTAACACAAAACAAAGGGGCAAAAAGAGGGGGGCAAAGCTCGGCCCCATGGGACTCAGGCCAGCTTTGCTGAGTGGCCACTGAGAGCCTCATCCCCACACCCCAACTCCATGGGGTGCTGCAGGAAGGATGAGACACAGGGAAAGCTTTGGGTGATGGATTTTGGGGGTGTTTTCTGTTGGATGGGCTGTGAGGAACGAGTTGGTGGATGCCAGGGGTGTCCTGGCANGCTGTGCACCAGGCAGATGAACCACCTGAGGCATCTCCGTGGCTCTGAGAGCACCCAGGCTGCACAATTACAGTTTGCTTTTAACGAGGGGCAATTTGCTCGGCTTATCTCACAAACGTTGGATTAAAAAAAAAAGAAAAGAAAAGAAAAAAAATAAAAAAAAAAAGGCATTAGTCATGATCTCAAACCGTTGCTCTTCATAACCAGGCAAATAAGCTGCTCTAATGGCTTTAAATATGCAGCATCTCGGCTCGGGGCCCAAATATCAGCACTTAGTCACTCATTAATGGCTACCTGCACGACCCACGCTCAGCATCACCCTGGTGACCGCGCCCGGATTATCTCCTGGGGGCTGGAATTCCGCATTTTGTGGGCAGCACCTCTCGGTGAGAGAGGACTGGGACCTGGGACGAGGGCAGGGGTCCGAGCTGGGCGGGCAGGACACCGTCGGCACGGCTGGAATGCTGGCTGGGAGATGGTTTTTCCGAAGGGGGGTGGGGGGCAGGGGGCTCCGGGCAGGGTGAGGAGCTGCTGGCCCGGACGCTCTGTTAAGTGCAGACACCCAGAGATAAGGAGGGCAGAGATAAGAGCTGCTAAGGATCCAGAGCTGATAAATCCAGGCCAGAGCTCAGGGTCTATCTGTTCATCTCTGCTCCGGGTGTTCCAGGGGAGGACATGGAGTACCTGAAACCGGCCAGGACCGGTTCAGGGGAAAATAAAAACAAAATATAGCCCAGGGAGGGATTTGGACTTGGTGGGACTGAGGTAAATAAACTGGATTTTTTCCCCTGTTATTGCAACACAGAGCAAACACAGCAGCTTGTGAGTCGCTTTGGAGAGAACCGAACCAACTCACATCCCCCTCAACAATCCCTTGGGAGGTGGAGCAGCACCTCCAGCTTCCCAAAGCTGAGATTAGCAGCAGAATTTTGGGATCAAAGCCCCTGGAGGATCCTCCCCTGCTCCTCTGATGACAGCAGCAAACCCAGGGAGCAGCTTTGCGTCAGGCCAGGGGAGCAGGAGGGAAATCTGGCTCGAGTTGGTGATTCCAGAGGCCCTGGATCTTGTTACAGCACAACAAAAGGACGGTGTTAACAGCCCTGGACAGCCCCGACAAAGCCCCGGGGCAGGAAACGAGCTGGACTTTAGTTTACACTAAAGAACGGCGGCTCCTTGGCCAGCGCTGGGAACAGCAAACAAAGATCTGTCCCAGGAGTGCTGGAACAGAGCAATTAACGGAGGGAACTGCGCTTAAAAAGGGCAAAGATTCCCGGCTCTGCTTCCTCCAACTCACATTCAGCTCGATGATCCACAGCAGGGAGATGAAGAGCAGGTCGAAGGTGACGAAGAGGCAGAAGGTTCTCCTCACATCCGAGATGGCTTTTCTCTTCTCCGGGGAGAAGAAGTACGGGGAGAAGCCCTGGCTCTGGGAGAAGGAGGAGCTGATGGAGGCGATGGCAGGCAGGCTGCGTTCCAGGTCGTGCTGCAGCTCCGTGGGCTTGCTCATCCTCCGGGATCGGCTCCGGGGACATCGGCCACGGCAGCGTCACCTATGGGGACACACCAGGGCACCCTCAGGCCTCGCCACACCCCTGCTCCCGTCCCCCTCCGATGGCAAATAATCCCAGGAGCAAAGCAGATCCTGGGGAGAAATCCCTCCCTGTGAGGGTGGTGAGGCCCTGGCACTGAGGGTGCCCAGAGAAGCTGTGGCTGCCCCATCCCTGGAAGTGTCCAAAGCCAGGCTGGACGGGGCTTGGAACAACCTGGGACAGTGGAAGGTGCCTGTGGCAGGGGGTTGGAACAAGATGAGCTTTAATGCCAGTAGGAAAAGAGGCTCCAAACCTCAGGGAGATGCTGTGGAAGAAGGAAAAAGGGCCCCAAACTCCACGGAGGTGGCACAGTAGCAGCAAAAGGAGCTGCAAACCCCATGGAGATGCTGTGGCAGCAGCAAAGGGGCTGCAAACCCCATGGAGATGCTGTGGCAGCAGCAAAGGGGCTGCAAACCCCATGGACCTGCTGTGGAAGCAGAAAAGGGGCTGCAAACCCCATGGACCTGCTGTGGAAGCAGGAAAAGGAGCCCCAAACCCCATGGAGATGTTGTGGAAACAGGAAAAGAAAGGGGTCTGAGGATGTTTTGGGAGCACCCCACCCTTCCCTCTGCAGGGAAGGCAAAGCCTCAGGAGCCGACCATCCCTCTGGGAACAGATCCCAACCTGCACAGCCAGGACA
This sequence comes from Pachycephala philippinensis, assembly GCA_013397055.1. Lineage (NCBI taxonomy): Eukaryota > Metazoa > Chordata > Aves > Passeriformes > Pachycephala > Pachycephala philippinensis. Next base: position 14,280 of record VWZT01015012.1, read on the forward strand.
GCGTCTGAAACCCAACTGGGCCAGGCAGAGCAGCAGGGAGGCTGCAGGGAAGGAGCTGCTCTGTGTCCAGGGGCAGGAAGGGAGCAGGGAAGGAGCTGCTCCATGTCCCGGTGTCCCAAAGGAGCTGCTCCGTGTCCCAGTGCCCTGAAGGCTGTGGGGAAGGAGCTGCTCCGTGTCCCAGTGTCCCAAAGGAGCTGCTCCGTGTCCCAGTGTCCCAAAGGAGCTGCTCCGTGTCCCAGTGTCCCAAAGGAGCTGCTCCGTGTCCCAGTGTCCCAAAGGAGCTGCTCCGAGTCCAGGGGCAGGGAACGAGCAGGGAAGGAGCTGCTCCATGTCCCGGTGTCCCAAAGGAGCTGCTCCATGTCCAGTGNNNNCCGGAAAGGAGCGGCTCCGTGTCCCGGTGCCCTGAAGGCTGTGGGGAAGGAGCTGCTCCGTGTCCCGGTGTCCCGAGGGAGCTGCTCCGTGTCCCGGCCCCGCCTGGCAGTGCCGGGCACACGATCCCGGCACGAGCGAGGCGCTGGAAGGCCGGGGCTGTTTTCCTGCAGCTGTGCCAACCATTGTATTGAGATTTTTCCTCTCCGTCAGCGCAGCACAAGGAGGCCCCTGTGGGAAGGCAGCGTGACAGGAGACAAACACGGAACGAGGATCCCAAAACAGGTCGGGCCAGGGATCTGTCAGCCCCGGCCCTGCCACCTCCGAGTCACCCACGGCAACGGGCACAGCCACCAACTCCTCCCCTGCTAAATCCTCCTGCTCAAGGATGTTTTGCCACCCAAAAAAACCACCCCGGCTCGTTTGTGGTGTGAGCTCCTGCCCCGGCGGGATCCCAGTGGGGTTTGTCCACCACAGATCCCACTCGTGACACCCAGGAGGCCGCAGGGTCCAGGGAAAAAGGTCACGAGGTTGTGCCCAGATCTGTGGGAAGTGGAAATCCCCACGGAATGCGAAGCCTTGAGCACCTGCAGGAGCCGAGCACAGCCCGATTTGGGGTGATTTAGGGCAGTTTGGATCCCTGAGGCAGCAGTTTTTGCCTCCCACCCCCCGGGAGCAGCGGGGCTGGAGAGGGAACAAAGCTGGACTCGTGTCAAGTCCCCGTTAGTCCCTCTCGGAGGCGCTGGGGAAGGAGCTGGAATCCTTGTCACTTCGGATCAGCTGCTCCGCGCGCCGGGCCCGGCTCGAAGTGACAAAAGTTAAGGACATCTGTGAGGGATAAATAATAAATCCCCCCACGCCGGGGCTGCCGCCGCCTCCTCCTCCCCTCCGACAGCACTTTGCACTTAGGCAGCCCCTCCCCAACTTTCACAGCGCTTTAAAATCACCCGGAGAGGCTCCGGGGACCCGATCCCGGGATGCCGAGCGGGGTCACCACGGGGTGTTTGGGACACGGCGGGACACGGGGACGCAGCAGGACACGGCACCAGAGCACCCTGGAGCAGCTCATCCCTCGCTAATCCCAGCCTTCCCAAGGAGGTTTTGGACACTCAGCCATCCCAAACCACCCAATTCCTAAGGGAGAACCCCGCACACCGCCGTGGGGCTAATCCCAATCTTCCCAAGGGCGTTGTGCACACACA
>VWZT01015013.1:0-47860 GCA_013397055.1 Pachycephala philippinensis
TTGGCCTCCTTAGGCATCACCACTTTCTGCTCCACATCATCGCAGGGACTGGGAGCACTCATGTTGGGATCTCCCTGTCCTGAGGAGAGCAGAGAGGAGCATCCCTGCCACATCAAGGCACTTTATAAAGGGGACATTGAAATAGGCTGTGAGGACAGCCCTGGCTGCTTTCAGGGCTCCAAGGCGTGTTTTGACAGCAGCATTGGGTTGAGGCTCTGGGCACTTCGGTGCAGTGGTACAACAGAAACTGCAGCAGCAGCAGCCTGGCAACTGCAACAGGCAATTTCCTGTGTACAGCTTCACCATGGGGATTATTAGCCAGCTAATACAGCTTTGTAATTAAAAATACCTGTTTTCTGGGGAACTGGTATAATTATTTTTGGCCCTTTTCCCCAGTTTTGCTGCTGTTTATGGCTTAGTAGAAGGGAATCTCCTTGTATTTTTTCTGTTGTTGTTGTTCTTTTTTATTATTTTTTTTTTTTACATTTTACAAGTCATGTCTCTGAATATCATTTACAATCTGAGATTGATTTTCAGTGCCACCTGCGCATATCTTTCCCTCTCATATATGATACAGCCATACAGTCACTACACTGAGCTGCAGCTGTTTTCAGGACTCACAAACTAATACTGTGGTATATCGGTGGGACCTGCAAGAGCACCTGAAGATAAAAAATATTAGTGAGAGTATAATGACCATTATGTGCAACATTAAATTAACTCTTCACAAATACAGAATCTCAGGACTACATTAAAGGTCACATTTAAGTCCAAATCTTGGCCTTTTGTGCTGCAGAGTTTTATGAAGTTACAGAATAGAGATTTACATGTTATTGAGTTTTCCTACACACCCTATATTAAAATCTCTTGTGATATAACACAATATCACAATTGCAATAGTGTTTGGGGCAAAGCAGGGGCCGTGCCCTTCTCCCCATCCAACAGGACTGAACTGACACACGTTACACTGAGGGAAATGTGGAGGTCATGGGGCTGCTTTACTGCAGCGTAGCTGATATACCTTTGTTAGATCAGCCAAACTATGGGCACAAAGTAGAAGCTCCAGCAAGGCTGGAGACCAACTGGAGAAGCAGAGAACCAAAACCAGCTCCATAACAACTCTCCTCCCACATAAGAGAAGAGTAAAAATCTGTTCTGTTATTAGGTCTCTCACAGAAGAGAATTACTAATCAAGTTACAAAGTTGCATATAAAGTTTTCAACCCAGAGTGCCATGATGCAGAAGGAATCCAGCGCAGTAGGAGAAGCATACAGTGATACAGTATATTACTTTAAAATCTCTCATATGCTCCTGCTAATCATGCCAGACTACAGCTCATAATTTAAATTATTCATTGGGGAAGATTAAAAGTTTAATCAATAAAACCAGGGTCAAGTCACCCATACTACAGGTTCAGGAAAAGAAGATGCCTTGAAACTCAGCTGTAAAATATTGTATGTTTTGAACTAAACCTTAATATCTCCCCTTGCTCCTATATTCATTAATAATAATAAACCACCACCTCACCTGACCTTTGCCTTCACAGGTTTGAAAGACAGTTTATGAAATTCTTTAGCATTACTGCATTTCTTTACCACTACTTCAGCACTTACAGTACCTTCAAGAATCCTTAATGTTACAAAGACAGCTCTTGATCTTCCTCCAGAGCCATGTGTAAAACAGCAGTTATAAGAAAAAAAGCTTCAAAAGAGAACGATATACATAAAGACGGTCACCACTGTTTACTTTTTGTCTTCTGTTTGATACTTAAGTGGTACAGCACCAGATTGCCATGTGCATTGATACTCCATCCTTTCATAATTGACAGGGCCATGGGCAAGTGTTAAAATATTCTGTGTTGCTGTGATTGTAGTGCTGATCGATCACTCTCCAAGGCTGCAGGAAAAGCTGGCAGTTAAAGTCACTGCATAGAGCAATCATAGCAGCACTGACAGGCTGCTGTCAAGCAGGCAGGGGCATTCTGGAGACAGATAGCAGAAATGCCAAATCTGAGACAAATGCTCTCGGAATATGTAATAAATCATATTAGCTGTCTGCTGCTTCTCCTTGGTGTATTGATCGTGATTAAAATAAACTAATTAGAATCGTAATCATGACGCAGTGATACAGGAAACAAAGATGCGAGCTACACAACATAATCATGAAGTGTTTTTTAGCAGTCAAGCCAGACCACTTTCTGTCCCCTCCACCTATCAGCCAATTACAGGAACCAGTACATTTCACATCAGGCTATAGAAATGTCAAACAGAAGCGTGGATATATAGCCCTCCCCTCTTAACAACTGCGCATAGGTGCTATATTAGGATCTCAATTTGGGCTGCACTTCCAGGGAAGCTACAAGAGCCATTTGAAGGTGAAGTGTAGAAAGTGGATTCCACCTGCAGGGCTACAGAGACATGTACACAGTCATGGTCTCCCCAAAACCCTCAGGCCAGGGCCAGAGGTGAGGACAACCTATAGCCAGGCACACGTGCAGAGGAGGTACATGGGACTCTGTTTACTTGTGTGACTTGAGCAGATATACATCTATATTCATTTTGAGATAGCCAGGATAAAACAACACTGATGATGCAGTTGGATATGCAGGAGTTTGTGCTTTCTTGCATTAAAATTCTATTAATTCATGTCGTACTATACTCAGATGCATTTGCCAATTTTGTGACTTCCTATATCCATCCAGCACAAGCTGAAAGTTTTAACACTTTTCCATGTCATGTCATGCAGAAGACAATAGAGCACAGTCATATTAAGTTACCCTGCATAGTTGGCTAAGAAAATATCCTTATGCCTCCTAGGAATGCGAAGTTTAAACAACTTTTCAGAACTCCTCGGATAACTCCCAAGAACAGCTCTTTGGAACTTCTAGCACCTAAATAATTTCAGTCCCCTGACATGGATATTCAAGATCCACAGAATACAAGGATGTCCCAATGGTTGGTTTGACCAGGACCAGAGGAACAACTTGCATCTGGAAGCAGATGCCATTCATTGGTCATGAGAGTTCTTGCATTTAACAGGGTCTGTATTTTTTTCTGAACCAGTGACTCAATATTACATCTTCATCCTCTTTTCATGCCAATTTTACACTGACTTAACGCTATTAACATATCCCTTACTTTTAAATGGCTTATTTCAGATTCACATTAAAGTAGATGAGGCAGAAATCAGTGCTTCCTGGGATTGGCTCCTAATACATTGTTGATGCTGTCATCAACAGCTTAGAATAAATATTTCATTACTTTATTTAACCTGACACTTCATTTTTTCTACCAAAGGTAGAATATAAAAAACATTCAGATTAACACGCAGATTTGTAAAAACATTTCAGAATATCTACAATAAATTTAATCTGTGCTAAATGTATGTGCAGAGCAATGGTAGTATCAGTGTTAAATCATTCATACAACTTCAGTTATGCAATTCTACACAGATTTCATGTATGCTAATTTCTCAGCAACTGTAATTGCCCGTTTTTAAAAGGTCACAGAATTTCATCTCCTGTCTCTCTTAACTTAGCAACCAATGAAGACAATGTAACTTCAGGATTTTATCTGCTTGGCCAAAATATTCCAGCGCCTTCAGGAAGGAAGATTCTATCTCCCATCCGTACTCAGCCATTCTGAAAAGGTGCTGATTAGTTGAGTGATTAATGTTAATAGTCACTTCTCCAGGTAGATAAATTGGATCTAAGTGACTAAGTGAAGGCATTGCTATTTGAACTGATTGGGCCCAAATCTAACTACAAAGTAATTGACAATAGAGTGGAAGGCAGCTGCAAATAATAAAATGGTCTGCAGCAAAATTAAAATAGTGGTAGCAATTCAAGTAACTTTTCTTCACAATACATGCAGATAAAATTGAACCTTAAGGGTTCAATTATGGGTCCTGAGACTGCGTAACACTAGACAGGAGTGTGAGTAATCCTACCTGGTCTAAAGCACAGAAAACATGACAACCCTAAAGAAAGGATGCCCATCCTTTAACTTTCTCTACAGATTACAGCCTCCCCGGAACAAAGCCAGTCAGGCTCATGGCTCCTCCTCATTCTTGTCTCTCTCCCCAAACCCTTGCAGTTCAGCACGTTTAGGGTCCCCAAGCTGCAAGGCTGGATGTGATTGTGCGCGGGGAAACATAGGCAAAACAAAGGAGTTACCTATGTAAATATAATCTAGCCCCAAGAATAATGGTACTGTTTCTAATCTTTATGTTTGTGGTGGTTTGTAATCAACTGACATAAGTAACTGTGTGACAAGGGTAATGAGATTGATTAACTCAGAGGAAAATGAGGCTATATGAGATACACGTGGCTTTATCTATATTGCATTTTGTTCATTTAGTCACAAGATCAAAAAAGGAGGTGTTTTCTACATCATAGGAAGCAGCACTGTAGAAATGCTCTCCATTATTTTTATAATGGCATAACTAGACTTATATCACAAAAATCAGTTCAGTACAGATAACCTGTTAAGATCAGGGAATTAATTTAATTGAAGTAAAGACCTACGCTTTGGCTTTCACCAGTTGTGCCAAAAGAAAGAAAAGTGGAAACAAAAGAAGAAATTGGAAAATGAAATTAAATGTATATCTGCATATTTATAATTTAAAAGGCATATTTTTTACTGGCATGCTTTCCTTTTACACTTCCAGATTTTAGATTTTGTAACAGATTCGTAGGTGGCAAAGTTGAGCTCAATGAAGTTCTACTGGTGTTTATCTACCAAACTGGTCAGGATGACCACAAATGCAGAACTACGCAAACGATTAAAATGGAACTTCAACCTTGAACCTCCAAGGTCTGGGGTTTTGGTTCGTTTGTTGTGTCCTGCTCTCCCAAACCTACAAAAGGCCAGCATTCAGCTACCTGACTTCAATGAACAGATCAATTTTCCAAAACACAACAATAAACTCCTTCACAAGTGCAAAAACCTTCCGGTCTGTTCTGGAACTAGATGAACCAAAATGCAAAAGGTATTTGCCTTTATATAATGAACGTTAGTTTTGTTTTTCTTCAAGTCACATCATTACATAGAAATGGAAAGCTGGGAAACTTGTTAATTTTCTTTGCTTCCTTCCTTCTCTTTGCTTCATATTGGCATAACCTTTTCTGGCAGTAGTGGGAATGCCAACATTATGTGTTTCTAATAAAAGAAAGAACCTTTTTCAGATTGTACACCAGCTGCTAAGCATTTCTACAAAGTTTCATTTGAGAATTAATGTGCTTTCTTAAACATTTTCTGTAGCTTTTTTTTGCATGAGTCCTTTTAACATGACAAAACAACAGTTTCAAAGAGTCACCTGGAAGATCTCTACAAACTGTGCTAAGGCTTCTCCAATTTTACATTGGACTAGAACTCCTCTTGTGGTGAGGAGGAAAAATTCCTGTCAGTGAAGCTCAGCAATTTTGTATGCAGACTAAAACACTGGTCACTACAAGAAGCAGAATTATTATACAAAAAAAACGCCCAACCAAACCCTACCTGTCAAAATGTGTCCCTATGGAAGGCTTAAAATTATGTCTCACAAATTAACTGGCTTTAAAAACAGGTCTTGGCAGATGGCTTATTTGGGAATGCACAGGCAAACCTCAGGTGTCAGAAGTCAACTGGAAAGGGATACATATGTGCAGCCAAAATATTGTTTTTATTTCTGGCTTCTTTATGGCCTTTATTTCCACTTGTGCAACTGTAAACCCAGTATTTCATTTTCTGTTTTGTCTTTTTGGAGTGAGTGAAGCAGTGAGTGATTAAATTTCCTTTCCACTCAATTATTTTACTTTTTTTTTTTCCTTTTAATCCTTCCCTTCACTTTTCCTTCCTTAACCTTTAATATTCTCTTAATACAAAGTTTCAAAGGAGCCAGTGATGTTTACCCTCACCAATTCTTTCTTCTTGCTTTTATCATTTAGGAAATAGTGGTGTTAAAATTAAGTAATATCCACCAGCACATGAGAAAACCACACCAGCTGGCAACAGCCAGCTCTCAAACAGCAGCTCTAAAATGGCTGTTAAGAGTCTTCTGTGCCTGCTACATGTTCCAAATAAATGCAGATACTCCCAACCTCAAAATCACTGTGAACTCTATCAGCTGGCTACAGAGACACAGCACTTCAAAGACTGGAGTTGGAGGAGGAAGAGCAAGCATTAAAAAAATAGTGATACAAACAGCAGAGAGGCAATACAAAATTTTCACTTCAAGGATCCTAGCTGAGTATGTTTCAAAATATTTGGACTAAAAGGCTGTGACACGTGCAGGAGCTCTAAGATCACAGGTCCAATGGCATAAACAGCACCCAAACCAGATTTATTTAAACATCAGCATTTTTGGTTGAAAAAAAAAATATTGCCATTGTGACAAGACTGTACTTACTATAATTTTTTACAACCAAATTATTACATAGTGACAATTTAACAAAAGAATCATGGATTACACATGAAGTTTTTCACCTCCCTCTCAGAAATTATGAGAGTTTGTAGCAGAGAAGCTGCATCAATAATCAGACAGTGAATGGGCAAAAACACCTCTCTACCTTTGTGTGAACTTACGGTCTTCCTACAAAAAATAACCACAGCAGGAAAATTTCAGATGTGTACAACCACAACCACCAGATTTAGAGGCTTCACAACTAGAGTAATTATTGCTAGTGATTATTACTTTCTTTTCCAATGAAAACCAGGAATTACAAGAATATTTATCAACAGGATGTACCAGAATCCATGTAAATGTTGGTGGGGAAAAATCTGTGTGGGGAAATGCCCTTTCTCTTGCCCGTTAGTGGGATAATTGCATGGTCAGGGTAGTAAATGGTCAGGCCTTGTTCTCACTAAAATACTAAAATTTTCAGGAAAGTCCATTAACAGTTGAAATAAAATGAAGTGCAGAGAGGAGCTGAAAAATGTTCTTCACATACACAATATTTCTCTTTCATCCATGTCAATTGTTACCTAATTTTTATTTTAAAACATTTCAATAACCTTTCAAACAGAAATAGAATTATGGAATGGGACATAATTTGCGTGTAAAGGATGGATGAAGTACGTCATGTTCTTCAGCCAGTCCCCAACAAGGCCTCATAACAATGACAGTTTGTGAGTATAGATAATTAGGGATGTAAATTTGCACCAGCAATGATACATATGGATGATTTATGGCATTTAGGTGTCACACACTTCATGTGTAAGTGACATAAATTGCATTCAAAATAGTTACAGGTGCCAAATGACGAAAATGACAAGCAGAAAAGGGAATATCAACTGATAGCTAAGCTCCTGTCTGGGAAGGAGTGGCACTTGCTGACTGGAATACCTCATTTGAAAAACTTGCTCTGTATAACATGGAAATTAGATAACACGTAAAAATACTCGCTGTTAAGTAAACATAATCAACTCAGGTGTCTAAATATTTATATCCAAATATTCAATTTGGTGCACATATGAGATCAGCTTCAAAGACAAAGCATTTCAGAGTGACCTGGGTGTGCAGATTCCCACACTGCTCCCTTCAATTCAATGGCGTTCTTTTGCAGGCAGTCATAGCAACACCCAGCTTAACTTTTTAAAGACAGTGTTTGTATAAAAAGGAAGAAAGCAGAGAGAGACAAGGCACCTACTCTGGCCCCTGGCTGGGAATGGCAAAGCCAGGTGACCGAGTTTCATTACCATTCCTAAGCAGTAGAGTATCCAGCTGCTCTTTGCACCTCAAAATGTGAGCAGAAAGGACAGAAAGTTACTTTTACCAAGAACATCGGTGCTTATTTCAGTAAATACGTGTCTGAAGATAATCCCTGAACAATAAAATTAGTTTGAAATTTCATAAGCACAAGCTTAACAAATTAGCCTGCCATTTACAGACTAATTTACGTGTTCACATCATAAGTAACACTATTAAAGAGCATTTATGAAAAACTATGGTAGAGACCATTGTGTAATATTTTTGTTTACTCTCTTTTCAGCAATTCCAACTGATTTTTTTATGAAGTGTCATTCCCTTCTATCAGCAGATGTGGAAGGTACTACTTGTTGTGGCTGCAGTGTAACCCCCCTTGCCCTTCACCTCCAGAAGACAGCAGAGAGATAAAAAAAAAAAAATTAGTAGCACTACTTTGCTGTATTACACTGATTATCTGAATACAATAAAAAAAACCTATGTTTTTTTCTAGTGATCTCAAAAATACATCGTTCGGCACTTTCTGATAGTACAGAGAAATGTTAGCTTGCTGCAAGTGAAAAGATCTGGCATTTTCACTCAGCTGTGCAAATGTTAGGTGAACAACCAGAAGCATACGGTCTGAAAAAAGTAACACACCATGAATACTATGTTGCAATATGTCCATAAATAAAATACCATAACATGAGTTACTATGGCAACTATTTGGATTTCAGATCATTGGGTTGGGTTGGTTTTTTTTCTACTACGTAAGAAAAAAAATATTCCCATATTCATGGCATTATCAGGTAAGTTTGATTCCAAGCAGCTTACTATTTTAGGTATCATTCCCTTCTCACAAATGACACTGGGACAAAGCATTTTTGACTCAGCAAGCTTTTCTTAGGTCACTTACTCCACAGCGTTTAAACAAACAAGTAACATTTAGCAAAAAAAAAAAGCAGATCCTTTGCCTGGCAAATGCTCAAGTTGGGCAAGTTTTTTTGAATAAAACATTTCTTCAGGAATGTGTCTTGTTTCCCTCCATGGTACATTCTTTCAAGTTCTGTAAAAACATTACATATCTGCAAGAAAGAAATGCAAGGTGGTTCTTTACGTAGTGGTTGAAGAGGTGGTGCACCAGTGTTCAAACAGCAATCTGCAAGTGTGCAAAATACAAACAACATCATGTCACCTATTGCTTTAGCTAGAGAAAAAAAAGCAAAGAAATTGCTATTTTGTTTTAGCTAAAGAAAAGGCAGCAGTAAATGTTTAAAAAATGAATAACTTAAATTTTCTCATTATGTAATTATGGCTTTGTAATGGTCCATATAATTGAAATTAATTTTTAAAGCTCAGACATAGGAAGGAAGAGACTCCACAACAAAGACTTTTAAGAATCATTACTATTCAAAAATTGCATTTTCAAGGTAATATTCAACTGTGTTTGAAAACTTCTCTAACAGAACAGTAATTCAGTAAGGTTTTTTTAGTTACACAGTGCCACAAAAACATTTCTGAAGCTACTTGCAGAAGGCGGAAATAACTGAATATTCTAAGGAAAGCAATAAAGAAATTGGTCAAAGTTAACAAACAGTACCTGCTCTATACTTGAATAATTTGCATATAGCAGGTACACATATATATATGTGTGTGTGTACACATAAAATAAAATGGGATTGAAGACAGGCAAACAACCCATATCACTCAGCAAATATTTCCTCACATTATTAGGCCATTTTACAAAAATCACTGTTTTCATACATAAAACCCCCAACATGAAAATTAACTCTCTCATGAATACCTTTAGTTCCACCTGCATGCTTTTAAGCTGAGTGAACAAAAATGTAAATGACTAAACAAAAATATATTATTGTTAAAGCAGTATGGTGGGTTTAGGGCTGCCATGTGGATTTAGTCCTTTTGATTTACCTTTTTATAAAATAAAGCAAATAGTTAACCAGGGACTGGTTTTGGACAAAGCCTACTGGTGATTTTTGTAGGGGTATTTTTGGGAAGGGTTTCTTTGGTTGGTGGATTGGTTTTTTGGTAGTACATTTTTTATAGCTATGTTTCTCACTCTTCCCTAACAGCCCAGGAACACACAAGGCCAAAAGCCACAATCATTTAGTGCATTACAGACATATTTTTCAAGGCAAAATTGACCAGGGCTCTTGTACGTGAAAACAATAATTCACAGCTCCACAATGCACAGCCTTGCTGGGTTAGGGCATGACTGGGGTGTCAAACCAGCCCTCAGCATAGGGCAGAATTTAACAAGATTTAACATATTTCTGCACTGGACATTGATCAGTGAAACAGTCTGTATTTTGCTTTGTGAAGAATATAGAACACTTTTTTTCACATTTTAATTGATCGTTGATATGCACAATAGAAGGCAGTTATCCCTAAGATTTTTTTAGGAGAATTATCAGAGAGTGTGATGCCTCATTTGCTGGATAATAAATGTTCCATCATGGTAATAACTGCAGGGAAGGGTATGTTTCTGAAACAGCTTTTCTAGCTGGAGAAATGGATTAGAGAGATTACCATTTCATCAAAGTGGCAGAACAGTTGAGAGGAAATATGGAAGGAAATTTTTGTATAATTTCTGTAGAGTTGCTATTTGTCAAACCCCACTGGCATCAATCATGCTATATCTTTTCTCCTGATGCAATCACATCAAAAAAATTTCTCTTTAATATGCATGTGTTGGAGCAAAAGAAGAAACATATAATTCAAATTTCTTTGAATTGTACTATCATCTAGATAAGAAATGCACAGACGATACTATAATTTTAATTTCAGTTTATAGGTCTTCGCCAACATTAAAGAAATTTCTTCATCCTGCTCATATTTTCTAAAGCAGATTTTTAAACTAACATTGTACCATTATTTCCAGCAAGGTACTCGGTCCTGTGTATAAATAGGGAACACATCGATTCTTAGACATGAAATTCACATATAGAAAACTTGAGAGGTCTGACATTCTTGAAGAATAATGGTGATTAACATGCCTGGACTGCATTCAGTCAAGAACCATGTTAATGGATTTTGGAGAAGGCATTCCTATCGATCCATGCAACCCTGTAGTGAAGTCATTAAAGAATAAGAAATAACCAATAAAAGGATTTGCCGCATGTAAAAAAAGTAGTGGCTGAATTAGAACAGGGGAGTTTAGAAGCCAGATCATGCGGTTTTTTCAAGAAGTGTCTTTTTTTATTATATTCTGTTTTCCTTATTTCCCCTCACCCCAAGTTTCAAACAGAACACATTTTCTTTACAAATTCATATCCAAAAAATATAACTAGTTGTAGTATGACTTCCATATGTTGTTCAAGTGAGACTTGAGAGGCATCCAGAAGCTTAAACTGGTGGAAATGCTGCCTAGTGCCAGAGGAGCTGTGTCTGCTAGAACATAAAATGTCTGTGGTTAGGATATAACATAAGTGTAGTGAAGATTAGTGTACCAGAGGAGAAAACTGAAAAGAAAATGGAAAATACAGAAAAAGCTTATCACTCCAAGTTTTGAAAGTCAGCATATATAACAGCTTATCTGAATAATCACAGCTCTCATGCATTTTGAATTGGCCACGCAAAAAGATATATGCAGGCTCCTGAAAAGTAGACATCAGAGAACAAAGACTGCAGTACCTGTGAAATTTTCCTAATAATACAAAGGATCTTAAAAATTATAGCATAGAGGCATAATCACTTTTAAATGGTGTTTGTCAGAAATTTTTATGAGGTGTCCCAGGCCTTTAGCTCCTCGTTAAAAGGCTACAGCATGTTTGTATTTTGTTTAGTTATTTGCATAATGTAAAAATATTACCTAGCAATTAATGTATGTAGATTATATGGCAGTGACACTTCCTCGCAGTGAATTCTGTGTTTCCCTGCAGATGTGTTTGTTATTGCGTCCATAATTAAGCAGTTTTTCTTACACACGCCCTGGTATCTAGGTGTCTCTGCAGACAGTGTTTGGATCTCTGCTTACACAGCATGCTCCACACTGTGCAGCTGCAGTTTTCCAATTATCTCCATGACTTCCAACACAAACCTGGAAGAGTATAACCCGAAGTGACCAGGACAGTGGGTTATTCCTGGGTAACCCTGTGGGATACTGACTTGGCCACATCCTCGGCAGCATTCCAATGGAGGAGTCACGTGCCATGCAATATTATGCTGTACACATTTATGGTTGGGGTCTAAGCCTGACAGATGAACAGAACCCAATCCCATCCTCAATCCATGCATCACCTGCAATGCCAGACCTACAGCAGTTACGAAACAGGGCTAGCCTGGAATGTGATCTGGTTTTGCCTGCTGATGAAGTCAATCAGATGTTTAACCTGGTTAAATTAACAGTTACACAAGCTTAGAAGGTTAAGAACAAAATTCATACCACTGTTCCTGATCTCCCCGCAGCATTACCTGAGGATGACAGGGATCAAATCCCACAAACTTTCAGGTCACCTCTGTGTCATACATACATGCCTTCTCACAAAGCACTCAGATTGAGTAAACTCAAAGGACATTAATTATTCCTTCCCCAAAAATGGGAAATTTCATTGTGGTACATTTTTGGATAGTTTCACAATACTACAACTCAACTACTCAAAAAATTTGCACAGATATGCACTCAATTAGTCCCTTTGATTTATGAGATAGGAATGAAAAAAAGAAGCTTTTAATCATTTGTGAAAAATTCAGCCTCAGTTCGTTGGTCAGATGGTTTTTTTGGTGCCCAAGAATCTCAGTCTGGATAAGGGAATTGAAATAATTCCTGCTTTTTGTCAGTCAATGCAGACTTTGGTGTGACATCATTTGTAATGTATCAGTGTTTTAGGCTCTATTCTATGTAAGGAGTAACGCACCCAGATGGTTCCAGATTTTGCAGAGGCTTTTTGGTCAAATTGCCCTAAGTTTTTAAACTAAAAACCTCATGAAGCATTATATGAAATAAATTTTTTAAAATTATTAGTTGAACATAATGCATCATTCAAGATTTTCATGTTCCGAGGAGGAATATTTTTACATAGCTATGGTAACATTTACCAGGTTTTTTCAGATCTTTTTAAAAGGGAGACCACACTAAAAAAATTGAGATATAGTAGAAAAAGGTAGGTTAAAAATCAAGCACTTTAGGCACTTTTGAAACTGTAATCCTTCATAGCTTTTGAAAAGTATGTTTCATTATTTAATTTTCATAACTTGCCAGCTTTACATATTTACTATCTTCTCTCATCGATTCTTCTGATGCCACAGAATGACAAAAAGTTGTCTAGAAATAGTAGCAGTTTTGTTCTGAATAAACCAGCACTGATTTTAATTGGCATTAAAGTTCAGTTGGAAAAACACGTTTCCATTAAGCAGCTGTTCGTTCCAGTACGAGAAGTTTTACAGGCAGGAAATGCACCGCGCCAGACGTGTACAAAGTGTTGCTGCACATGTACAGCTTTTGGCAAGACAGATCTTCCTGGCTTTTCTGGGGCTTTTCCTCCTGTAATGCTGTCTGGAAAACTTAAACTGATTGCAGGGTGTCTTCAGCTGAAGGACCTCAGCTTTCTGTGCTGATTGAGCATCTGCAGACCACCAGTAGTTCAAAAGTGCGTGACTTGTGCAGCACAATTGCAACACCATTTTATCAGATCATCTGAAGATCAGCTGTCCATAATTTGGGGCACACACAGGCACTCAAGGCATATGCAATCCACAACCACACTTAAGATATTTCTCCAGGCAAAGGAAAAACTCCATTGGGAAAATGGTGATGCTGAAACTGCCAGGCTGTCCCTGGGCTCTCTCCACTGTGCT
Source organism: Pachycephala philippinensis (assembly GCA_013397055.1). Taxonomy (NCBI): domain Eukaryota; kingdom Metazoa; phylum Chordata; class Aves; order Passeriformes; genus Pachycephala; species Pachycephala philippinensis. The sequence goes on from VWZT01015013.1 coordinate 13,480, forward strand.
CACGTGCTGCCTCCCTTGAGAGCAGCATACCCACAACTGAACTTCCAGAGTGGATTCAAACATCCGTCTCATTTTCCAGCATGGCACCTATGGAACAAGATTGCAATGCAGAAAAAAAACATTTACTGTTGCTACATATTATTAGTCTATCACTGGTCCACTGAGGCATGCAAACACTTTTGAATTCTTCGCCAAGACAAGAAAATTGCAATAAATATAACACTGCCAACAGCCTGCATGCTAGAAACAGGAAAAAGAGCAAAGCTTGAAATTCACAATGCATTCCCTGGAAAAGAAATACTGCATTTAGAGAGACCAACAGCCCATGTCCTGGTGGCCAGCAGCTCTCTGTCAGGAGAGCTCCTGTCAGCTCCAGTTCCTCCCTCTTGGCAGAAAATGACACTGCTCAGGGCCTCCTGCTTGTCTGGCAGGGAGGCAAAGCTTCAGATTCTTAATTCAGCCACTCTTAAAGAAAACATATTTTCTAAAAAGCTGGGAACTTTTACTTAATTTGGATCTACTGCCAGCAAAGTAGCAATGTGATATGTAAACATGGCCTCTCCTAAAATCCTCTAATATTTTGCTTTCTGTCTGCAAAGGGATTTCCAAGCCACCACGAGAAGGTGTTTGCTACCCTCCTTTAACTGGAGATGTAAGCATGCAGTTATGGGAGCAGGCACAACAAAGCCATGCAGCACGATTTGCTGAGCTCATACTTACTACCAGAAAAGTAAAATTCAAAGTCAAAAGTTGTCCAATTACTGCCTCTGTATTTAGCTAAAAGTTTGCCGTCTATTTATGGCTAGTAACCACTCATGAATGAGCCAAGATAATAAAAGGAAAAGCAAGTTAGCCAAAAAGGATTACGAGGACCTCACCCTCTAACAGAAGCTATGAATAGGATTAAAGGATTAGTTAAGCAAACAAACAGCAGTAGCATAAATGGTTGAACCAGCTGTTAAACAGCACCATAAGAAAAGGTGAGATAAACCGGCCAGAAACATCACAGGTCTAAGCCAAGGGCCAAAACCCACAGTGCTTCTGGCTCCCAGAAGAGAGACCTGAGCAGGATGTCTAGGAAAGGATAACTACAAATGTTCCAGTCTTTTATGTACAAATAAAAGGCTTGAATGATCAGTTGAGATTGCTTTAATAATGTGGTGACTGCTTGTAATCTCTTGCTGCATATCTGTACAGAGCTAATAAATAGTTAAGCACCTCTTTCTCTTCTAGGGCATATCAGGTCCCGGGCACCACGCTATAAAAGTATCGCGAAGAACACCTCGACCTCATTACACAATCAAATGCATGGATTTTTCCAAAGAAATCATGATGCATGCTTCTCTCCACAGCACAGCCAGGGAGGCACATGCATTGCTGTGAAACAAAGTATATTCCCCAGAGCATCTGTGGAATGAGGAAAAGGCAAAGGATCTCAGTATTAGGGCAGCTGGAACAGAAGACCACAAAATAATTACAAGAATCTCTGAAATATCGTCAGAAAACAAATCATCTTCTTCACAAAAATATAAAAGTACAAAGACTACAATGATTTTTAACGTATTTGCTTCTTTCCCTATTTAATCATTGAGAAACACAACATAAATTCAGTAATTTTTCTGGTAGTCTTTTTTTATGCATAAAAGCCAAATAACTCTGCCTGTAGTTCCACCCATCTGGATAATTATACAACAGAATGTGACTCTAAAATCCAGTAATAAAAAGAGCAAACCAAATATACAATACTAAAAACAGCATTCTAGCAAAGCCAGACATTAAAAAAAATTTAAAATATCATAATTAATACCAATGTTAATTCTTCAGACAAGTAATGCACTAAACTAGTAGCATGACTAGTTACCTAAGGTGCCCTTTTTGTGCCAGCTAACCACAGCGTGACCTCAGTGCCCTTTGATCCTGCCACTGGTCACTCAAGGCCTGTCAGCATATTTTCCATCTGGCTGATGATGATGGAATTAAATCATGCCCAACATGTTAAAACAGTCATTCTTTTGACTTCAGCTTCTGGCAGCCCAAACAGTGCCTTGCTCATCTTCTCCAGGGAAATCTTTAAATCACAGTCACCCTTTAGGTTCCTTTCCTGTTCCTCTCTTTCTGCCCCAGTTTAATGACAAGGATGCTTAAAGATCGAAACATTGCAGGGCTTTTGCAGAAGCAAAAATGTAGGCTCTTGAAAGTTAACAATGCATTCAGTCAGATTTCCTGACTTTCATTTCACAACAAAGTTGAACAGCCACAAATGCTATGGAAATATCATCAAACAATACAGCTACAAAGCTCCTGTTCAGTTTTGCAGTTACCAAAGCTGAGAAGATTTAAGAGATGAAATATCCTTTGTTCCCACACATACTATCCACATCTTGCATAGTATCTCTAGCTGTTAAAATAGTGATGAAAGACCCTTGAAAGAAGTAATCTTACTCTTTTTTTTAAACAGATCTCACGCTGATTTAATTTTCATTTCCCCAGATATTAATAAAGGAGTTATTACAATGCAAATATATATAGTATATACAGAATATACCAGAGCAGGTCACTGCCAGAAGGTTTATACTACCGCCCATATCTGTAATAACTTAAACTTTGTTGTCTAAATGACAGGCATGTGGAATCTAAACTAGGCTGCATGAATGAGCTTCCTGCAACAAAAATCTATGAAAGCTAATCGCAAAACAAAGAGTGTAATAGGAAAATTTTTTCTAGGTTGTGGTACGGATATTCCTTAGTCAGTTGAGTATCTCCACAAGTCAAACAAAGCACACATAAAAAACATATGGCTCCAAAACCTATAGGCCCATGTGCAGCAAAAACGAAGCATTCTAATTTCACACTGATGACTGATGGTTCAAATTTCCTTCACAATTATTTAAAGTTTCTAAAAGCTGTCAAGGACACTTGACAGACTCTAAAGCCAAGTATGGGGAACTGTAGCCAGATCTGACTCATATGAGGCTTACTGTCCTGATGTCTGCATACAAGCACTTTCTGAAAGGAAGAAAGATGGGAACAAATGAACATCAGGAAAGCAAGTGGCTCTAATTCCATCTCTTCACTCTGCCTATAAGATCCCTTATTCCTTTTCTTTATTATTTCCTCCTTATCACTTTTGAGCCAAAAAATCTAGAAGTGGTGATACTCTAGTTCCAACACACTAAATAGATCATCCAAAAGTTTTAAGAAATAAAACAAAATAAAAGTATATTTAATACATGTTCAACTCCAGAAACACTTTGAATTATGCTTATTTAAGGAACTTAGTTCTTCCCATTTTTCAGTGTTCTTTTTCAGTCTCTCTCCCTGTAGATCCTCAAAGGACAAGTAGCACCCTTGCAGATATTTTCAGCTATCCTTGTTTAACCTTAGAGATGGGAGGAGTTGATTCTATCAACAGAATCAGAGATTAAACTCTTCCAAGGAAATTTCGAGTTTTCAAGATTTTCTCCAAGAGTCAAAAATTCATGTATACAGAAATCTCTCTATTGAGCTTAGCAATAAAAGGTTTAAAGGACAAGTTGGACAAAGGATTCAGTTTGTTCTTTATCCTTGGTGATGTAAACCAAGAAAACCCCCAAATTTAACTAACTCTCAGGTTTCATTCATGTATAACTAATAACAGTGTTCAATCAGCAAAACATCTAGGAAAATTGAGCCATGTTCTATCAATCTATTTGAAGAATCTTCTCTTCTGCCTGCTCTATTCCATAAGAAAATTCAGGAAAGCTTCTGTATCCATCAGTTTCTGTATCCATCTATGAGTTCTTAAAGACTAAAACCAGAGAAAAGGTGCTGCAGCCACAGGCTACTGATGCTTTAAGGCTTTATTTTCCTCTTTCTCTGGGATTCAGACTGCTGATAGTTGCAGTGCATTTGACCTGAACCAACTTGCTCTAAGCCCATTCAGCTGACACTGCAGTTACTTTATCAGTGAAATCAAAACTTCTGCTCTACTGACATGTAGCAAACATCACCTCAGGTCCATCTCTCCTCCACTAGTACCTGATGCACAGCATAAAAGTCATAATATGCTTCTTACTGAAAGTATCATGAAAAAACAGTCATATTTTCTTTTTTTTTAAGGACCACGTAAAAGAACAAGAACATATATTTTGTCTAGCCAAATGATTTCTAATGGGAATAATAGAGCGTAAGAAAATTATTTGCTTCCTAGTGCAAACTGGGAATTAGTAGCCACCTCAAGGATAAAGAAATCTTTAACCTGCATCTGTATGTGACAGCTTTGCTTCTCCAAGGCTGTGATATTAAGTTTATAATTTTTAATATATTTTCATAAGTATTTGAGATGAGGTGAGATTTTGGAAGCTTCACTACAAGTTGATTGTGGGACATGATAGTACCTCCATCACAACATGTGTAAAAACATTTCAAGAAATGGTGATTTGCCTTGCTTGTGGTTTTGGATACATCAGACTGGAAGACAACAAAAACATGAAGGGGGAGTGGAGAATATTCCTAATAATTTTTAGATTTTTTTGGCTTTGATAAGGCTGTATTTTTACGTTTTAAGGGAAGGTTCTTAAACACTTGGCACATAAAATCCTGACCAGATTTTTGTTACAGCTCAGCATTCAATTGTTCCTATTTACAGAACTTACAAAAACATTTTCAGGTTTTGAAATAGCTCACATATTTGTTCATCAGTGAAAGCTCTCCAAATTTCTGATCCTAAAAATTACCAAAATTCTGAATGAAAAATTTATTTGTGCTGTTTGAAAAACAATGGGGGAGGAAAGTTGTGAGTTAGACTCATTTTTTGTTCAGTTATTTACTGAAATTTAATTTTAGCCAGAAATTTCAAACCAGATCACATTATTTTTAGTGGGGAAAAACGTAACACTATTCTACTGAGTTCCAAGTGTATTCATTGGAGATACATTCTAATAGCACTGCTGATTCTAAATTATCTTCCCATTCATTCTACTTTACACTGAAAGCATATCTAACTTTAAGAATGAAATATGTTGTCATAATATATTTGAAATTTGTGGACATTTCACATTTCTCCCTAGGGAGGATGACCTGGGGGTTGAGATGCTGAACACAACCCAGCAATGTGAGCTTGCAGCCCAGAAAGCCAAAGCACACTGGGCTGCATCCAAAGCAGTGAGGGCAGCAGGGCAGGGAGGGGATTCTGCCCCTCTGCTCCACTCTGGTGAGACCCCACCTGCCGTGCTGTGTCCAGCTCTGGGGTCCCCAGTGCAGAGAAGAACATGGACCTGTTGCACCAAGGCCAAAGGAGGCCACAAAGATTCTTAGAGGGCTGGAGCACCTCTCCTACAAAAACAGACTGGGAGAGCTGGGGCTGTTCAGCCTGGAGAGCAGAAAGCTCTGGAGAGCCCTGAGAGACCCTTTGAGTACCTGAAGGTTGCCAACAACAGGGACGTTTTACAACGGTGTGCATTGATAGAACAAGGAGGAATGGCTTTAAACTGAAAGAGGGCAGATTTATAGCAGATATTGGGAGGAAATTCCTTACTGTGAGAGTGTCGAGGCACTGGCACAGGTTGCTCAGAGAAGCTGTGGATGCCCCATCCCTGGCAGGGTTCAAGGCCAGGTTGGATGTAGATCTGAACCACCTGGGACAGTGGAAGGTGTCCCTGCCTATGGCAGGGGGACTGGAACCAGATGATCTTTATGGTATCTTCCAACCCAAACCATTTTATGAGAGCATAAATATGTGACAAATGCATGGCATAATAGACAATAAAGTAATATTACAAGGTAGAGGAACACTCAATATACTCCATTTCAAAGAGCTTCACAAAAAAAAATTAAGTAACATTGTCTGGAATACTGAAGAGGTGAGAAAAAGAACCTTTTATGGTCACTGATATTTACAGGGAGTGTTCTTAAATGCACAGAATACAGTCCTAAACCTAAAATTTTAATTTCATTACATCACAGTATAAATGAACTTAGCCTCTCTCATTTTTGATCCGTTTAATACATGAATCTCATCAGTCTGAAAAACCCCAATTATCCATGGTTACTTGATTAATAAATATGGAAATCATTCTATGACATATGGTGGGATTTTTATGGATTCCATTACCTGTAAAGTAAGTTCTTGGATCCTGGAAATCACTATACCAACTACTAAGTGAGCAAGTGTTCCAACTGAAGTTGAAAAGAGTTCATTCCTTCGTCTGCTAAAGCCAATGCCACATTTTTAAATATTCTGCAATGAAATTAAGATCTGAAGTGAATAAGTAAAAGGCTTTTGTTTGTTTGTTTGTTTGTTTTCATGCAAAGATAATAAATATTTCTGTGTAGCAAGAAGAGTGAAGTGCCTCTGACAGAAAATTTTGAAGGAGTAAAGAGTATTTCATCTGCCAAATGGGTTAGCTGGAAACATTATTGAAGTCTTTTACAGTGCACGCCTTTTTCAATGTTCATCTATGCCTACTAAACTTTAATTGTATGGTATTTTCCTCTGAAAAAATTAATCACTGAGGAATTTAAAAAGCATTTGTTAGAAAAGAAGAAAAAGTGCTAGACACTTCATATTGTTTTGGTTTGTTCACTATTCACTGCTTTTGTTTTGGTACTTCTACAGCACAAGCTTTCAGATGTAAAAAAAGAATTTCAAAATCTATGTTTTAAGTCTGTCATTGGATCTAGACAATGTTGGATATATTTTCCTCTTCTCTTCAGTACCCTGCCATAACCTCTGACTCCACATACTCAAGTTCATCTTTACTACAAATCACCTTCCTTCACCTGGTGAGAGGCCTCTACAAAACCCCTACCCTGATAACCTTCCCTATGTTTCAGATCCTCACCAAACCCCTCAGGGTACTGTGCGTGTAAATGGACACCATAAAATACAGCCTGACTGCCTGAGGGAAATTTCTGCTTGCCACACAAACCCTTAGTATTTCAATAAAATTTGCAAAACAGGATGCAGGTATGACTGAAAGTCATACATGCTTCTAGAAGACATTTTTTGCACACAGGTGAATTTCACCTGCCTTTCGTGCTTTTTTCTTACCTCATCCCTGATCTTAGCTGTAGCCTACTTCTATCTCAGCTTGTATCCAACCACCCTATTCAAAGGCTGATGCTAAAATTATCCCTTTCATGCTGCTAAGACCCTGCCAGACATTCACATTCAAATCAAACCCTTCATCCTCTGCTTCAAGTTCATAGATCTTCTCTTAAATACAAGGCCCAGAAAAACACAACACATACATACAGCTGGCCTTTCAATTTGCTCTGATTATTTTAAAACTTTCCTTCTCCCCATTATGCTCTTCAGACTTTCTTGTCTGTTTTGTTTCTGTAGTGTCCCTTAAGTTTAGTGGTCCATCTTGCTGACTGGATATAAACCCATGAGTTCACAAATTTATATTCTTCCATAAAACACATGTGCTTAAAGCATGGGGAGAATTGGAGTTTAACCACCACCTCTGTGAGCCCACAACAAAATCTAGAAAATCAATCACAATTGTGTTGTCACAGAGTTCATCACACTTCTGAACATTTTAATTTGAAAAGAGAGACTTTTAACAACCCCTTAGATTCTCAAATTTTAGGTCATCTTACTTAAAACAAAAAAATTGAGAAAATCCAAGCAACTTCAGTCTAAGATGGTGTCAAAGTATAATTTTTCTAAAACAATGCAAATCCTCTGCAAAAATGTTTTGTTGTAAGAACAAAACAGGTAAAGAATTTGGGTTTTTTGAGACTGTGTTCTTGTTCTGTTTATACTTCTGACTCAAAAAGCTCGTGATTCTGGCAAGCCAAAAAGAGAGCTGACAAAAAGTAAAATAATAACTCCCATCTTAAGCCTAATTTTATACTCCTCTGATTTCTTCTCCTATATCATTGAATTCAATTAGCTTACATTTATTTTCATTTAATCTATTTAATCTCTCAGTGCTCATCTGTGACTGGCACAAGGCACTGTTGCCATTACCCTGCAACTGCCGCCTGCTCGCCCACGCTTTCTGTCACCAAGGGAGCTCATCCTTTCCATTTCCTACCCATCAACATCCCAGGCACCAAGGCAGAGATGGAAAAAAGAAGATCAATTAAAAAATCAGTTTTATGAAATTCCCCACCTGGTAATGTGTGTTCTGAGACACAGACTCGTGTGTCACTGAGGCTCTCCCTGCAGCAGCTTCCCAGGGTTATCAAAACAGCGCTGAGCGTCCAGAGATGCTGCCCAGCATCATTTTCATGCTGAAAGCTGAGAGGATATCTGTTCCTTGACTATGCTTCACTTTAATTATCAGGTCGCAATTAACACCCTGCCACTCTTTTCTGTTTGCTGTGCTTTGCTCCATTTCCTGCAAACTGATTAAAAAAAAAAAAGAGGGAGAGAGAGAATAAGGCTTCCAGAACCTTAGTTTATCCACTAACATGATTTTATATCTGAAAGAACATTTTCATCTTTTAATTCTTTTTCTAATTAGTTTCTGTGCCCTGCATTCAGCATTTTCCACAATTTGCCTATCAATGACATAAAAAGATTATCTTTTTCATGTTGCCAGCAGTCAGAGTTAAATCCAATCTGAAATTATTCTAAACCTTCAACTCATTTACCCCAGCATTACTTCTTCCTCTTTCTCCCTGATTCAGGATTTCTGTGTTACACTGTTTTTATTGAAGGCCTAGGATGAATAGTTAGCTCCAGATACTGAAAGAAGTTTAACACTTAAGTAAAATTATGATATATTATTAGATATTTACTGTAGAAAAGGAGAAAATCTTTAAAGATGTTATGTTGAAATCTTGAAAGTATTAACAAATGTTTTATCTAAGGATCAAACATCTTTTGAAGAATGATAGGTAAAGCACAGCAGCTCTGCTGGGTTCAGCTTGCACAATTTCTCCTTACTTAATGTGTCTTCTTTTTTTTTCCCTGTGGAGAATGAAGGCTCACAAACTCTCAGAACCACAGGCATTGGGGCAATTTAATTCACTAAGTTTCTACAGTAAGATTCAGTTTTTTCAAGTCTACAAATCCCTGGGAATTTTTCCATAATTCTTACCTTCATAGATCATAGGTAAGATGCAACAGAGTTTGAAGAAGGCTGTTACACAGCAAAAACGGCCATATAAAAAATTATAAAAGAAACCCAGAGTTGTGGTGTGTGTGTGTACAGTAAATCAAATAAACAAATATTCTCTATATACAAGAAAATGCTTATTTAATATTCTGCCTATATAGAAAAACAGCATAGACCTCATAAACTGGCACGATACACCTGCTGACTCCCAGTATAGCAAGTCCTATTTCCCAACAAGGAAATGTTTCAGCAGATGAAAAAGCCTGTCTGCTTCTGAGCTCCCAGAAACTTTCTGCACTGGGGAGAGGTGCTGTCAGGGCAGGAACCAGGCTGCAGCAGTATTCTGTAAACAGGTGCCTTTCCAGCTCCAGTCCTGAGACACAAGGAAGCAAGAGCGGCCCTAATCTCCACAAGAGACTGTACAGTAAATTGGAAAACACCTTCCTCATTTGACCATTGAATTTTGCCTTCTTCAGAACAACCCTCTAAAGGAGATCATCTCTTATGCTGCAATATTCAAAGTACATATTAAACAGGGAAAAAAGCAAGAGTCATCGCACAGTGGCTGATCTGCAGAGTCGATTCTGTCACGTTATATGAAATGTATTAATGTGTAGTTGAATTTTTGCAGAAGCCCTTCTTCAGTAGTTTGTGACCTTTCCATGGTGCATAATTAAGGTAAAATGCACTTACTGTAGTTCATTATCAGTAAGGCTTAAGAACAAAACACTTGTTTTGTTTATCCTCAATTGAACTTTGAGTAGCACCAGCTTCCTCTTGTTTGGAAAAGAAAATTTTACAGTGGGTAGGAAGGTAATAGGCCCTCCCTTCTGGTTTGAATCCCCTCTTGCCATCTACATAAATGAATATCCAACTGCAGTCACACTACAAGCTTCCAAAAGCAATTCCATTTGCAGAGCACTCCAGCCAAAGCAAGGTTCCTCCTATCCTTTCTCCTCTCTGTGCAGGAATGGCCACCTGTGGCAGTATCCTGTGCTCCTCCAGCCATGTTACCATTTCACAGCAAGCTAATAGGAGCAAGAGGAAGCTAACTGCCTGGAATAAGAGGATAAAGGTAATGGAGCAGAAACAGAATAGGAAATATGAGACATTTTAATGCTATTGTAACTGCCTGCTTCTAGCAATTTTTGGCCCCGTGATTGTCTCATCTAAGATTCAGCCTCTTCTGAGTTAACCGAGCTGCATAATGCTGCAGAGGGTGTTCGTGTTCCCTTCCCTCTGGGGAGCACTGTTCTCTTTCTGAGAAAGACAAAGATAACCTTATGTCAGTGTGACAGAAACTTGGGGACTCAGCTGCGTTTTAGCCAAAACCCCAGGTGAGATTAGGCTGAGTTTGAACCTCAAAGCAAGGGTAAATCTGAATTTGTATCCTCAGCTTATAGTGGAGCTCAGTACCTGCATCCAAAAATCAATGCACTAAAGCTAAAAGCTTAGTATGCTGGAGTCCCCTAACCTGCTTGCTCCTGATTTTTTCACTTCTTTTCTTTGACTCTGAGCAGTACTTTTCAATCAGTAACACACTGATGTCACAGAAGGCTGTATATTCTCACAAACAACCCAGAGGACACTCATTAACCTGAGGAATTCATTTTAGATCTTGTCCATTATGCAAATAAGAGGTACAATTTGTTCTCGTTTTCTGTGTAGCATTATTGATTTACGTAACTCCAGGTTAGCCTCAACAACATACTTTTTAATCAGGAAAAAAAAAAAGAGGTTTCAGAGTTCAAATAAAAAGGAAAACTGAACCATAACTTTTAATAAATTTTAAAAAGTAGGTGCAACTGCAGCTAAAGGTGTGACATGAAAATTATATTAACCATACAATATCTATTTGATGCCAATCACTGAAGTAAATTGCCTGGAATGGTTGACAAAGTATTTATCATCCTAGGATTGATTATATAGGCAAAATATACTCATTCTGATATACTAGAAATGGATTGTTCCCTGGGGATTTGATTCAATGATAGACTTTTAAATACCTCAAACTGCATGCTTTCTAAAATCTGCAGCAACTGATCCTTCCCAACAGAGTATTTCTCAGCAGCCTGTTTGTAGATCTCAGAGGCCGGTGTGGCTCTGGTGCCTCAGGGGAGAGGGAGGGACGTGTCCAGCCACCCCCACCACAGCAATCCTTTGGGACATCTCCAGCTCCTGCACATACCCTGGTACCCACCACACTGCTTCTCAGTTCTTGTCCCATTTCCTCCAGATAACACGAGTAACAGGCTGAGTGACTCGCTAAAAAACACGTATATAAAATCAGTTTTCCTTGCAGCTCGTGACAAAGCTTGCAGCAAGCCAAGAGCAAGGATAAATCATTTCAATTGAGACACCAATCGATGCAGCGATCGTAAACCTGTGGCACAGATGCTGCCATTTGAACATGGTGCTGCATCAGGGGCACACATGCACAGGTTGGGACTTCTCCTTTCTGCTGCCCAAATAACACAGTCAGGTTATGGTCTCACAGGAGGGAGACCAGAAAATACGGACCGGTGGAAGAAGGAAACACCCTTGAATGTAAAAGAGTTGGGGAGCAGCATCAATAAGAGGACAGGACTGAACACTTGCAAGAAGCGAGTTTTTCCTCCTCTGAACACAAAAAGCACATTCAAGCTTCCCCTTGAATTTTGTGTCCTCACAGAAATGCAGTTCACAAAAGTGTCCTTTGTATGAGTGATTACACAGATTTTACTCTACATTCTCATCAGGGTTTTACACTAGCTATTAAGCACAGAGTGTCCAGGATCACAGTTACTGTGAAGTTTCCTTAGAGACTAGATAGAAAAATAGGAAAATAAGTTAAGGCCACCAGCCAAAACAGACAAAAATCACCCACAAGCAAGAGCCTTGAGGGATTTTGTATATTTTTTTCTAAGATGTGTGACCCCCCCCAAAAAATATCCTTTATTTTTTTCCCTCCAACGAAGAACGGATTTTGATTTTTTTCATGGAATATTTAGGAATCTTGATGCAGCTATTAGAGATTCACTTTCAGAGGTTTAAACAGGAAAATTCAAAAGCCTATTGGGGAACTATATGAAATAAGAAATAATCTGTACTGATATAAGATCTAATATCCTCCTGAGTGCAGGTTACACTCACATTTCAAGGCTCCTTTACCCCCTATTAGCTTTCCTGCTTTGTGTGACAGAGAAGGCACTAGAACGGATAAATATGGGAATGCTGCACCTTTGTGGTAATACACCTGTGGTTTAAATAAAATTTTCACAATAAGGTAAGCAATGGAAAAGACCTGAGGCATTGTGAAATATCCATCTTTGGAGATATTCAGAATTTGACTAGAAAATGAATCAGGTGACCTCCAGAGACCCTTCCACCGTAAATTATTCTGTGGTTCTATGAACTTTGGGTTTTTGCAATCTAATAAAACAGTTGATTGAAGGGTTCGTATTTGACTGTGGCTTTGAATAATTACACTTTAAACCCAGCCAACCTGAATGTGACCACACAGTGAATCGGGAGCACCTCTGGGACAGCTCAAGGCAGAAGCCCCTTCACCTGCCAGCAAAAGAGCTCCCACCACCAAGAGGAGCTATGCCAGGCACCCAAAGCTGCCACCTGCTCTCCTCCTGCCTGTTTCAAGTTGAAACATCTCTTTAAGCATAAGTTTTCACCCAAAGAATATAAAAATATCATATTCCCTTTCAATGCAGCTTTCAAAATGCATGAATTGCTTTTTAACTCATTGGGGCTCTGAAATGTTTTTCAACGCATTTTCCATGTAATGTCAGTGGGAGTTCACTCAACCTATCAGTTTAACAGTTCCTTTTAGGAGGGTTCACATGTTAAGTGGTTGCTGGATCAGTTGGATAATGAGCGTGGCAGCCCAGAAGGCTGACGGGCACAATGCTGCTACACACCCATCTGCCCTCCATGTGTGCCTCCATCCACGCCTGGCAGAGCTCCGCGTGCCTCACTCGGGCTGTTCTCCAGCACCGATCCCGAAAGCGCCATCCAGAGAGGAGGAGAAGGGCCAGGAGCACGGAGCCGTTCCCTTTGGCAGCATCCCCAGAAATGTTTTCCTGACGTTTCACGCACTAGGATGCTGGCAGGTTTACAAATTGCAGATACTGAAGGACTCACCATTGTGACACAGTGCAGTAGCAAAGAGCTGCACTAATAGGCTCCTAAGCACCACCTGATTGCTTTGGCTACCCGAGTTAGCTCCATGGACCACAAGTTCTAAGAACGCAAATTTCAGCTTCTCAAAATGTGCGTGTCAAACTTTAAACAAATAAATTAAAAAACAAACCCCTTGAAGCCAAGCCTTTCCTATAACGATGAAAGGGATGAAGGCAGTCTTTGCTGAAGAAGACTGGCTACCTCTTGAGCACTTTGGTTATCAATGATGGCAGAAATATTGCTTCCCTGTGTTGAAGGTACACTGTTCTCTAACATGTAAATCTCCTATCACAAGATTCTTACTGGGGAAAGCTATTCAATCACAGTAACAATCTGCTCATGTTTAAAAAAGGGAGCTGAAAGTTCAAAAATAGTTATAAGGTACGTCAAACACAGCCAATGCATTAACCAGCCACTTGCCTTACTCTCCTGAGGGCTGTGAGATATTCAGTTTTACTGCAGGAAAAAAGGAGACTAGCAATACGATTTTTTCATCTGCCTGTGCTTTCTGCCCGGGATTTAATCCTGCATATAGATACATGATATTATTCCCAACCAAGCTATCTGTTTTGCATCACAAAATGAACCATTCCCTCCTTGAAGGGGCTGTCAGTTATCCGTGTTTTGTTAAGCATAAAGCAATACTTGCTATTTCAAATCCCACACTGCTGACAGTTACTTCTTAGGAATCTGAATAAAGTCACTTGAATTATTTAGAATAGTGAATAGAATGCATTATTCCATTGTTCCATTTCTACAATTAAATCAAGATAATAAATGAGCTTTCAGTTAAGTACATGCTAATATTTGACCCTGATTGAGATTGAAGTAGACTCAACCCCTGCTTCTTTAAGGAAAAAAACAGAGTATTCTGATAATCGTTTTAGGAACAAGAGCTGAGACCCTTCAAGCAGATGGGACATGTATAAGCTAAGTGTAAAACCTAGTTAAAGCAGAGTTTTATTGGTACAGACCTGCTGGAGAACACATCTCTTGGATAAAACTGACTATGAACACTAATAACCTCTGCTTCCATAGCCCAGAATTAATGTGTTTCCAGAAAGCAATTCAGTTGGCTGATAGATATACTGGGTTTTTTAATAAGGTGTTTACCTTTTTCATTCAGAATTTAGGAGACACAAGATATTCCTGTATTCTCCTTCAGCATATTTTCTTGTTAAATTTTTCATTTCCCCAAAAGCGTGGCCAACTCACAGCACTATGGCTACTCTACGTGTGCTCCTAGTAATCATTTATGAGGTGGTTTTTTCCTCAGGCCTTCAAATCTTATTCTTTAGAAACACAATATATTGCATTTTTTGAGAGAAAAAATTTTCCTAGAGACGTCTGCCCCGTTATAAACACATGATAGAATTAGTAATTCAATATAAAGAGATTAAAGAAGGTGGAATAATGTCTATTCCAGTCCGGGGATGCACAGTAACAAAGGCTTAAGAGAAAACAACATGGTACTAGAAAATGAAGCTTTAAAGCAGTTCTGAAATTCATCATAAATCAAGATTATGTTTAAAAGGAATGATACTGTGAACAAGAAAGCTGCCTACAACTTGTAGTTTATGAAACCGTCAATATTTGAGTCAGATTTATCTCTAAAGAACCATTTTTTTGTAAAAGCAGCAATCAGTTTTGTTTTATGTGTTATCATCAAAGATGAGGGAAATTCGTAACATAATTGTCTCAAAGGCTAGAATACAGACTTCAAAACCAAACACAGCACCTCAAGTCAAATTTAACGTGGAACTTCTCTCTAATGGTTTTGACATAGATCAGTGTAATCCTTTGAATACCTGGAGTTTGCTGAAGCCACTTCTACCAAGTAACTTAACTTACTATTATCCCCAAGCTATTGTGGGTGGTGTTACAGCAAAGATCTACAGCAACACCAAACTATCCAAAAGTTGTCAGATTTTATCTTGAAAACACCCATTGGACCATCATCTTAAAACACATTTTGAAAGTACCTCTAAAAGAACAAACAGCATTTGGTCATGTCAGTAACTGTGCTCAGTAACAAAGATTGCTGGGGTAGCAGTGAGCTTCCTCAGAGGATAATAATGGTCCTGGAGTGAAATGAAATTCCAGAACAAGAGAGGAAGCAAGCCAGCTCTCTTCTCCAAGCCACCTTTCCTAACACACCCATAAATAACAACCCTTCACAAACATAAGCAGCATCTTGTCACAGAAAAGAATTGCAATGTTGATGGAATTTTCCCACGGAGAAAACATGACAGAACAAACTATATGTAACGGATTAGTCACATTACTAAACGTTCTTGGGGGGAACACTCTAAGCCACTGGCAGAACTGGAAGGAAACAGTCCAGGTTCAACACTTATCTAACAAAATAGAGTCTCATGATTTTTATAACCCAACTTTCCTGAATGCAGAAAAAAAAAATGGATTTAGGAAAAAAAAATTATAAAGAATATCTATAGAGAATGTAAGTAAATATAGCACAATGACAACCAAGAGAAGTAGATCTTTACCACCAGGGAGTTGAGGAGGAAGCTGAATGGCAATGAATACCAAATTTCCCTAACTTACCTCAGTTACAGAGTTAAAAATAAACTCTGCCAGTCCAGAAGACTCCAGTGTGTCCTGTGTTATTAGTTTTTGTACACAAGTGTGACAGTTTGGAGACTATGCCAATGTCAACTCCTCAATTCCACAATTTCATTTGACTTGGAAAATAATCTTTACTATGGACTGAAGCATTCATTCTCCAAGAGCAGCTTGACACTTAGGGAGAGACCATGTCTGGAAAACCCTGACAGAGACATCAGTGCCCACAGCTACTGAATGTCTTAACCCCAGGAAAAGAATGGATTTACTACCAGAAAAGCCATTAGTTTTTCAGTGAGTTTCTTCATAGAAACTTGTTGGAGTAGGAGTCTGGAACTCCTGCTGCACATGCAGTAATATAAAAACTACAGTTTCTCTTCCTGCCATTCCAAACCAAATGTCAAGACTCAGTTTAAAAGGTGGTCCCTTCTGAGCCAAAGAATTTGTTTTGCCTCTAAAAGCAAAACCCAGCAAGAAGAGATGTGGAGAGACTAGGCCCAAAAAATAGCTTTTGGGCATCCTGCAGCTCTCTTGAGAGAGCAGAGAGCAAAGCCAATGCTCAGCATGAGAAAGGACATCACAACCAAGCAGGCAGGTGTGGCCTCTGAGGGATCTAATCCAGCTGCAAGGAAACCCTGAGTGCCAGCAGCCATGTGCCAAAGCCAAGAAAGGGACAGCAGACATGAAAAGCTGGTCTGACCATGCACAGCACTCCTTGGAGATCCAGACCTGGAAATGGTGACTGGGAGCATGTGCTGCAATTGCTGTCCAGACAGCAGCACTGCTGCTCTTGTAAAAGACATTCTTGAAGTTATGTTTTGGATGAAGTACCTCATGAGGCACTTGAAGAAGGAAGAAGTTCTCTGAAACTCATTTTCACTTGAGCTTTCAACATCTCTCTATGAGTATCTACCTTCAAGCAAGATGGATATTCCCCTTGTTTTCTCAATTTTCTCAATGAAAACCAGGTTCCACTTAGCGTCTCTTAAGGAGATGGGGGTTGCAAAACCAATTTGGTTTTGTTGTATTGGGTAGCCAAAGCAGGAGGCACTGTTTAGTATTTTAGCATGACCTTGTTTTCTTCTTCTTTTCAGAGGAGGTTAAAAATGATGCACTTACACTCTTATGCTCTTGGTGTATTTCAAACTCCCATTTGAAAAGGTATGCAAATCAAGCTCCAGTGTCTGGAGTGGCCAGTCCAAGTGCTCTATTTCATCAATTTCAAAAGTCGATGCTCTGCGCTTTACCACATATTAAGTAAATCTTTCTATATATCCCTTATAAAAATTTAAGCTCATGCTCTTGAAAAGTACAAGTGCTAAGAAAAGAGGGGACACCTACAGGATAAGAAATTATTAGAGCTATAAGAGTTCAGGCAATCCTTATTCTCTCTTGGCTTTTTCAATTATGCCAGGTTTGGGAGGAAGGGATTCAACCATTCCTCCAGCAGTCCATTCTGCATATAAGGCAGACACAGCAAGTCATCAACAACAAGAGGAAGAGATTTTATATCTACAACACATACACTCATAGACTTGGAAAAAACCTATTTTTTGCTTAATATTTAACCTCCTATGCAACCATGCATTGCTTACAAAAAAACATCCCAACCTTATTACCAGTGCTGTACAAACATGAAAAGTCTGATCAAGACCATTGCATAGTCCTGGCTTGGATGTTTATTGTGAAAATTACAGCAGTAATTATAAAAAATACATATCTAATAACCATGTTTTCCCCTTACCCTAATTTACGAAGTGCAGTTTCCCAGGCAACAGACTAGTCTGGGGAGTCTGCAGACCTCTGAAATTTTTTCATTCAAAATATGAACCATTGTTAACTGAATTTACGTCAGCTTACACAGGTTTGCTTTTCTTAGGCACCTGGTGTGCACTGCTCACAAGTAATCTCTGTATGTGCTGCAATGGACGCTTTATATGTTCAAATCCAGTATAGTAATTTGATCTTCCAAGGCAGTAGAAGACTTTTTCTGGGTAAAAATGGTATAAAAATGGGTGCACACAGGTTTGTGATGCCCTCATCACTCCCTCTTTTCCCCGCTGCTTTCCTAAGCACACACAGAAAAGTAGAACTTTCATAAACCCCACATTTTACATCAGCTTTTGGACCAAACTGAGTAATATCTTCTCTCCCATAATGTCAAAACCAACCTACAACACTAGTAAAAGAAAAACCGTCAACAAAATGGGTATTTCTGCATTCAAAACCTTTATAAGTCTTGCCTATCCCTAAACATCACAAATATGCTGAAGAAGCAATTTGGTTACTCTAAAAATACCACATTTAATTACGAACATGAAATGTCCAAAAGGAAAACATACCAATTCTGTTAATTGTGCCATCATTCCTGTAAAACATACCTGAGGAGAAAGCAGCCTGTGACCTGTAAACATATGCACAAATGTGTCTCGACTTCCAAGTTGTCCTTTGTGGAGAGTCTGAGATGATAAACCAAGTCTACGGTGAGAAGTTTCACTGCTATGTGCCTGTTCCTCAGCTGAGCTAAATGTGCATCATAAAGTAAGAAGCTATGTAAGAGCCAGTTACGTCTTCCTATTTTGGGAAATTTTCTTTTTTTTTTTTAACTTGCTCAGAACTTACGCAAACTATGTCACTTACAGCCCAATGCATGTCATAATCTGTTTTTTCTTACATTGGTCATGTATCTTCTTCACAGTCTTGCCAACGAGGCAGTGCAAGAATCAGCATGTCAGGGACTCCTCTCAGCAGTGAAATTCCCATTTGGCTCCGTAGGCTGCTGTCTGTCTCCATGCACTACACAGATGGAAGACAAGTTCACAAATTGAAGACAACTTACCAAGATCTAAGAGTTCAACCAAACACTAAACATGGATTTCTCTTACAGATCACTCACACATGCAGCCACTGACATCTCTGTGGAAAACTGTCATATATACTGCCTATTTAAAAATAGCAATTTACAATAAAACAGAAATCCAGGAAAAGCCAACATGAAATAGGTGGGGTTTTTTTCTGATTTGTTCTGTTTGCTATCATAAAAATAAGGGGATTTATTTTTACTGTTTTTTTTTTTCTCCAGATTATTATAAATATAAGACAAAGTCTGATACCTGGGCCATATCTGCATTCACCATCACCATCCCAGTGTAAAACCTTTAAATCTGGCCTGAAAACATGTTAAGATTCCTGGACCTAAAATAATGTGTGGAAAAACATTGTGCATCTCAAAACAAGACTGTATGACTTCACTGGGTGTAAGCTAGAGCATTACTAATTTTTTTAGCTAACATCTCTAACCAATGTCCAGCTCATGTTCTTGCTCTTTCTAGCTGTACAAGGATAAGAGACTGAAAATGTTCCCATCTTACCAGCTTCCCCTCAAAGTCAATGACTTGATGTCTCTACTGCAGGAGCCTTGTTCAGAAAGCAGGTATCATAGGGACATAGTCATTTTTTAGATGTTGCTGCTCAACCTGAGAAGCCACCGTAAGAGAGATTTTTAAGCGAGGTAACTTGTATAACTTTTTATGCATAGAAAGAGACCAGTAAAATAAAAGGCAATAAAGTATTTCACTCACTCCTTTTATGCTAAGCAATGGATTTTCCCTATTGCAATAGACACCTAAAAGCAATGGTTGCCAAAGGGTTAAAGGTAGAAGAGCAATTCAGAAGCGTTAGCACACCAACATGGAAAGAGTGCAAACTTCTGCTGTACATCCTTTGTTTCTACCGCTACAGATTTCCAGCTTTCCCACTTCCTCTTTTTTCTCACTTTCAGATTTTCACTGCTGGGAATTATAGGAAGAGAATATATTTTCCAACAGCCATTTCAACTTTAGGAACATCTATTTGGTATTTTGTACTCAAATTATGATGTGAATTCAACTTTATTGTCAAGAGGCATTTCACAAAAGAGAAAACACAAAAGGATTTGTGGATGAGCTCTTAATTCTGATAATGACTTCATTTGGATTGCCAGGTAGCCCAGGAGTATAAAGCAACATTGAAGTGAAAGGCAAGGTAATTTTACCTACAAAAGTACAATTGCATATAACATATAACAACTCTCTGCAAAAGTAGGAACAGCTGACAAATATTAACCTTGGAGAAAATGGCAGAAAAGATGTGCAAAGGCAAGGCTTCTGGGAACTAATACAGGAATGGCAAGAGGCAATCCTGGAAGGCCACTGAGGTTAAAGAGCTAATTACAAAAAATGTAAATCAAGAAACAGTTTATGCAGTCAGAAGATCTCAGCGTAGCCATAGTCTGCTGATCTGGGAATTGCAGGGAATGGATCAATGGAAAACATGGAGCAAATCCATGATATGAGCAGCTTAACTGCCAAGTATACAAAAGCTCTTAATAGCCACAAAATTCAAAATTTAGCAATTATTTTTCTTTCCTTCCTACTAGCTGTGGTCATCTCATGAGGAGTCCCAGTGGCCCTCAGCCACCCTCCAAGGAGGAGGTTAACATCCTCATTAATTATGACGGGCTCCCTTTTAAGTGCTACTGAGATCAGTGTTGCTTTCTGCAGGGTGTGAGATCATGCTAACAGTGGCACCCTCACTGTGACACCGAGCTGTTAATGCACCACTCTTGTTTCGGCGTGGTCACGCCCCTGAACAAACCTAACATAGCAAATGCCATCATCATTGCTCAGTGCACTCAGAGCAACTTCACAGGCACCAGTGTCCTGGGAATTTGGCAGGCAGGGAGGCAATCTGGTGTTTATACTACATGGCACATGTATGAGACACTTCTCCACTGGTGATGAAGCTAGCAGAGAAGGTCCCAGCTGTGAAGCAAACAAGTATCAGCTGTCATATTCATCAGCCTCCTGAATGTGTCTGCACCTCCTTGGACGACTGTACTTATGCACCTTCCCCAGGCACCCACAAATCCCAGGGGCCTCTCTGAGACATGACTTCATAACTTCACACTTTGTCCCCTCGTTCTGTTAAGCAGCTGACCACTCTTCTTCAGGGAAATAGTGCTGATGGAACAAGGTAGGAACCAGAGAAAATGGTTTCATAACTTCAAGACGTGCACAGATACAATAGCCCATGCAGCAGGGATGATCCTGACCTCACCACCATGGCTCTGCAATCTGTCACCCCCAAACTCCTTCTGCTTCCCATCCACTCAGCACAGACCACGTGGTGTCTGCTTTCACTGTCTTGTGCATTTCACCAGTATAATGATGTAAATCATATGTCATATCCGATTGTGAAAAATAAAGGCTCTATCCATAAATAATGAAGGCTTTTTCTTACTGATTCACATTTCTGTTTAATTCTTCTGATTTAAGAAAGAAATATTACAAATTCCTTTGAAAATTTTCTGAGGAGTTGTATGTTAGTAGTTGCAATTTCTATTTAGGGTCCTAAAAAAATTACTGATTGAGCTATTTGGGACTGAAATGTATCTCTGAAAACTACCAAAATCCCAGTACGTACTGGGCAAGTATACAGAATATTTCTGATTAAAACCAGAATATTTCTCAGAACACTAGAAATTACTTGCCATGTTGGTCAGTAGCTCTGGGGCCCTCTGTAGTTACATGAGACAAGAAAAATTCAGTTGCTGTCTCCAACTCCAGTCAAATTTCTATTTCATTGACCAACATCAAGCAAAACTTGATGATGTAACAGGATTACTGAGGCAGAGCCCAGTGTTAAGGCAAGGTGTAAAAGGCCATAAGAGACACAGAAGAATAACAGAGCAGAGAACTGAACTTGGCTCTTCCATGTCCTAAGAATCAGACTTAGTCACTCAGCAGAGGTCTGCAGAGAAAGAACTGTAGCTCCAAGCCAGCAAATGAGACACCTCCACTATGGTAATGTGACTCAAACTCCCACATCTTTCCAAATAAGTGCACTGCTGGGACATAATCCAGATTCATTTCCTCAATTTTTTAAGGAAGCAGAGGTTAAAATTCAATTTCAAATTTCACAGCAAGGGAGAGAGAAAGAATTTTTTTACCTTGAAGGTTTTTAATAAGAAAACCGTTTCATCCATTCTCAATAATCAGCCTTGCTGAAGCTAATTCACAATAAGGAACTAAAAATAGCCAACTTTTCCAAGGCCACTTGGCTTTCTTCACATACACAAGTATCCTGAAATACAGGGTAATCTGAATTTTGAATTTGCAGTTCACTTACTCTCAGTTGGTTACACTGTTCATACATTTCTCTACATTCCACTGGTGATGCATTGTGCTGCTTTAAGCGCCACATTATCAGATAACCTGAAGGGCACCTTCACTCTTTTCCACAGACTCCTTTTGCCCCTCCAAACACGGTCTCTGCTCCCATGGCTCCCTAGTCTTTGTCTTACCCTTCCAAAACGTTCACTTTTTTGGGGAGTTTGCAAAGTAAAAATGACACGTTCCATCCTGCTGATAGTCTTGGTGTCCCAGCCCTGAGAGCCACTCCTGGCTCTGCTCGCACCCGCTCTCCCCGCTGCTCCCGAGATCCAGTGAGTCATTGCTGGGAAACGCAGCCTCTTCCTCTAACACCAGCTGCTCTCCAAATCAACAACAAGCTGCAAACTGGAAATAATATTATCTCTCTTTCATAGGATAGAACAGCGTTTTCTAGCCAGCCCCACTGTTTCAGTATTGGGGGTTTTTTCCATCTCTCTCAAGGCTTCAATTGTGTTATTCCCTCTCCCTCACTCTTGAAAACTGAAAACACAATTAAACCTCATTGTCAACTACCAGCAAGAAAAAGATCACTTTTATAGTTTCAATATGCAAATTTTATAGTTGGGGAAAAGAAAACAAAAATCCCAACAACATCATCACTTTCTCCTAAGTCCATATATTTTCATGGATTTCATATTTTCTACATACCTTAGAAACGTAAGTTATGTTCTCCATGTTTTGGTAGAAATAATTGCCTCTCCACTGACAACTTGTCAGGTTTCAGGAGGATGCGATATGAGAAGACAGAGGTATAATCTTCCAGATTTATAACAGAAACACTCCTCACAGACGCTTAACTAGTGCAGTGGTACTGAGTGCCACTGCAACATGCAATGATAGTAAAAGTTATGTTACCTGAGCTAAAAGACTCCCTGCACACACCTGAATACTCTCCTAATAACTTTAAGAGTCATCCATAGCACAAAAAAAAAATAAAGAAAACAGCTGCTTTTCAGAGTGGTCTTTCCTATTTTACATGAGTATTCAGCTTCCTGGATCAGTTTTTTTTTACTATTTTTATTTGTTTTTTTTTTCTTTTTTCCACTATCTCTCTCCACCCTTGGTCTTCGTCAAGACTCTTCTATGAACCTTTCACCATGATGATATCAAGTACACAAGCAGGCTACTGAAAAGGGAAGGATTAAAAAAACAAGTGTGTATATGCATTTACACAGATACCTACGTATCTGATAGCTGCTAAGGTGTGCTTCTAACTGGGTATGTGTGAGCAGAGTATCCACCAAGTTCCCATATGCCTTTTGTAAAGAACTGATTAGCTTCTGAATATTTAAAATTAGAACTAAATATACACAACTGGTGTTTCCTACATGAAATAGTCTGTTCATCTCCGAGGGAGCTAGTTTGTTTTCAAGGGATAAGGAGCCAATAAGAAAATGCACAGATAAAAGCAAATGAAAAGAAACCTTCAGATCATAATTAGAGGAATGATGTATTCTTTTTAGATTTGATACACACAGAGAAACCCTTGGGATACTTTTCATACGCTGCTGCATAGGAGGAATAGCCAGAGGTCTGAGCAGCCAGCAAGTAAAGAACAGCATGAGCAGGGCCCTCTCCACCAGAGTCCCAGATGCTTCAGGGGGTGGTCTGGCAGCAGCCCCCAGGTGAAATGAGCTGCTGGCAGAGTCCAGCAGAGGTGGCTGCTGTGCCCTGCCCAGCCAGGCCCTCCAGCTCTGTGCTCAGAAGGGACGTGCAGCTGCCCAGGCACTGACAGCAAGGTGCCACCAGCTGAATGCACCCGAGGGACTGCAGCATTTGTCACAGAGCCTCTGCTGCTGCTCGGGACACGGTGTTTGTGCCATGGAAGTCTCTGCTGGAGACAATGACACCAAGCTGGGCATGGCACAGATTGGGGTCTGCAATAGGAAGGCAAACTTCACAAAATTCAAAGCCTGTTAGCAGCAGCAGAAATGATTCATATTCTGTGGCTATCTAGATCAAAAACGCCATTGAAGGTTAATCCTTGTTTCCAGAAGGCTGAGAAATGAGTGCAAAGTGATTAGGCAATAATCACAGCAGACTTCTGAAATAAGGTAATGAAACAGACTCCGATATTGAGACATGCTGGAGACAAACCTAGAACCAGTGCCCAGTTTAAAAAGCACAGGGTACAGGAGGAGACACAAAGGATACAGGGCTGGCAACAGCGCTCGGGGAACGTGCTACAAACCTTAGAACCCCAGCTAAGCCTCAGAAGGGGCTGAATCAGAGCTGCCCATTTTTAATGTTAGAAATTATATAAAGCAACATGGTTTTATTTCAGTGACTGAGGCACAGACTACGCAGCTGATCAAGAAAGTGAAGATTGTTTTTCCTGAGCCAGACAATTTAAGGGATTGAGCACACGGGTCCAAGAGACAGTGCAGAAGAATTCAAGTGACTGACTAACAAACAGGAATTTGAGCATCTTTTCCTGTCTACCCAAAGTAGCAGGAGGGCAGAGCTGATACAGTGCACCAGAAAGATGTAATTAAATTCATAACATTTTTCTTATAAAAATACCCCGTCATAAGATACCAAAACAAAAACTCTTTCTAAAACAAGGTCGTCAATTCTGTTATACCTCAGAACTTAAATAATTACTAGATTAAATTAAAAACCTTAAAGTGTCTCAACCAAACTTCTTCTATACTTATTAAATAAACTCAAAGACAAAACCTTCTGTTTGGGAAATGCCCATCCTATTGTTGCCAGATGATAGTAGAATATTGAGAACAAATATGTATGTCTCATCTTTTGCTTTTTCCTAAGTGCCTGGTCTTGATCTCTGCTAGGGAAAGATTTGTTCTGAAAAAACATTGTCTCAAGCAAGACAGTTGGAACACATTTCCAGAAGTTTCCAGCCCCAGTGTTGACAAAACAAGTCCCAAAAACCTCTAAGGATGAAGAAACACACCAGAATCTCTCAGTACTCACAAGGAGGCTTTTTCTAATGTCCAGCTTGAACCTCCCAGGCTGTCCCTTGTTTTCCCAGATGTAACTAGCAAGGTGTACTTGCATTGATCACCTCCATAATTTTCTCCACGCTTAGCCCAAGCCAGGCTCCTGTTGCTGGCTCAGCATAAGCAACGAGTAGAGACTGCTGCCTGTATTGAAAAAATGGTACAGTCATGTTCTGCAAACTCTCAGCCTGCAGGAAATCCATCACTGAGGTCTGGCAGGAGGCAGGTGCTTATAGAACCCTGCCCTTTGCCTTCTCTGTCAGGAGGAGTTGATAGAGCCCAGACTGAGCTCTGGGGGCTGTGTGGTTACAGCTCTGAACCTCAGCCCAGCAGATACACAGAGCACGGTGGTGACAAAGAGGGAAACACAGCCTTACCTCTCCAGTAAAGCTGCACCTGCTAAGGGTTATCCTCAGCAGTAAAATGAATCTTCCATAACTCTATAGCTGTAGCAGGATGTAAAAACTGTTTCTGCCAAATAACACGCTCAGTGCTGGGTTTATGTGCAAGTGAGCCATGAATGGGGTTACTCACAGGCTTATGGCTGAACACTGAATGTATGCAAGCACTTGCTGGGCCAGCTCCCAAGCGCCTCCTTCATTATCTCCATATCTCAAAATTATGATTTCCAATTCAGACTGCTCAGTTTCTCCATGCTATTGTATTTCTTGCTATGCCAAATAGAACTCTTTCATATTAATTTTAGCAGATGCTTTAATTTATTCTTTATATTATATTTTATTAATGCCTATTGCACTGGCATCTAGGCAGATGGCCAAGTTCAAAACCAAAGTTTTATGGAGGAATTACAAGAATAGTCAGGCAAATGGGTTCTTCACAGCTGGGAAGCTGTTACAGTATGGTATATTTATAGTATATAAAAGATACTTGTGAAGAGAACAGATGGTAACTTAAGAAATTACCTGAATTTGGATTTTGTCCTGAATTTCAGTAGGTCCTTGTGAGTTTGACATTCAGCAGTTTTATTCTTTCCATCTCTTTACTTTCTCTTCTAACATCACACACTCAGTTTTTCTGAAAAGAGATACTTTCATAAATTTAAAAAAAAAGTCTTTTAGAAAGGTTAAGAAAAAACTTGAAACTGTTAAGGAATCCAGCAGGTCAGCAGATTTCTTACAGTCAAAGTTATGAACAGCTGCAGTGTCTCCCACAGATGTGACACAACACTTTATAAACATATGGCTTCCTAATATACAAGTGTGACAAACATATCAGCTCACCACCTATGTATTTGTTTCATAAGCTATTTGGAATTAAACTCTTAATTTAAAACCACTTAAGTTTTGAAGTTCAAGGCTAGCTGGGAAACTTTGGAAAATGAGACAAGATTTTAGAGCAGTTCCCTTGTCAACTGTACCCAAGGTACAGTTTACCCTTCCAATTTCCAGTATCCAGATGGGCATAAGACCCTCATTTCCAGTTGATTTGCAAGCAAAAGAATGTTGGTATTTAACCTGAAATTCCTTGTCACAACAATTAATCTATGGCCCGGTGAGCACTAACTGGAGTGCTCTGTGCTGCAAGGTCTCTTTGCTTGGCACAGCCTCACTTGCAGATTGCTAGGTTACCTGTAGCAGCATTTTTTGTATTCCAGAACACAAAATGTACAGTCTTAAGTTCAAGATTAACTTTAAACGACGACAACAACAAAACAAAAACAAAACAAACAAACAAACAAAAAAAAAATCTTGGTTACACAAAAAAATTCTAGCCTATCATCACTGGTGGATCCAGTAGTTAAATTTACTGCTCAATACCCTAAGTGAGCCTTGGGCTTTTACACAAGCATAAATAGAGTTCAGCATATCAGATATTGCATAACATTTGTTTGTTCTGTTTTGTGTATAGTCACAATCCTTTGTATTAATAAACTAAAATATTCATTATAAATTTGCTCCGGAGGGACCTGTGAGCCTTTTCTGTGGAGCCACAGAATCTGATTAAATGTAAGAAAATATATTATATTTACCTCTTGATTCTCAGATGGCTACAAATCCAGCAGGCTTCCCTGACAGGACAGCTCTGAACTCCTCTAATTCAGCCCTTTGTGTTTGGATCAACAACAGATATGTTCAGCTTGTTGCATACCTCAATCAACTAACCTGCCCAAGAAAGCTACCATACAGATAATTTATACAAAATTAACTTTCACTACGCCTGTTTTGGGGGTTGCTTGGTCAAATCTAATCATATATTAGGATTTAAGGAAAAAGCTAATAGTCTTGCTGTCACATAGTAACTTGAATGTACTTTTCCACAAGGACAAATCATGTTTCTCTTGTACTGGGGAGCCAGGGCTGGGTTGTACGTCACATGCAGCAAGTTCTCCTTGAGACATCTGCCTCTTCCCAAAAACTTTACACGGAGCCTATGGAACCTTACCTTCATAGTCTCTCAAGGTAACACATTTGCCTTCCAGTTAAATATGCATTCTACGAGACTTGACTATACTGCACTGAACTGAAAATATATTAAAGTAGTTGCACACCTTTTAGATCCTGGAAAGTTTTCTTGAAGTTTATTTATATTAGACTTACAGATCAATCTGGAAACATCTTGGTTGCTGCTAAGGTAGCTAGTAAGTGTTAGCAGTCAAATTTGGTTTAAATATACAGCAATGAAAATATAGGGTTTAATTATGAAACATCTCATATATGTGAGCATGGGCAAGAATGCAAAGCTAACAAAGACATAATGTATGTTTAAGTTTAGCATTATTTAAAATCTAAATGAGTTTCAGATTTTTCCTTTATCTCAAAGATTAGCCTTCTAAATCCTGATGTTTTTAGAATTAATCAATTCTACTTTATAAAACAGGAAATTGCTATCTGGAAAAAGCTGTGAAACCATCTCAATCCTTCTGCTTCCCTGGCTCGCTTTATTGAGGCTGGCTTTGGTTCACTTTGGGTTTTTTTAACATCCATTAAAAAAATTCTACTTAGTACTAATGAAATTTTTAAAAAAAGAAAAAAAAACCACCTAACAAATAAACAAACCGACCTGAGAGGGGGGAAAAAAAAAGGTAATAAAAAAGACCAGAATGCAAACAAAAAGAAACCAAGAACAAACTCTACATCTCCTATTTCCAGTGAAATCACTTTGGGCCAAATTCAACAAAGGACTGAAGGACTTGAAAGGCAATTGCTTCGGGGCTTGTCACTTCACTGCCTGGAGATGATGTCAAGGCAGCAGGTCCCAGGATGGGCTGTACAATGCTGCGCAGAGCAGAGCAGAGCTGCTGTCTCACACATGGGTTGCAGCAGCCAGGAGCCCCCAAAAACTACCCACTAATCGCTGGGAAACAACGGGGTGAGCTCTTTCAGCCCTTCAGCTGATCTACCCAGGACCAGGACAACAGCAGTGAGCTGCTCTTCCAGACTTTGGAGCAGTGGAGGAGCTGGGGTTGCCTGTGTTCCTCTCCCCAGCCAGCACCCTGCTTCCCAGCCCTGCCACGGTGTGGATGGAGCTGAGCAGGGGTGCAGAGCCAGGCTGAGAGAGGTGCCAGCCTTGTGGGGCTGTGGAGCAGCCACCACAGTGAGCAAATCCTCCTCCTGGCACTGCAGCCCCCTGGAGCTCAGGGTGACCCACAGCCCAGCCTGGCACCCCTGCCAGGGGCTGCTCTGGGTGTGCACAGACAGCACCATGAACAGCCCTGGCCATGCACAGCTCAGCCAGGAGAGCCCCGGGAAGTGCAGGAACTGCAGAACAGGAGCAGCCAGGGCCCAAACTCAAAGTGAGAATCCCGAAAACCCCTCTGCAGCTACTCCCTTCTCTCCAAGCCCAGTCCAAGGATTGGTGGCTCAGCTCTTTCCTAACACAGGTCTCAAAGTCCAGAGTCTGATTGCCTTTACTCACCTCGGCAATATTTTTTACAAGGGGAGTACACTAATATTTAGGCTCTCTGCAGCAGAAAGTATTGCTCAAAGTGAGCAATGGTGGCAGAATCTATTCCAGGGGAAGGAAAAAAAAAAAAAAAAAGAGCAATTGCAAACACTGTGTAACATGGACATTTTTTAGCATCAGAAAATTCTGGAGGCTTCCAAATAAACTCATAATTCAGAAGCATTTGAGAGACAGCAATGCATCAATAATAGATTTTTAGTAGGTTATATCCTTGAAGGAAGGTAGATGGTAGAGCAGACAAAATAAAGTTGTTGGTGGCCTAATACATTGCAAGTGGTTTGTCATCCACAACACTGCATTCTTTAAAGATATCTAACACACACATACAAAAAAAAAATATCTCAAGTGAATTTATTGACCAAAACCAGTTCCACAGAACCAATTAGTATCTTACACAGGCTGCCCTGCAAGGCTTATGAGGCCATCCATCACTTGTCCATTTAACTATTTAGCATTTGTTCCAGCAATTTGTCACACTGTCAGAACGGTAGCATTTCAGAATAGGAGTTTTGGTTGAAAGAAATCTAACTCCGATAGTGCAGATATTTCTTTTCTAATAAGACTTATACAAGATTTATGTTTCTATTATTTTTAACCTTAAGCATCTTGTCTGGAAGGTGAGGTTAATTCTTTGTATTTCAAAGGTTCCACATTTAAATCAATTGTGTTAGATGAGAATTTAAAAATATTATGCAAAATGGAATTACTTCAAACTTCATCAACATTTCTGACATCATGGAGTACGTTATCTTACAGCTGCAGTGCTTACATTTTTATCACTTCTGCCATCTAGTCATTCGCTTTTATGTTTATTTCTGGTGACTGTCTTAATTTCACTGCACCAAAAGAATCACAGAAAACTACCTTTCCCTTGAATGAGAGGCAAAGTTTCAACATAACATTAGCATGTCTACTCACAACATATTTTAGATTTTTCAGGCTCTATACATCTTAAGGAGAAGAAAAAGGATTGCCAACGAGTTTCAGTTACTCACCTCCAGATATTTATAAATATAAATTTAAATGAATGCATAAAAACTAAAATGCAAAAGAAATATTTCAAGCTCTGCTATCTCTAAAAGAATATTTGATGTCTATAACGCAGGTACTGGGAACTGTTTCAAAAGACCAGCGCTGGCTTTTAAACACATCCAGAACGTTTTACCTGAACAACGTGGAGGAATTAGAGTAACGCAATTCCTGCATTAAAGGAGAGCAGCTATGATGAGTATGTCAGGCAACCTGTTAGCACCTTGTCACAGAACTCTTGTGGTCCTACCACGCACGGTGATGTGTCCACACACCTGCTATTCTGCCACTTCACAGACTCCACCAAAATAACCAGCAGCTATTCAATAATAACCTTTAGATTTGTTTATTGTTTCAGAAGCAGGACTCGTTTTTTAATGGCGAGAGCACACAGATCAGAGGTCTGCTTTCCTGATACCCTGTAGAGTTTCCTGATTTAGATTTCTTATAAAGCGGCTGCAGCAAAGAAACCTGGG
Source organism: Pachycephala philippinensis (assembly GCA_013397055.1). Taxonomy (NCBI): domain Eukaryota; kingdom Metazoa; phylum Chordata; class Aves; order Passeriformes; genus Pachycephala; species Pachycephala philippinensis. The sequence goes on from VWZT01015013.1 coordinate 43,893, forward strand.
AATCAAATGCCATCTCTGCATCTGAATGCTGTTAAGTAGCTCCCATGGCATTTCTCCCTGACTCTCAGTGTGTGTCTGTCACTAAGCTCACTCCCAGAGATAAAACAGCAAATGCGAACTCCTGCGGGAGAGTGCGTCAAGTAAAAACCTTTCTTGAAGCCTTGAGAATGCTCCAGCTCAGTCAATCTTTGGGCCTTCAATCAGCACACCCATCTCACCTTGTATACAGAGGGTTTTACACTGTGCTGGTGTTAGGTAGGGATAACCAAATGTTTAATATACACAAAGCAATGTGAATATCTCTGTGTAAAGGCTTAGCAAATAGATAAAACAGGTGGCAACCAGATTATACAGATTAGCACTGCTCAAACACCCCAAAACAATCCCCACTCTCCTTTGCTGTGTAATCGCAGTGTTAAACATGCTTGACAGATTTGGAGTATATATTTTATTTGTCTCTACCTATTTCTGTCTATAATTAATTGCATCAGTCAATTATCTCGGTATCTGTTAAATATCACTGTTGTATTTGTCTGCCTGTAGAGGATGCATCTACCTTAGATGTAAGTTACTCTGCCCACACAATAAATAGTACTTCCAGTTACACTCAGAATAGCACAGCAACTCCTTCAGTACTGGAGAGGCAAAGGGGTAGGAGGAAAGAACCTGCAGGAGAGACCATCAGTTCACAAGAGACAAGGAGTTGGTCCCAGGCAGACGCAGCCAAAAGGCCCAGTTAGAAGAAAAGAAGGTGCTCACACCCATGGGGGTGCTGAGGACAGCGAGCAAGAATGTCCAGCTGGAGGTCTGGGCTCTGGAACACCTATTTCCTTACCTTTGGAAGGGGGCTTGCTTGTTTGCTTTCTTAAATGTATGTCCAACATTAAAAAAACATAAAATATACATGGAAAATTATTCCAGCTGCAGAGAGTGACATGGAAAAAAAACCAAACAACCAAACAAAAAACCCTGTGCTGTGTTAAACACAAGCCTGAGGGGAAACTGCCCACAACCAGCAAACTGTCAGTTTATCTAACCTGTCTTTAGGGAGAACTTGAAAACCTACCAGTAACGGGCAGAAAAAGAAAGCCAGCAACAAATACCATGGACTGACTTTGACACAGAGACAGTGGCAAGTCCTTCTGCCAGAAACCTGAGGAAACGCAAAATAAACCAGAAGACAGGATATTCTGATATTTACATACTGCACTTCCCTCTACTCACACTCCTCCTGCAAAAAAGTAAAATTTAAAAAGCCACAAAAATTCTCTACAGCTTCTGGTTTTCTTTTCACTCCCTTTTGTAAAGGAAGTTCCAGGTCAGCTCCCAGAAGTTGCAGAAAAGCTTTTTGGTGTTTAATAATCCACAGTTAATAGCCATTCATTTGGCAGGTTTGGTACAGAAGGCAGGTCAGAATTAATTTCTTGCTTAACCAAGGCTGAAATTCACATTTAAAGTATAAAAAGATATAGCTGTTACTGAAGTCTCATTCAGCAAGAGACATTCAGAGTGAGATGATCGCAGCAAGAACTTGTACTGAATATAAAAAGCATCTGGGAACAGGTACAGTCTCAGACAAAAAGATGAAAGTTGAAAGAGAAAAATAAGAAATAACCCAAATTCATCATGAAGGGCCAAACCAGCCTCAGTGTGCCTGCGTGTAGCTGCTGTCAATGACATGAGAATTGACCTCTAAACCACAGCTACTCCATCAGCTGGCACTCTGGGCAGCCCAGTGCAGAACTGATTGGAATCACATAATCAGGTCAAAAAGGTTTCACAATGGCCCCAAATGTGGTTGCTATCAGAAAGGGGGCTCACAGATATAAAGATCAAATACTATTTAAGTAACATTCAGTGAGATATATTTATACTTCCATCAAGATGGGAAGAGGAAAGTAAGCCTGAAGCAGCAGGATTTCAAAAGGACTACGGCAGAACTTTCCATTATGAACCTTTCCAGAGAAAGAAAATGCGTGAAATGAAATAAAAGATCATCTGTAAATAATCACTTTAAGCATTAAAATTTCCTGAAAACAGAATCTGGAACTAGAAAAGTTTATGTAAACAAAGCAAAACAAAACTATTGGACACAATATGCCTTGTCCTAGGATGCCCTTCCACATTTTCTTCTTACTGTTCCATCTACCTTTTTCCATCTGGTTTTCTTGTCCCACTGGTGAATTTTTAAGGCCTCTAGGAGGAAGAGGAGTTTTTTCACTGTGTGTATCATGCCAGGTGTAAAAAAAAAGACAAGTGTCCAATGTAGACATGTTGATTAGACACTTCCATTTAGAAAATGCAATTTTAAAAAGCATCCGGTACATGATATAGACATGCTGCTTTGAGTTTCAAATTCTCCAGGCATTTTCTTTATCTAATCCTTGTTGGGATTAAGTATTTTACCCCACTTAATATTCATGGAGTGCACTTGCTGCGAAGTTAGGCATGTATAAACAGCTCTTTTGTGGACTCAGGCAATGATTTGTGTTTTCACTCCTTTCAGATGCGGAAAAGAAAGTAGAAAATCTGATTCCGAAGCCAACAGTGGTGTATTTACATACATCTTTCACATAAACAGGTCCACAAGCTTGGGCTCAGAAGAACGTCTAGAAAGGATCAAATGCAAGAGCAATGCTCCTTGTTGCAAGCATTAAGAAGTTAAGAATGTTTTACTGCACCATGGAGATGGGGAGAGAAGCTCTGATTAAGGAAATGCCAGGGGCCATGGTGCCATACCTCTGTTTTCTTGTATTCTTCCTTGCACACTTGCTCTCTGCTCCCAAAATACCTATAGGGGACTGACTTCTTGAGGTAAGATGGAAGGCAAAATTCTGGGTGCAACTGTAAAAGCCACAAAACTGATGTGTTAGGTAGCAATAGAAGCTGATAACTGGAGTTTACACTGTTTCCAAGGCTTGCTAAAGATCTCTGTATAGTTTTGAAGCAGACAGACTCTATGAGAATGTGGCTATAAGTCATGTTCATTTAGAAAGCAAAACATACTGCTAAAGGCATTCTTAGACTGACTTAATTGCATCCCTACTCAGAACTCTATCGATTAAAAAAAAACCCAACAAAACAGACAAAGACCTTGTGCTGGCATCACCTCAGAACAAACCCACCCTCTGTAAATGTACAGCCTATCTGCCAGTTCATTGATGGGAAAAGATTGTCCTGTTCTGAAAGATCACTGCGTGCCAGCAAAGACCTCAAAGCTGCCAAGCCCAGTGTTGCCATTTCCCTGCACACTCAGGGCACCAGCTGCATTGTTACCATGAGTTTGATCTTTCTAACTCCACCTACTACTGAATTTTCTGAGCTTTAATGCTTGCCTTAACAACACAGGACTGGGCAGTTTGCAAAATAACGCTGGAATTCATAACATATTCTACCATTAATAAAAATGTCACACACACGTATCCAGCAAACACAAAAAGAGACTATCAGATGAGTCCCTAACATATATATTCAAAAATCAAGTGATATATATACAAAAATAAAGATTGCCTTACCATTTGAATTAAAATTCCAATGAAATAAGTGGCATTATTCCAAATTCATCATAGCTCATCAGATAAGCAGATGGTTGCCCAACACAACATGGGATGAGGAATGTACTGAAGATGTATATTGTTCTCAAAGAAAAGCCTGAAGAAAGTTAAAAAAGCTTATAAAATGCTTTTTCTTTTAAAGTAGTTTTTGCTTTTACAGCTAATCTGGCAGACAAAGTGGATGAAGCTATGTGATAGGGCAGTTATATCTTTTATCATATCAGAAAAATTATTCTTGTCTCTTATGCTCTTCCTAGAAAACTCAAGAGAGGCAATCCAATTATAACAGCCAGCATAACACGAGATTAGTTAAAATTTCAAAATAGTGTTGAAATTGTTGAAAGTGCTTAGACTTTTATTCAACCGTTCTTTAACTGAAAATCAAACATGTTATTCAAAGAACGAGTCTTTCTT
>VWZT01015013.1:48888-236460 GCA_013397055.1 Pachycephala philippinensis
AAAAGCTGTGCAGAGACTATTTGTGCCAGTCATTTGCACAGTGCGTTGTGCAAAGCAGTGCTGATCAATGACCCGGGTGGCACCAATTCACAGGTATTTGTATTGTTTCTGTTTCCTTGTCAGCAGAAGAAACTCTGATCAAGACGATGGTAGAAGGATTTGCTTGGTAGCCAAGTTCTTTTTTCTAACGTTAAGAACAGTTAGATGGCTAGGATGAAGAGAAGTGGAAAAATTTTCCTCAGGAAACATAACTAAATAAAATGTTGCCTACAACCTAAGATACTCTTCTACCATGGCAAGACCTTCTGTCTCAAATGTAGTTTTCAACAATTACATCCACATGTGCTGTGCCCATATGCTGTAAAGTGCACCACCAAAACATTCTATTTAATAGCCTCTGCACTTGGAAGAAATTTGCAGGCTCCTTGACAGGAAAGAGACAATAATCCAACAGCTTCATCTCTTTGAACTACGTAACTAGGGATTTGGGGGAAAGTCCATACTAAAGCTGAAAAATAAAGGACTAAGACTGCAAGTTAAAAATACATTTACTGACAGTACTTCTCTCCAGGTAATGTCCTTTCCCAAAATATTATAAATTAACAGTACCTTTGTGCAAGTACTGCTCAGAAAAGGTTCTCAAAATAATGAGTCTTTGGTCTTACATCAAAAATCTGCTTATTCTTTTTTGTCTTGCTGCTGTGCCTTGAAACCAGAGCTTGCAATAAGGAATAGATATCTGTGAGGAGGGAGAAGAAACTAAGCACCAGCCCCGTGTGCACTTACAGCTCATTCACACAGAGGAGCAAAGCCCTGGCCAAAGCAGCTCCATTTGTCACCACATCCTGCTGCTTGTGCCAGCTCCTGATGACATGTCAGGCTGCTTCATGGGCCTGCTTTGCACACTGGAACCGGGCAGAGCTGTCAGTCACAGGACAATTGCACTGGCCATCCTATCAAATAACTCCCGTCACTTCATGCACTCAGCTGGGCTGTCTCTGCTTGGAGAATCACTGAGCACTCACTCACAGTGGTGAGCACACTGCCCTCCGCCAACCTCCGGCAGATGAGAGAGGAGCAGCAGAATGGGATTTCCTTTCCATCTATTCCTGTGGCATTTCCACTTCCCTGAAAGAAAAGATTTCCATAGCCTGTCCACAATTTGATATAAGACCCATAATAAAAGGACCGAGCAAGTATTTTTTTTCTTAGAATTTTTCTCCTTGTTTTAAAAAAGTTATATGCATTAAACAAGCAACATAGCAAAAACTAGGAGGCTACATGTCTATAAAAATATATTTTCCTAATGTAACACACCTAAGCTGTCTGCACCTGGCTTTAATAATTTTAGCAAATATTACATTATATTTTAACTAGCAATGTTGAAGTTCAGCAAAAGCTATTAAATTGCCAGTTCACTTTGGCATCTAGGGGCATGGACAGGAAATTATCCAGGAACACAAGATCAACCTCAGCTGACCAAAACAGCCATAATCTCTCTTACTCTCATACCCAGCTTTGCCAAGCTTGTCCTCCACCTATAAAACAGAGAAATCCCAAAAGAAAGGAGAGCTACCAGCACCCTTTGGAGACTTGCAGTTAGTTTTCTCCCACTCCTGATAAGCACAAAACCAACTAGGAAACTTCTGAAGTCTATCCCCACTGGTGCAGGGAGCTGCTGTGCAAGTGAACCAGTAGCTATTTCATTAATGCAGAAAACAGATGAAGTACCACATCAATATTATTTCGTTTCCAAAAGCTCCTTCCTAAATGCTGAAACACCTCTCATCATGCAATATTTAAAATGCAATCTAATCCTTAGGAAATGCCAGTAAGGCTGCTGGGAGACCTAAACTCTTTCATCAGGTACTGTTCTGTTTATCTGCTTCTCCTTCCTCTTCACTCTTATCTTTTATCTTCATTTCTATTTCCCCCTCACTTCATTCTTCTTTAAAAATCTATCTTTCCTCACCAAACCCACAGATGAAATTCAAAGACAGTTTGTTGCAGTCCTTTCTATTTACAAGCTTTGACTATCAGCGCAAAATATTGTTTCTACAAATATTCACTTTCTATGTGTATTTACATGACCACATATAGACCACTCAAAAACGCAGTTAGTAATTTGCCAAAATATTTTTGTTTGTTTTCTGCACTATCATAGGTACATTTCAAAAACTAAAAGAAATCTGAGCAGAATTTATGGGATCATAAAATAGGAAAAACCACCATAAACTCAGGCATCAATGTACAATAGACTCCCTTTAAGAAGTATAAATATTAATGTTAATATTGTTAGCAGTAGTTCCTCTGAAGCAAAAGGAACTTTAATTTGACATTATTAAAATGGAGGGGTTTATATATTATACAGACCTCCAAAAGGTGTTATCTAATAGCAAATGCTGGACACTTTAACACTTTCAAGTTTCCCAGGCGTGGAACCAGCGATGACACTGTGTATCTCAGTCTCATTCCTCTCCCCACATCTTGGCAGGCTCCACATCATTTGAGGTAATGTTTTTCCAAGAAGCCTATGTCAGCTATCATAGCTTGCCCTTCTCCTAAAAGCAATGCTCCAGTCAAAGAAAGACAACCAAATAAATTGTCCCCTTAAACAGAATCTCTCTTCCCCCTTTGGCCATGTAAAGGATGCAATCCATCTTTGTCTGCCAGACAACTAAAAAGCAAATCTGCTTTCCTGTGTAGACCCCAGAGTTTTGGAACAAGCTGGCTGATAAAAGGCACATGGTTCACTGCCAGCTTCTTCAAGATCCCAGAAGTTTAAAAGTGCTTGGCACTACTCTGTTTTCCAGGATTTGCTTAAGTACAGACAGGAAAAAAATATTCCTTAAAAACAAACAAACAAAAAATTCCACTGGCTTCCTATGATGATTAAAAAGGTTTTAACTAGCACAATCTAATCCAAACTTCCTTGATGCACCTCCTCCTTGCCAGCATCCTCTTCTTTTCATTAATTTCCTCTGACTGTGTTTGAGAATCTATGCCAAGCACACATACCAACTCATGCGTGAAAGTTTTAAAACAGCTTTCCATTGATTTTTAGCCATTCCTCCTTATTACAGAAGTCATCACACACAGCCAGGAGTCAAAGAAATAGTAAATTCATATTGAGAACTACACGAGTAAGACATCAAGTTTTCTATTAAGCAGCAGTTTAGCATCTTGGAGCAAGCAGGTGTTCTGCACCGCATAATTCTAACTTGTCCCTACCTAGACAGTCAAAGGAAGGCTCACAGCCAGCAGGAAGATCCAGACACAAGCATAAACAAAAAGTTATTTTTTGGCTGTGGGCAAAAATAAATAGTTGCTGCCTTTGTTGATAAGTTCTAAGAAGCATGTCTCCAAAGAAAATTAAACCAAGAAAATAAAAGCCCGACACTCTCCTAGTTCGGTGATTGCTGTGCTGACTTTATTTGCCCCTTATTTCTGACAGAATTCTACAGTAATTTTAAAAGTCAGTTCATTGAATAATTAGAATTATTTTCTCAGCACCATCCCATCAGATTTCATTTCCCTTTCACCACTACCGTTTCCAAATTACTGCTCTAGACAGCTGTCTGCAAGTAACTTCAGGCTCAATGCTAAAATACCTGGGACATCTGAGCTTGCACCTCAGCTTGACTGACATTTGACTAACAAAATGAATGTTCAGTCAGCAAACACCAATTCCTGAAATGCATTTCTTTCAACAAACTTCTAACTCCTCATGGAAAATCTGCTTGGTTTTCCAAAGGATCATGCAGCAAAACCTGAATTTCTGGTCTATAACATGCTAACTACCTTGTCAAGGGAAGCATCACTCAGACTCCTCTTCCCCAGCTACCTCTGTCCTTGCTTCTCATCCTCACTGCTGGGCACCCAAACATCAGAGTCCAAGACCCAGCCTGCTTAAAATTTGCAAAGGAAAAAATGTAAATATTTTCAAAGATAATAGTATGAGCTCTCCATATCCAAATTACCACTTTTCCCTCAACAGAGTAGGTATTTTTTCATAGCCAAGATCTTCAACTTTTTAGCAGCTTTAGGCTCAGTTCAGCATGACTGGTACCTCAGGGCTATGGTTTTCACAATGTAGTCCACCAAGCACTCAAGGTCTGGGGATATCTGTAAGGATAACTTGAAAAGAAAGCATTAAAAATTCAAGCTGATTGTCAGTGGGGCTTTAACTCACTATACAGAGATCTGTATCTTCAGTGGAAAAGGTTGAGAGGTTCACAGATCAAAAAAGGTTGAAAACGACAAGCCTATAGAGTAAAATACAAGGAGGTTGAAGTGACTTGATAATTTCAGAGCAAGGTCTAAATATATCACTCCAGCTGCAAATGCAGTGAACTCTCTCCTTTTCCCTCGGCGAGCTACACAAACATCTGCCCTACAGCAAAGGGATGCCTGCAGTCCATATTCCACCAACAATGCCCATAAGGACTGGGGCTGGGGAGCAGTGCCATGGGAACACCTCGACCTGATGGCGCTACCCCATCCCTCAGTGTACCTTTGTTTTGCACTCTCTTGCTGCTTTTGTCTTGAAAGAGAAATTACATGAGAGAAGCTGAAATCGCTGTTTTCTCTCTTTCAGGACTGTTGATGCCACCAGCAAGGTCTCGGCAGGCCATTCTCCCTAATTGTAATTGTTATGCTAATTAATACATCAAGAGGGGAAGCTCACCCCAACATTTTATGCCCCCCAAGCCTCACACCCTCGATAAACCTCTGTCTCTCTCTGTTCCTGGAAATAAAATACTTATAGCCCAGGTGTGCACTACTTCTCTCCAGGTAACTTGATCCCAAGGGTGTATTTCTGTGTAATAAACTATACACAGAGGTAAAGGAAAAAAGTGAATTGAAGGAAAAATTCTATTGCACCATTAAAATGAAAAATGCCTTCCTCTCATTAACAACTCTCATTAAGGCACCCTCTGCCCACTTCACTGCTGTGTTTATCTCCTTCCCCAATGGTAAGAATGCTGAATCATGACAAACCATGAGGGCTCAAGCCCAGTCCCAGGCTGTCATCCTGATTTAAGTGACAGGATTGTAGTATCTGGCCCCACAACTCACACATAAATGGCACTGATAGTCAAGCAGCGTTTGGGGACCAGTGTGTAGTTTACAGGGACAGCAGCATCACGTATGGAGTTTAAGAAATCCACTAGAGATAGGAAAAGAAAGTTCGTCTATAAATAAAAATGGAATATTTTGGAATAATTTAAAGGAAAACCAAGAAGCCTACAAAGAATCAGAATCTACAAATTACATATATAGGTGAAATAAACATCACAGAAGTTGATAGAATGCAATTTACAAGGATCCCCCAACAACATTATTGTTCTCTATAATCCAAGTGGGGCTAGTTTTTGATACTGCAGGACTGGTAACATAGAATCTGTGGAGCAAACATTCTGCTGGAATGCTCTTTTGTGTCACTATGCTCAATAATAGAACCTTAAATTGCAATAAATATTGAAGTGAATTTTGAGCATATAGGGAAGTCAGCCTTCAGCAAGAAGTGTAAGGCATTTCTCTAACGCAAAGATATAACAGAGATTTAAAAAATGTTTCCCTTTCCCCCTGCACACACTTACCTGGAAATCGTGAAGTATTTGGGGTTTTATTACTTTTTAAAAGCTACTTTAAGTGGTAATTTTATACATATATATATGTATATAAAAGTCTAATTTCTAAAGCATTCTGCAACCACTCTCCCCCCAGTCTCCTTTTTAATACACCAAGCAAACAGCAACAGCAGCCACTAGAGAATTGTGCTGTATGGGACTGAGCCACACAGTGATTTGGCATTGTCACCTCCCTGGGTCATCACCTTTCTTCCAGTGAGTGGCATATCTGCTCCAACACAGCTCTGCTCGTCTCCTCGATGGCCCCTTGCTCCCCCAGCCCTCCCAAAGGCAAAGCCCAGGACTCTGCGCTTTGTCCGACACTCGCGTTCCTCGGGAGCGCCAGAGCATTTTCATGAGGAGAGGACAAAGAGGTGAGAGAACACGTCAGTCATCACCAGAAATAATGCAGTCCCAGCTGCACTGCTGATGAAGGAAGAATATTATTTATGTGACTTCTGCATAAATACTTTCATTTTCAGCTTTCAATTTTGTGGGGGAAATAAAAGAAATGCAGAAGGGTTTGGACATTTCTGGCCATTATATTCACCAAGTTTACTCACTGCTCCAGTGATCCAATTTTCCAGTATTTAAAAGATTGGAAAAAAAACCCAAACACGATTTTTCAAAAACAATACAACACACAGAAAACAAACATATGTAATGTACTATCAAGTCAGAAATATACTTCACACTCTTCATATTAGCATCTCATCTTTATATTTTTAAGTGTTCAAGAAAAACTGCAGGAAATTCTCTTGACATAAAAATCTTTTTTTCTTCTGAACCCAAGGTATATATTATGCACTGTATTCCCTGCTAGGCAAATCAGACAAAGGAGCATTCCCAAGACCACAGGAAGCAACGGCAGAGCTTTTCTGAGGGGAATATTTCAGTCAAAAAGAGAGAAAAGTAGAGATGTAGAGAAGAGATCCCTTCTCGCATCCTTTGCTTTTGCATACCAGTAGACACAAGAGACAAAAAATGCTCCGAGCAACTGGATGCTGCCAACAAAATGACATCTACAAAACTTCTCTCCCTCTTCTGTGACTATGCAGTTGTTCTGCCAAAAGGACATTCTGTAAAACAGCGATGGACAGGAAACAGTTTTCCACTTAAAACCCCTGTTAGGCCTTTCAAATGCTAGTGTTATCAAAGAGAAATGTCTGGGAACATCTCTCTGCATACATGAGAAGATTTAATTCCTATGTGGCAGAGCAATCAGCTCTATGAGCACCAACTTGCAATGGCAATGCCATTTGTTCTGCCTCACCATTGTATTCATTGCCTGCTGGAAGCTTGCTGTGTTTTGTGAAATGGCTTCATCCTAGGCTAACTCACTGTACTATGAAATACCTTAATTTTAATCAACGTTATCAAATTAGGAGGCAATTCAGGGAAGACAAGGAAATACATTGTTATATTTACCACATGTTTCCCCATGTTGTTGCTTGTCTATGTTATTTTGGGCATTACCTATTTAAAGAAGTTGTATGATATATAGAAGACAGCAGGTAGAGTGATTGACTGAGAGTCAGATGTTAAATTGCCACAGAGCTGTGGAAAGGATAAAAATACTTCTCCACCTCAATTCATTCCATAGAAAAAACCCTCTCAGATCTTGCATCCTTATCATTTTTACACTAAAAGGTTTCAAAGTGAGAAGAAGGAATAAAGGGTAGTGTTTAAAAATAAAATACACATTTTCACAGCTTCGGTTTCTTCTTATTTTTCTAAAGAAGAGCATAATATTGAAGGAGAAAAAGCCCGCTTGCTCTCAGTTAGGTTTACTAAATCAGTCATGAAGGCAGCTGATCTAAAATGCATCAGCTGTCACCTGCTCAGTCTCAGTTTGACAGTTCAATACCTCCTCATCTTCTGAGAATGGCAGTGCTGAGACCTGAGTAAACCATGTCTGTATGCAAACTGTCACTGATTTTGTGGCATATCATTAGGCCTGATCTCCACGGCTGCAGTGACAGCAGGGAGCACTGCAGCCAATCGTCATCAGAGTTAAAATTAATGTACAGGTCCCCACATTCAGCAAGAGGAGAGGCAAGCCCCATGAGCAGTGGCCAGTTGATGAACTGTGTAATTACAGCAAAATAATCTTACCCCTGCAGAGAATGTAAATGTATATCATAAATTCAAGGTATATTTCTACACATCTGTATTTTCCCCCTCAGCATTTCTTTGGACCAAATAAGACACATAAATGCCAGTATACCCTAGTTAGACTCAGGTAGTAAAATAAAATGTTATTCAGGGCCATGAAAGGACAATCTAAGGCACGTTCTCAAGCAGTGACAACCACGGTCACACTCACAGTGGTTAGAAAAGTTGCACGGGGTGGTTCCTGCAGCCCAGGCACACAGCCCTGCCCAGCATCCCATCACTTTGGAATGCTGCTCTGTGCCCCGCTGGCACCAGGAGCCAGCCTGACCACAGCACAGTGCAGGGGCCCACATGGCCCAGGGCAGCCAGCAACACCCCTCTAGGCTCCCAAGCCTAAACTCTTATGCACCTTTGGAGGTGTTTAACACCTAAAAAAAATGCTCTAAATAAATACAAAAGGGGCTAAAAAAGATCAATATTAATACTCAGACTGTCTCATTTTTTGTGGTATTACTTACAATATGAACTAAGTTTGTGCACTCCAGTATAGTTTGTCTGGTTTGCAGTACCAAATGAATCTCACGTGCCCTCTGCGTGACTTTATTCAAGTTGAAACCTCTCAATTTATTTTAAGTTGCCAACTCTAAAAGTGCTAAAGACCCAATTCTCCGCTACTATCAAAGTGCCTATAACCTTTCACTAACATATCAAGGGGAAGACTTGGTGATCTTAGAGGTGTTTGCCAACCAAATCAGGTGTCAGATATAAGTAACTTCTCTGACCACACTCATTTTAGAGGGTTTTTAGTTAAAGTAATCATGGAAAGCTGTTGCATACAGGTAAAACCTTATAAAATGAAGGTCTTGTTGCCTTTGTAAAATCATGGCTCANACAATATGAACTAAGTTTGTGCACTCCAGTATAGTTTGTCTGGTTTGCAGTACCAAATGAATCTCACGTGCCCTCTGCGTGACTTTATTCAAGTTGAAACCTTTCGACTTATTTTAAGTTGCAAACTCTGAAAGTGCTAAAGACTCAATTCTCCACTAATATCAAAGTGCCTATAGCCTTTCACTAACCTATCAAGGGGAAGACTTGGTGATCTTAGAGGTGTTTGCCAACCAAACCAGGTGTCAGATATAAATCGCTTCTCTGATCACACTAATTTTAGAGGACTTTTAGTTAAAGTAATCATGGAAANGTTGGTGGGACTCCTGAGTGTTGCGGCTGTCTCAACTGCGACAGAAAGCAACATGACATCAAGACCTGACCAAGCAGAAAAGCTAGTAGATATTTCTGTTTGGGGAAAACCTGGACTGAGGGCCAGGATCTCTATCGGCATATCCCAAATACACATACACACAAGAGCCACCAATGAAGTATGAGGTATTCAACAGGACCAATACACTTAGCTTTAGGACCTAGTGTTAATCATTTTATTTATCTTTTTGCCATCATCATAAAACCCATTAAACAGTGTCAAAAGTCATACTGCCTTTGCCATTTTTTTCCAGCTATCCATGGTATTGGGAATGTCCAGCCTGAAGGCAGTTTCATCTCTTATCTTTATAAATATTGCTGATGCTTCTCTAGCTCTCTACATTGAGGTTTTTGTGAAAAAAAGCATGCATCTCATGAATTTATCCTAGGAAGAAATTAATTTCAAATAAAACACTGCATATTTCTAGACTAAATTTCAAAAAACTTTCATTGTCTTTATTGTGAGGGAAAGCTATACCTATAAAACAGTTTTCCTTTACAATGCATCACTTGGTACATGTCTGGTAAAAGTAAAACTTTGCTGTGAAAATACTTCAGTTCTTTCAGTCTACATGGAGGGGTTTGAAGTGTTCATGTCAGGGTCCACTACAAGCTTCAAATTAAGCAAGTTTTCCTTACTTTGTATTTCCTTTCCACAGTGGAAGCATTTTGCTAGAAAGTGACATGTTTAAAATGCTATTTAGCCTTTCTATTCCTACAGACTTTCGAAAGAGAAGTTTTAAGCATCACTCAAACTGACTAGTTGTGTGAGTTAATAAAAGTCACAGGTAACAAAGCCTCCTTATGTCACCATGATAAAGAGAACCGTAATAAAGGTCAGATTTTATGAAATTACTTCTTTTACATAAGCAGTTTCAAGGTACCTACATCCATCTCAGTGTATGAACCATGTTGCAGAGACCTGACAGCACAGTAAAAAGTATTGTACTCTTCAGTGCTCTCTGCAGAAGATAAAACATTGCAGATTATCTGAGAAAAGGTCTCGCTAATATTTATTATATTTTATGTCCACTAGTCTTGTGACTTGTATATAAACAGCCCTTAAAGTCTCTTGAAGAAGCTAAACCTCAGCTAAGCAATATTTTAGCTAAAAACTTTACACATTTCTTGACAATCATTTGTGGATGACTCTTATTGTAATTTGAAACGTAATTTAAAAAAATCATCAGGAGTAAATATAGATGTACTTAAAACCCCAAGCCTTATCTCCAAGAAATGAACATATGTTTTACAGCCCTTTATGATCTAAAGTTAAAGCAAAGACAAAATGTGCATGGTCTTGAACATTACCTAAACATTTGAATGCCATGGTTGTATTCAACCCCATTTGCCAAACATCATTATTACCTCATGGATAAATAAATTAAGCAGCCTGTAGCTCCACCTGTGCCGCTTTCTCAATTTTGTCTTTGTATGATGAATTGCAATAGGAAATACATTTCTTTTAAGCTTAGAAATTCTGTCGTGGCTAGAACCTGATCCAAAACAACTCCTACTCATTAGGATGTCCCCACATAATTCATCTGGAGTACCACTTCATAGGGCCATTTGGGAATTACGAGGTCACTCCTAACAGAAAAAATATGTCATCTCATGTCATCTCACTGCCATATTTCTCTGCAGTAGCCTTCTCCACTGGCCAATCAATAATAAAAGCAGACACAGAGTCCAGCACTTGAGCAGATATTTGAGCTTTGCAAAATCTCCATTCCCTTACAGGTTGGGTCATTTTCCCTTGAAGGCAGCACGAGGAACCGGAGTGCACCAACACCACGCTCCCAGCAGGGGCCACTGCGAGCCCCACACAGGCTGCTGCTTCTCTGGCTTGCGATCCCTCCCACCCCAACCACACCCCACTCCACATCTCATTCTTACTGGATTTGCAGCCACATTACCCCAGATATGATACTTTCTCCAGCACATAGCAGCCTGTGCACGTTGGGCAGCAAACAGAGAAAAAATTCAAGGCACTGGAAAATACTTCTGAAAGGAAAAGGAATATTGACGTGCAGATGTCTCAAAAGAGTTGGGTTAAGAAAAGGCAGGTTAATATTTTAACGTGGGTTTTATTTGCAATTAAGTAGGCTGGGAAAACACAGACTGGTTAGAAACACGTGTAGGTAAGTGTGTTTTTGGAAGTGTTTTTATCATCCCATTCCTAGGGGAAATAACTGCCAAGGCAATCGCTCTCTGAGCACTACAATATCCATTTCTGGTTGAGTTACTGCCCTTTGGCTGTTAGCTGTTCTCGACTTACGTACCCATACACTGATACACCTTCTCTTTTTCCTTGTTTTTTTCCTCAAACAAGAAGCATGTTTTTTTTATAGTATAGTAAGACAATTGATGGAGCCTACAAAAGTACTAAATCTATGTATAAAAATTACTACAAAAAGAACCAAATGTGCAAGCTTACAATCTCTTTCCTCTATTAAAGTATCCTTCTCAACATTTGGGAGTGGAATGAAGAAAATGTCTGACAAACTACAATAAATCTTATTTTACACCAGCATGAGGAGACTCAGATATGTTTTACATTAATGCCAAAAGCAGTTATTAAAAGATTAACGATTTCTTAATAGCTGGCTTACCATAAAGCAAATCAGTGGTGTGTTAAACAGATTGCTCACAGACTCAGGAGTCCTAAATGACTTTAACACTTTTTACTGGCCTTGATGAGCACTATTTACCCCACACTACTTCTGTATAGTTGTACTCTGTGTACAACTGTTGATAATGTATAATTCTTTTATCAAGCAGTATATTTAATAACATATTTTTACAGAATTCAAATGCCTCTCAGACACCACTAAATTTGTCTCAGTTGTCTCCACATTTTATCTGCTCTTCTGATTCCTACTACTTTTCTAGGTCCTTTTGTGTTTGTTCAGATCTCCCTCAAATGAACAAATACTTTTCAGACATTAAAATGCTAAAGTTTCCCTATTCTCAAAGATTATTGAAAACAACAGGCCTAGAACACAACCTCACCTTTTGCTTTCTATAACGGGTACAAGAATCACAAATGCAAGTACTGTGTAGAGAAAACAGACACCAACAGCTTCACTAGAAAAAAGAGAAAAATTCACAGCCACTGACTCTTATCGGGCCTGAAGTACAGTGTCTTTTTGTCACAGCAGTTTTGGATAATTTGTGATGACTGGGCACTGCATAGGTAGCTTTTATTGTTGTGAACATTTACCAGAGCTTAGTTTAGGTCACTAAAGTAGGACTGTTCCAGGCATGTCACAACTTCACTTAATTTTCAGAAACAAACAGCTTTGGAAATTATCACACCATCTATAGAATGAAAAGATAATTACATGGCAATGAAATGAAGTTAAATGCAGTAGCTTAAAGGTATGTAACAAGGAATTTTTTTCCTTATGCCTCATCTGATTAGAAAATTACCACTTGCAGCAGCTGTACAATTGTGACAGATATCATCTCCATGGTGTTCAGACACAGAAATCCAGAAAGTGTTCAGCTGAATTTCTGGCATATGACAGTTTCTACTGCAAAGCCTGCTTAATATTTTCAGAGCTGCAAGGTCTTCAATAGAAGGAATCCCATACTATATCAAACAGGTGCACCTACAGAATTATCAACACTTGGCATTCACAGTGCAATGGGTGGAGTGTTCTTTGCTGTGAAGGGACATCACATCTCCCATCCCCTCACACCAGGTCTTTCTGGAGTGCTGGCAGGTGGAGCTGCTGTGGGAAAACTCATGAACCACCCCAGACTCAGAGCCCAGATACACCTCTGCTTCTCAGGAGCAGGACCATTGTCTTCCCTTTTTTTTATCAAACCAGATTTATCAAGTTACTGCATTGTACTGATGCTGCTTACACCACTTTTTATATCAATACCTTATTTCCATCTGTACGGTTTTTCCTGGGATTTATTAGTAGCCAGCCACTTACTAAACAGTTTTCATTTTGCAGATGCTTTAGGGAATTTGTTCTACTTCAGTTCAAAGAGCCTACTCAAAGTTTTAGGAATAATGAGTAAATAAATTGTAGCATATGCATTTATGTACTTAAAAGGCAGTTTAAAAATACAGACTAGAAAATATATGTGGAAGATAGCTTTCAGCTCCGTAGGAGAATTTAATACTAGAAAAAATATTAGAGAGGAATAGGCCTTAAGGAAAAAAAAAAAAAAAAAGAAGGAATGAAGTACACAACAGCAACATAACATTCTTCAATAGCCTGATAGGGTGTATTCAAAGCAATGCTCCTCTCGTTGAGAACTCTACAGGGACATTTTTGACTGCATTGTAAATATCACTGCATTCTCTCAGTTGAATGCAAATGCTTATGTTGTTATTAGTGCCAATAACAAAATTTCACCATAGAACTGTTTAAAAAATGGATCTATTTCTTTATAATTATGTGCTGTCATTTTCTGGTTTGTCTTTAATTTTTCATAAGAGAAGCAGCAGGGAGTCTATCTGCAGTTTTTTCTCTACAGATTTCTCAGTGGATCTAGATTTCAACCTTCACTAAACAATTGTTTGGAATACCAATTGCCTTGCTCTTCAAAAAATTCTTGAACAATTGCAGGTGCTATTTACAGACATGTCACCAATTGTAACATTTTGATTTGAATTAGACTTTGAAACCAGCTTATTAAATAATTAATAAATACTAACAAATCAAAAGCTGCTCAAGAACTTTGTGATGGAAACTGTAACTGTGATTATAAGTCCTTCTCCAAGCAAGGAAGCACGTGCTAATTGGAGCCATGGTTCAGGTTACTGTGTGGGAGTGGACACGGCTCCACGTGAGACCCTACAAGCAATGAGTGAGGAGCAACAGCTTGCACGTTTCTCATCAGCTATCATTCTGTTTATACATAGAAGGAGGACACAGGGGTCTGTTGCACAAAAAAACCCCAAGAAAGCCAAAGAGATCCACTGCCAACCTCTGTGCTCCCAGCCCACGAGGAATAGCACAGCACAACTTCGTTTTAACTACAATGTCAGAAGTCTTTAAAGCTACGTTTAATCGAATACAATTGCACCACTAGGATCAGTTGCATTTTTGTCCAGATCCATCTTCTCCCAAATTTCATGTAATAAATGAAGACTATGCCTCCAGTGTTTTTGTTCATCTATCACCATGTCAATGATTATCGCAGCGTTACAAAACAAAACAACAGAAAAGCTTAATTTCAAGGAAAATTTATGGTGAGTGAAACACATTTAAACTTGACTAGATGAGAGTAACCAAATAAATCTGATGTTTGCTCAAACAAATATTTTTGCAAAAAAAACCAGGTTTAAAATGTCACTGCTGAAGTATTGAAGTATAATTACCAGTGTAGGAAGGAATAAACATTGTTTAATAAAACCAGAATCAGATACATTAGCTAGATAAAAAGACTATTAAAGCACACTACCCAGCTGTCACTATAATTTAGTTCTCTATAGTGTGACCTTCAATACTGCCCAAGCTAATTCTATATGCCTACAATGTCTTAAATACTCTGCAATTTAAAAGCAATAAGCTTAAAATAACCTGCAGTTTAAGAATAGTAGGCTGGGGGACAAAGAAAAGCACCACAAATAACGTGAAAGTTAATACTGAATCAAGCAGGGTCACTGTCCCCTAAAGACAGAAAAACTGCAACAATAAAAGTGTATTTTTATTAATCTTTAGCTGATGTTTCTGATTTATCTTTTCCTGCTTTGATACTAAACTAAAATGAACTATCAGCATGGTGATGAACTGGTGCCAAATACAAAGAAGTGTTTGAAACAGGAATCTGTGCTCTCAGAGCTCAGAGGATACCCACCCCACTGCCACTATCTCCATGTGTTTTAGCCCACTCTCATGTGAAATTTGGTCATTCAGACACCCTGCCTGCACCCTCCCTCTGTTCCAGCGAGAACACAGGCAAAGCTATGCGAGTGCTAATTTTTTCTGTAATTTCCTCCGAGAGAAATAGACTCTTCCAAAAGCAAGTGGCATGACAGGATGAGGGAGAGGCCCCGTCACACAGGACAGCCACAGCGCCACTGAGACCTTTGCAATGGAGGATGGGCACCTGGCACAGACCAACCCTGCCATGAGACACAGCCATTACAGCATGCAGCATAATGCAGTGACAATAAAGACCAATTTGTACCAGAATTAATTAATACGTGTTATCAGCCATTACCCTAATTGAGAGGCATTTATCCTTATTTAAATTATGACAAATATAAAGATCATAAGATGGACAAAGAAGCCTTAGGAAACAATGCGAAAAAAAAGAATGCAACGACTACACAGGATGTGATGTCCAAGTGCAGAGACACATTCACTGCATATTCATCTGTGTTAGACTTAATCTGCAGCCTCACTTTAAGTTTAATAATTGTCAACTACTTGCCAGAACTGAGCAATGGCTCAGTCATGATCTTGAATCTCTACAGACTAAGCAACTACAAAAATGTCACTGTGCAGGGACCAAGCCAACATCGCATCACCTTTGTAATCAATGAACCTACATAGCTTAATGTTCTGTTGTAGGGGGTCTTAAACAGAACTGCAAATGCTCTCGAGCAGGAAATCTCTGAGGGCTGAGGAACAAAGAACAAGACTTCATCCCACCAGGGTTCTCCATGTAAGCTCTCTGGGCTGCACATTTTGTAAGTTGTCTACAGCATAAAATGAAAGGCAGAAAAGTTGAGTGGGAGAAGTATGTAAGAGAGCTGGACAACAACGTTATTTATCTTTCTTCTGCACCATTCAGACACTGGCCTGCATCAGGCACACAGTGCAATGGGGAAACACAGAAAAGCTGTGGGTTGTAGGAGGTCCTGTGTGGCTTCCCCAGGACTGATACTTACAGGGCTCTAAAATGAACAGAGTTATTTTAAACACATGCAAACTGTAGAAAATGCTCTTCTCTATTGTCCTTCTTTGTGTGGACATGAAAGAGTCAGCCTGGACCTTGCCCCATTTTGAAAATTCGTTACTGTTCTTGAGACCTTACAAGGCTTGCTTTAATTGTACATAAGTCTTTGCTGACTGCAGTGAGGTTGAAGAGGTGTAAGAGATGCTCCATCTAGAGCAATGTCATTTTGAAAAGAAAAATCCATATTTTTTTAAGACTGAGTTATTTGCAATTTCTTATTAGACTGTCAGTGAGCTTTGAGGGGTGATGATCCATATATTAAAACTTTAACGTCTTAATATATTAAATGATAATGGATCCAAAGGTACAATAATGTGCTACTGAACAGATAACTACACATTTATGATGGGCAGTAATGGGGATTATGGTCTATGATATGGACTGTTAGGCCTATTCCGAAATTTATAGAACCGATCTTAACAAAGAACACGAGGGGTTCATGCTACATTCAGCTTCCACAAGGGAGCAAGACAACACAGTGGACAAAAGTGACACCATCATCATCCTCACAGCTGTCCTCCTTTTTCCTGCACCCACAACAGCCCTTTCAGGGGTTATGAATGTGAGCAGGTAAGAACAAAATGCAGCACTGCCCAAGACCATTGATCCCAAACCTTCCCACGAGTAATTAAATGATGATGCATCATGTGACATGCTTCACTCAAACATAACCCCGCTGAGAGAAATATCCTGTGAATGGTAAGACTCACTACTTTCCACAAAGGACACATTCCTCAAAACTTCTGTACTTGGAAACACCATAGGGAAATTTGCCAAATCTCCGTTTCAGGAGGTCACAACATTTAATAAAGCTTGCTTTACCTTTCCTTCTGTAATGTAGTAAAGCAACGCAACGTTTCAAACACATGAAATAATATTCAACCCTCATTGCAGAACTGACCTCAATGTGTAAGATGCACTTAAGCCCCACTTTGTTGCATCTCTAAAAGGGGAAAAACAGACAAATATAAGAAAATCTAAACTTTTCATATTAATATCATCTGCCATACATAGAAATTGCCTTCCTATATTTGTCTGATTTCCTTCCTGTGAACTCAAGAAAACTGGAAATTCATAGAAAAGATCAAACACAGAGCAACGTAGGCTGTTTTCAACTATAGGAAAAACATCACATGGTAAAGGACAAAAAAAAAAAAATCTTATTTATGAAAAATGCCCAGACTAAACAAGGTTAGCTGATAGGACAAACTCAAACAAGTAAATGGTATAAGACAGTTGCTGCATGTGTTTCATGCACATAATATATTCATTAGTGAGAAGGTAAAGACAGCCTGATTTTAAAACCTGAATTATTTTTGCATCTCTGTTTGTAAAGAAAGGATCAACAGCAGTTTTCTACCATCTTAATCACACTGCTATATAAATCCTCTATATTTTAAGAGAGCCAAAAGTGTGATTTCAGAAAAGCTAAATAATGTATGAAATTGAAAAATGTCATTCTTTTAATATCTCCCCTTGTGAAAAAAAAAAATTGCAATTACAACTATGATAACCGATTGTAGCCTTCTTTTAAAGCATTATAGAAGTTGTCATTGTTTAGTTAAGCAATTCAGATTCAGAAAACGTGACCTACCATATCCTGAGGGAGAGACCTATCGTAGCAGTAAGCAATACATCTCTACACACTTGTAATTCAGAGGCACTGAGGCAAAAACTGTCAAAACATTACGAAAGTCGACAAGGATGTATGGGTCATTAGTCTAGGAACTGATGTGTTATGGACCTCTTTGTGATCAGCCTGATAATTCAAATCAAGTTACAAGTTTATGTAAACCTACCAGAACTCTATTATTACATTGCAGATCATGCCTTCAACAAAGGCACTCATAATTGCAGAGATTTATCACAAGGCCATAACTAGCCCCCTATCATGCCAACTTAATCAATAATCAATTTATAAAATATCATTACTTTAACAGAAAATCTGTAGCTCTTTTGCTTGAATTTACTTTGCAGACCAAACTGCAGCATAATATCAGTAAGCCAGTCTTGTTCATTAACACAGAATTGGATTGCAAAGGCTTCATTCAATATTTCCAAGCAGTTACATGGACAGAGCAGAGTGATCTGCAGCAGCAGATCTGCCTGCCCCCTTCCCTGTGCTGCTCTAAACTTGTCCAAGATGTCTGATGCTCACAGTGGTGTGCACCTGACAGTACTGGAGCACACTACCTGAGCTCCAGTAGTTTCTTCATTTTCCCCAGCTTTACATCCCTGAGATTGATATTTAAAATCTGCAGCCACTCCCCACATACTCCCAGTCCACAGCCCATGCTGTTGTTCAAACAGGACCAAGACTGGTGCAATTAGAGTGAAGAGAAGATGAGAGATTGCAGAGCTGGACTTGCAATCAATGTCTCCATATTTTGTTCACTGTAACATGTCACTGCAAAAGAGATCAAGTCCAACTCTAACGGCATTGTTTGTGTATGGTGTGATTCTTGGGACTGTTCTGTGCAGGGCCAGGAGTTGGACTTTGATGATCCTTGGGGGTCCCTTGCAACTCAAGATATCCTACAATTCCGGGATTTGGGACTTTCCTTAAGAGACCTCTTTTTTCAATGATATTACATGCTGATACCTGTTTTTACAATGAGAGCTTTTTATCTAGAGAAAACAAAAATAACCTGGAGATGATAACAGTGATCAAGGACTACAAATGATCAGGGCTACCAAACTTAAACAGATAGCTCATAAGACACTCTTGATCCCCAGGATAAAGCTGCAGTAGTCCTGTAGTTAACTGCTTGATTACGATTTGGTATTATTTTTTTCTGAATACCAAGAATTAGTCTAATAATACTGCATTCCATATTTTGGGCACAGAGGACCATAATTTTAAAGTTTGGTTTATGAAGTTTGGACATTCTAGTGAAAGTAGTCATTGCTGCCATTCTGTAGTCCTGAGATACAAAAAGGAGGTGCCAAGTATTGAACCTGTAAAACTTTGCCCAATTCATGTCCTTCTCATGATACACCAGAGTCCACTTTATTCAACACGAGTTTCTGGGTTTATGCAGCTTTTTATTCACTTATGAACATTACTGCATGAAACGTGAAGATAAGAAGAAAGGTTAACCCAAAAATATGTTTACCTTTCAAAGGATTTTTTTCCAAGCAATTTATACTGAAGTGCTGCATAAAGTCACAGTAAATTCAGCTATTTTACATTTGTCTGATTTCTCCAAGTCATCATTAATTTAAGCATTTATTTCCAAAAGTGCCAGAACAAACATTTCACAAGCACTGCCATTCCGTATTACTCCGTAACTTAATACTCTTTATCATAAACCCAATTTCTGCAGATCAGAGTGTGCCTAACGAAAGCATGCATGGCAGGGACGTGCTGCTTCTGCTGCAGGACTGCAGTTTCCTCCCCTTCCCTTCAAATGCACAGAGCTTCTGGAGGCCTTTTGTCAACAGACTCAGAACCCGATACACCTGACAAACGCAGGTTTAAGCACCTCAGCAGGATTTCACCATTGCTGACCTGTGGGGAGGGGAAGAAGCTGAGCTCCCTTTGTGGGCTGGGTGGCTGCTGAGCTCTGTGGGCAGGGGGAAGGGACAGAGCAGGGACACCCTGCAGACAAGCAATTAACAACTGGCAGCACGCTCCAACCTCTCAGAACAAAAATCTTGCTTCAGGACACTTACTTGTCAGACTACAGCTCTAAAGGGCTATCAGTGCATAAACACAACATGTCCCAAAGTCCAAAAGGCTTTTTTCTACATCATGTAATGTTAAACTATCAATAAATAAATAAAAACAAAAAACTCCCATTACAAGACAAGACAAGCAAAAATTATCTTTGTACTCAATAAAAAAAAATTGTGCAATAAGAAAATACTGCACTTAGGACAGATGTAATGTGAAAAGCTCAGGGGACAATATTGCTTTTCCAGGTGCAAGGCCCATTAGCTGCAGCTCAGACACTGCTGATATCTGAGAGCTTGTCAGATTGTCCCAAAAATGCCCTGGGAACAAATTGGATATTGTCTGGTATGTCTCATTTTGCTAAGGGATGAAACTGTCTCCCCTCTAACAGCACCACTTCACAGTATTACTGCACAAATTGCAAAAAGGGTGTTTCCCTGCAGGCCATGATCAGAAATCACTGATGCAGAAGGACTTCCAGAAGACTCTGGAGAAAGCACGAATGTAAAACACCTGCTTTCTCTGAAGGGTTTCCCTCTATTAACAACACTTGCATTTCTGCTTGTTTCTAGCAAATTACTTACTATTCCTGATCAGCATTAATGCCAGCACTTGTCTGCTTTCAGAGATGCTATTTTGAATGTCAGTTACTGTGGAAAACAGAGACACGCACACATAGAACATGAGACTACTTGGGATTTGTTTCGAGAGGTATCATCATTTCAGAAGCCAACCAAAAATAGCTTGACTTGTTTAAAGTTGCATTTAAAGCCTGTGTACTCATTGCTCTTTGATGTCAATCCCGAGAATGATGCACAAGCAAATGCTAAGTACAACAATAAAAGAGTTCATGGCATGCCTAAACCTCTTCCAGGACGCAGTAACAAGGCTACAATGATACACACTCAAGGAAAATGCATCCCTGCACTGAATCACAGCAGTACAAAGAAGGTATTATTTAATGGCTCAGCTCAAAAAAAACCCAAAATATATTCATTTATGAGAATTTCCATATCCTCCAACAGATTAAAGCTTTTAACTTGGAAATTCTTGAGAAAATCTCTTGCAACATGCAGCTACAAGCATTTGTATCAGATTTCTTTGTGAGCTCAGGGTTAAAATGAAATAAGCTTTCAAAGCAAAACAGCTTAAGATTTTTCACTCTCTCAAAATCAGATGACACAATGAATGCTGAAAGAAATCTTGTCTTGGTTTCCCCAGATGATGTGGGATTTCTTGCATGAACTACTGTTTTTCAGAAAGTCAATATCATGGCAATGTCGTGTACTTGCAGAACTTTAATTGCTTACTGATTGTTAAGCAAAAATATCATATGGCTCAAACTTTAGCTTTTCACATGAATACTGGTAGATAAACACTAAAGGAGCTTATATTATATTATTAAACAGGTCACATTGCACACTATCTTAATAATTAAACAACATCACTTTCTTGATGGAGAGAATTCCTGGCTGAAATTTAAATGTAGGTACTCCAAACAGAAATATGCATGAGTAAACATTTGCTGTAATTAACTGAAGACCACAAAAATCACCACTAAAGATTTTCTTTTAATATCATTTTTTTCTGCAGCTTAGATAAAATCTGCCAATTTTCTCATTGATCAAAGCAGAATACTGGAGAAATGAAATCTTAACAAGGAGCAATGCACAACTTGCGGTTTAAACTATAGGTTTCCACTTTTTTACCCAGGTCTATTCTCCTCTTTCTGCTTTCCCCCTCACAGAACAATGTTTTTAAAAGAAGATGGAGATTACAGTTTTTACAAGGCTCCATTTGAAAGTAGATGGGATTTTTGGCTCAAAATCCCTTTCAGAACTATTATGATTTCCTGCTAATTTTATTATTTGCATTATCTTTCGCACAAATCTTGATTTAGTGAATATATATACACCAACTAAAATTACCAACCTGTCTGCTATATATAATCGCAAATAAGTTTACAGGAGTCTTATTTGTCTCACCAGCAAGCAGACTCATGCTTGAAATAAATAACACATCCAAATTAGTATAATTTACTGTCTCTATGAAGTCATCATAATTTTCATTCAAAAGGAAAGGAAAAAGAAACCCCTAGACATATCATGAAAACAAATAGATTTCCAATTCTAATCTTGTCTGGGCCTTGGTCTTGGTGGGTTTAATTCCTAGAGATACCTCAAAGATTAAATAAATAGTTTGTGCCCCAATACACCCGTTGGAATAGTGGAATTGAGACCTTACTTATGCCTCTCCTATGTCTAACTTCCCTCAGTTGGCACTTTCATTTCTAACCATGGCGCTGCCTTGTTTGTCTGATAGCTCAAATAATCACTGGGCAAAGGTGTTTGTGGGAAGCTGAGTGACAGTGTCTAAGGCACGGGTAAATGCTGCAATCACTCACCTCTTTATGGGAAGGAGCCCTTGGACAAGCCTCACTTACTCTTTCCATGCCTATGTGGGAACCAGCCCCACAGCAAGCAGCAGCAGCAGGATCATTCTTAGTCATCTCAGGTACCCAGCACAGAAACCACTCAGAGCTGAGGGAAGCAGAAACTTCAAAAGAACATTTGTTTTGAAAACTGAGAAATATCCTCGTTTGGGTATAAGGCAAGCTGAGGCAAAAGGCTACTTAAAGTGTCTGACAGGTGCCCGAATCCTGTGAGGAAGGAAGGTTTATGTCTTTGCTACAGGATTAATAGATGCTATTTCCACTCGCTGGATACAGCTAAATACAGCATAGTTGCAATGATCATTCACACAGTGAAATAGAACATGAACTGGACAAAAGGAGCTGTGAATTCTAAGTTTCTTTTCAAGACATATTTAGCATCAGAGATTTATGTTTGCAACAATGGGACGTACAAGAAAAAGTTGCCTTTTCCAGGCTGAAGACCGATGTAACTGAGGCTCCCCAGAGCCCTGCCATGGGGCCAGCCAGGGGAGAGACTGCATTATGAAAACATGATGAAGAGTTGCGAGGGTTTGCACTAAGTTGTCGTGAGGTTTTAAATCAAACTTGTTTTGATGGGGAAAAGGTCAGGACACTGCTTCTCACCTGCCTCTCACCAACACTCCCAATACCAACAGAGAAATAGTTCACGGTCCTGGAAAGAGTGACCAGGAGCACTTGTCCAGCTACTGAGGTTACCGGAGAGGTAACAGCCTTTGCCCTGGATGCAGTAATGCCCACAGACCCCAGCAGCTTTACTTCCACATTAACCCAGCACAACAAAGAGTGCTCAAGTCTTGTTACACATAAGGAGGAAAGCACACATTGGATGTAAAGCCAAGAAACTTTGATTACAATAGTTGGAATCTTCAGGGCATAGTCAGAGGGTTCAGTCCAGTTTAGTAGTTACAGAAAAGGAACATGCTGTTATACAATAATCTATTATTAAATAATACAGTGCAAGCCAGTTAAAGCAGTTATAGTGATGCCTTATGATTTTAGCTTTTATATTTTTCATATCCTGTAATTCTTTAGTGGATAATTCTAAACTCCATATACAGTGCTAGCTACTCTTCTCCCATTTTGATCAGACAAAACAATTCCTCTCTAGGCCTGAAACTCAAGAACACCTTACTGTCTCAGGCCCTGAGAAATGTAAACAATAGTGAGTTGGGGGGGAGCAAACTTGGGGTAATGACTTCATTACCTGAAGCTGTAATTGGAGGATTAACCCCCAATATCCAAAGAGACCAAACTTTTAAAAGTATGAAAACGTGTCACCTGTCATCCATTTTGGGTGTAGCCCCGGGGGGCTTTGACTGCCCTAATGTACCTGAGTGAAGGCCCTTCAATAAATGTAACTGCTTTTATTCTCTTAGTTTTGTCTAGCCTCTGCTTTTAGGCAGCCCATCAAGGCATCAATAGGCACACTTGCTAGTGTCCATTCCTTTCTCTGACAGAGAAAGGAGTGCACTGCTGCTTGGGCTCCTAACACCAACAGCTCCTACCTGGCAGGGGGAAATGAGTCAATGCACCTATATCCCAAATCCTTCACTGCAAGGAGCATGATGTTGACAGTGATTTCTCCACGATGTCTTTAAGGCCATTTTTATGTGTCTTCTAATACCCTTTTAAACCTTGTTCTTCCTTTAGTGATTCAGACTTACTGTGTACAGTAGATTTTGCATACAAGCTACTTGTTCTTTACCCTTTTTCCTGTTCCAACGTAATTTTTACCCAACTCCTAAGTCTGCATTTCTCTAACTGACCACTGGTGAGTCACTTAAAACTGGGAGGTCTCTGGTGCCCACCTGTGTGCCACCTCTCATCATCCCATGCCTATACTCCTCCATGGGGCATCCTGTGTCCTCACCTTCAAGGCCTGGCTGTTCCACCAGGCTGTTTCTCTACACTACACCACTTTGTTAAAGTTACTAATACTTTGTTCTATGCAAAATTACTATTTGTCACTGCTATCTTTCTGGAAACACTCTTGTTACATGATGCAGATATTACCAATATTTAGGCTATTAGCAGAGTGGCTCTTACAGCAAATTCAAGCATAAAAAGGGCTCAAGACATGTCACAACAAGCTGATGCAAAGCATAGTTCAAAGACAATGGGGTACTTTTATGAACCACTTCAGAGACACTTAGTTTGTCATTTACAAAATCAATTTAAAAAAAAACCAAACAAAAAACCACCAAATCATCCCAACTAATAAATTAGTACATATAATTAATAATTAAGTCATAATACTTAGTACTGAAGGTTTTAGAATATAATTTTTATTATATAAGAAAAAAGCTGGAAATACGGGTTCCCTTGTAAAACACCTCTTGTGCAATAAGAATTGCAAATCATAGCAATTGATGAAAAAAAAGGGAAACACCTACACTGAAAACTATAACTTTTAATATCCTTATTTCCTGAAATGATTGAGATTTCAAAATTTTTGTCTTGATAGCAGTATTTCTAAAAACCAATTACAGCTAAATATATAGATATATATAGTGCAGCTAGATACACTTCATAGAGTTTCAGATGCATTCACTCATTTAACCTGCTTTATCAGGGAAAAAAAACAGAGCAAAAAGAAAGGAATATACCTGTAACTAACCTAAGAAGGCTTGAGAGCTGTCAGAGTTGTGTGTTCAAATTTTAAACTGCTTGTTGCTTTTTACTAACGTGCTTACTAGTTAGGGCTGTAGTGCAGTATATGAAAGGGTAATGAGCTATTCAGTGTCTATTCTGACTGAGCTATTTGTGTCTAGTTAATGCATTTCAAATGTAATTGACAAATTAATATCTCCAACTTTTCCCATTAACAGCATTAAATAAGGAAATTACTGTTCCAGAATTGTAACCTTATTATTTATTATACCAAACTCCTCTTGTAACATATTAGTTGGTCTAAGTTTTCTTCCAATAAATCAAAGTGAAAGAAAACAAACTTCTTCCTTCTATTTGTGATCTTCCATTTCTGACTATTTCTTAAGATAGACAATGAAAATTAATAAAATTAATTCCAATGTTATATTCAGGTTCTCAATCTTGCAGTGTTCAGTTTATCAATTGTGAAAGTTAAGTATGTAGTTAGAAAGAGTCTGAAGCATTAAAAATAAAATGACAATGTGGAACACTGGTGTTTGCCTTGTTGATTTCAATAATGTCTTCCGGTATTAAAGGGCCATGTTTTAAACAACTTTTTTAAACTAAACCTTTTCCAGAAAACGAGAAAATAAAATAGCCTCTAGACTACTAAATATCACTATGGCACCCTGACTATCAAGCTGTTCCAAGTCATGACAGAGGTAACCAAGAAGAGGTCAGGTTTTGCTCCATTTCTAATACCTGAGTATCTCAAACAGCAAGCAAAGATCAGGTCCCTTCTTTCACTCAAACACCTACTTCTGCCAAGGATAACAGATTAGATTTTTGGCTATTTCTTTTGGACACACATTTGCACATGGCTGTTTCTGCTGGTCAGCTGCTCAGCTCAAAGTTTGGCAAAATGAGGGTTTTGACATCCCTTTACATATTGGGTATTCCTAACTTCATACAATTGAAGGCTGCTCACTCTCAGGGCACAACAGAATTAGAAGACTGGCACCCTAGCAGTGCACTACCAACAGTCCTACTGGTATTTGTATACTGGAAAGATTGGGTTATTAGGGATACTTTTAAGACTCCTTCATATTTTACAGTACCGATATAAAGCAAATCCCAGCCTGTGCTTCTAATGGAGAAATTAACTCTAGGTTTCTCTTGAGTTGACAACAAAGTACATCTCACAACATTTATGGTCCTGACTACTACTGCAGAGCCATGAACTTCCACATTTGATGATAAAATTTACACCTTTAGCTGTTTACTGGCAATAACTAACTAAAGATAATCCACAAGTCAGTTGGGAAGCTATTCCTCTGATAAACATAAGCATGCCACTATCATTTTGGAAACAACCATAATTAAACAACAAACCCAAACCAACTGCACTCATCACCAACAGTTAAGATAATTTATACAAAGTATGTATAATGTGAATAATTTCATAGAGAAGAAAAATAACCTATATCTCGCCAAAGCGCAATTGTGAATTGATTTTAAATTAAAGATGTGAATTACCCACCATGCAGCTAAATTAAAAAGATTCCAGAGGAGTTGATATTCTTTACAGAATTATGTCACATATACAAAAATATTTGTTACATGAAAGGTAAACAATGTTATGGGACATGTACTTTTGCTCATGCTCTTCAGGTAAAAGGAGAAGAGAGTGGCATTTAAAAACCTAGGAGGATATTTCTTTTACCTACGAGCAAAGATATTCACAGAAGGTCAAAAGTACTGCTTGTACTTCTAATTGCTGATAAGAAAGTTTTAGCTTGCTGTGCAACAGTGCACAACAACTGGAAGAATCCCGTGCCTTCAATAAGTGAACCTTCTTATTAATAAAATATAATTCCTTAACCTGGAAATGCTCATCTTCCAATCCTACAGATCAGCAAATGCAATATGACGGAACTACTGAAGTAATTCCTACGAATTCCAAGTCAAGCATACAGAGATAGGAACACAAACACACCCTCATCTCTGCAGATAAAACACACAGAAAAGACATTGCCACTGTAATCCCTATATTCTTTGTCCTGAGAAGGAGCTGTGTGCTCTGTTAGGTGTGTCAGCTCAAGAAGCAAAACTGTTGTTTATACCTCATTTCCCAAAGTCACTGAAACATCCTTTTGTGGCACCAGGCAGACAAATTGGAATAGCAGACACGAACGTGTTTAAGCAAGCCCAATAAGCAGCATAATTTCAAACTTCCCCTGTGCCACAGATGTTGCTTTAAGTGATAGTTGAGTATGTCTGCTTTAAAATGCTTGAACCAGCACAAGTGCCACTTCATTCCTACGTGATGTTTTCATTTGGCTGGACAGGTGCTCTTGCAGCAGAATATCCAAAAAAAGAACATCTAAAATATGTATTCACCAACATCTGTCTTGCTTTGACTTAAAGAAGCTACTCAAGTATGCATTTAAGTCTGAGCAAAAAGTTTTCCATTCACTTTGACCTTCTAAAGAGGCATCACGAGGCTATATGCCAAAACCAACTTTTATACAAAAGTAACCTTGACTACCCACAATGTGGGCATTGGCAGTTGAGTTGAGAGCGGGGGCACAGAAAACACAAAACTCATAACAAAAAGAAACCTCTCAAGCATCTCTAAAAATATAGAGCTTAAAGCAATATATTTTTCAACAGACACATTTTGTAATCTTTCTAAAAAGGAGATATCACCGATATGTTGAATATATTCCTTTTTCAGTTCTAGATATATACACATAAAGATGGCATTTTATTTCTAGCCTGTGCCAGAAATACCAATTGCTTCATTTGAGATAATTAATTTGAATTCTGGTTATGGAAATTTTTGTGTTTGTTTTTCTTTCCCATCTATCTATCTACAGCCTAACTTGTGTAGCATTGTCTTACATTCGATGTAAAAGGTATTATTGGTGTAGTAGTAGTAGCTTGCTTACTTATCTGTCAAATTTTTCTGTCATATATAACAATATCCAGCCCAAAATGGTTTACTAATAGCACACACAAATATTCCATCACCAGTAAGATGAAGAAAAAGATCTGCATGGGGAAACACAAAACTACACTCAAATAACATGGAAGAAAAATGAGGAAAGGCTGTTTGAAACTGAAGAGGAAGTTATTACCATAGATGTCCATATACTAAAATTACAAACTGTTTTTGTAATTGGAAACTTGGGATTATAAAACTTGGGTTTGCTTTACACCTTAAAAAATATATTAGTATCATGAGGAATCTTATGTACAGTATGCATCTGTATATCCTACTGTGTATGTTCCTGGAAGAACAAACCTGTATATCCACATAATGTGACAGACCCACAGGCTTAAAGAGAAAATTTAGCCTTATTTTGTGTCTTCAGTCTGGCAGCAACAAAGCAGTTGATGGTACAGTAACATCTTTACATGACTGGTAGTGCCAAGTCAATTAACCAAAAATCTGAAATCCCTAAAAGTCACAAGTATTTTTTTTTTCTCCAGAGTAAATTTATCTTTCTATGCCAAGTGAAACTAAAGAGTATTTATCAAAATCCACAGTTTCTTTGGAGTTTTGTTCAGTCATTTTATTAAGGCAAGTACTGGAAAATGGTACTGCAGATCCATTATTTTCTAATGTGGGATGAATTTTTATTATGCCATTTATTCATAAACCTAAATACCTACATGAGAGAGTGGTGGTGTATCTCAGCATCAGCATGAGGCAACTCTTGAGGTAAATTGTTAAAATAAAATGGATTTTGCCATGAAATTCCCAGTAGAAATACAATTAGTCCCACAATTTACTTGAAGTTCTGTTAAAATATCACATCATCATACCACAAACACAAGGGAAGGAGCATCATAAAGCAGAAAAAGAATTAAAGTCATGCCAAATTGATAATACTAAATTTAAGTTGAAAAAAATTAATCAGCTATAATAGTCTTTCTCAATCCATTAATGTGATGTTCAGGAAGTTTTTTGTGGTAGGATATTGTAATGCAGAATGAAAAAGCTAAACCTCTGGTGCTACCAACCACTGGATAAAGAAATGCAGATGTAAGGACCCTGCACTCACAGGATGCTTGCTGGAAGATACACCTTTGTTTCTATTATTTGACTATTCATCCTACTTTACAGTGGAAAATGAGGGCTAATATATCTGTGAACTTGCTACACTTTTAGCAGCAAAAACTAAGACTCTTCTCAGAGTGCTACACAAAAATTCAGCTTGAGAGTTAGGAAAGGGATTCAAAAATCAGAGTTAAAATATTTTCCCTCAAATACTATGAGATATCAAGATTCCATCAGCCTAGCCTAGATGCAACTCAGAATTACATGAAATAGGGATTACATAATTTATTTAATGAACATAAAGGCTACTGGCATTGTTCAATATTCTTAATTATTTTGGAGCAACTGAAACAAATATGTTGGAAATTTGAAAATAATTTTCTATTAAAGAGTGATTACTGAAATCGTGATGTGTAGTGGTAACTGATTTCCATCCATAATGACTGAAATAAGGAGTAAAACAAAAATTCAGAAATTTGAGATGTGGATTGAAAATATCAAGTGTTATTCAATGAGGAAGAACACAAGGTAGAACATCTAATGGAAAACCAGGCATATTACATGAAAAAAATATACAGGTGCTTTTACTGGAAGATGTTAAGCAGAAATAATGAATAGAAAACAGAGACGTTCACAATAAAATAGGACACTAACAAAGGTCTGCATTAAATTGTGTGTTATTTTTTAAAATCACAGAATTATGCATATCTGAAAATAGACTATTAAAGTCTACATATCTGAAAACAACCCAAAAAAGCCAGGAAATATTTGCATTATTGCACTGGTAACTTGGATACTTTAAAATGAGTTTAGGCAGAGCACTAAAATCTGCACATTATTGTAAAACCCCATTTTGGAAGAAGAATCGGAAAATCTAAGCAGTCTTTGCCCCTCACTAAATTTTAAATAAATTATTCAAACCATACTATCAATGCTACAAGGAAAAAAATCTACCTAAACAACTACTTCCCTTTACGTAATCAGTTCTTTCAAATTTACCTTCTACAAAAAAAAAATTAGCAAGTATTCATAGGCAGTATATAGATTAATTTTTAATAGTGCTGTGGATGTTTGAATATTTACGGAGAACATTTTCATTAATGACTACAACAATAAAACGATTTCTTTCAGACCAATCCTTGAACATCTCATCCTGTTACTTGATCCCTCAATCTCCAATTTGAATAAAAATAGATATTACATAAAGGGCTTTCTCATTAAAATGCTTTCCTGACATGCTCGTATGCATTATCATCAATTCCCTGAGCCAGTGCGCTATCAAGGGAAAGACAGTCAATGGCTTTTGTAATATGAACAAGGAAATATTTGTTGTTGGTTTCACTTCCGTGGCTCATTTTACTCACTTTTGTCATCAGCAGTGCTTTTGGGATCAGTGTATTTTGGTGAGCCTTGTTCACATCCACAACTAGGTTTGGTACGAGTAGGGTAGGCACATCTCCAGGCTAGACTTGTTTATACCAGTCAGAAAACTCCCTTTGTAACTTATATGGCCCAGGCTCTCAAAGGACATGGAATTTGGGGGTATTTATATAATAGATACACATTTCAATGCAAAATTTCCATAGCTAAATCACCACTTATCATGGGGTTTTCCCTAAGACCTTAAAAATTTCCAAAAGGACACAGAATCATAGAATCCATTAAGTACAAAAAGACCTCTAAGGTTCTCAAGTCCAGCCGTCAACCTAACACGGCAAAGTCCACCACTAAGCTATGTCCTTAAATGCAGATAACTTCATTTTTCTGTTTTCCACAAAAGAGATTTTTAAAAAAATATTTAATGAAAGCCACCCAGAGTCTTCTAGCAACTCCAGGGCCCATGTGAGACATTTGATATTTTCACACACACTACACAGTTCCTTTCTCTCTTCCCTTTAACAGTCATTTATGACCAAAAACAAACAGTTCCTATAGCAATCTTAACCAAGTAAACATTTTAAATTGAAAAGTAATACTCCTAGGATTATAATGTGATAGGCCATTTATCTGAGCAACAAATATAAATTCTCCTCTGAAGCAAACCAGCCTTGTACTATAAACTTAAAGGCCTCATCCTAGATTTGTTAGATAGTCTTGATAGCAATGGGATTAGTGGATGCTATTAAATATAGGAGCTCCTTTCCTGTGCTTTTTCCCCTCCAGGACAAATGCTTTTTGGAAATGCTTGGAGAGCAGAACGCGAACCCACTTATCCCTCTCCTGAAAGCTGTTGTGCAAGGCAGGGGCAAGTCTTCATATTGTTCGACTGACATTCCAACCATCTAGAAGTCTTCTGACTACATCAATATTTCCATCAGCACCTGGGCATGAGCCATTTGATAATTTGGTGGTGAGCAGCTTCCCACCCCTTTGTTCTCCTAATGGCAATTGAGTTCATATTAGGAATGCATTTGCTACCAGGAAATGGAAAAGGTCCTGGGGAATATGGACTTTACAAGAGAAAGGACTTTTAAAGGTCTCATATAAAGGCATAATAAATGAGACCTGTTAGATATTATCTATAATGCACCACCATATATAGTGTGCCAATACCCTCTAGTGGATCCACTTGTGTTTATGTCACCTTGCTCTAGCTAGCATACCAAGTCCCAGAGAGCCCTATAAGCCTTCTTATAAAAGATTCTCCTGGCTCACACGGCAAATTAGGGCAGTTTTAGAGCAAAAGTCTCCTTAATTGGTGTTCTGCACTCTATTGAGCATGAAGGTTTAGTTAACATGGTCCCTACAACAGCTTCTCTCTCTCCCAAAAGACGTAACTTGATTAAAATACTGGTGGAATTTTATGAAGCGCTGTGTGCATTCATGTGGGGTAATAAATAGATATAACCGAAGGCAGCTTGACACTTGTGTATTTATTCCTTTCTGTTTACCAGCCTAACAATATCTTCTGTTACCATAAAATGATTTATACAACTTTGTCAAGCTCAGAACGTGTTGAAGAGGAGTTCGCGTGAGCCAGACAGGGGGGTGAGACAGAAGCTTCCATTATCAGCAGAAAGGCAGAGTTAAAATTGATTGCCATACATAGAGAGCTTTCTGAATTGGTAATGGTTTTTTCATCTGCAAGACAAAGTCCTTGTGAATAAATGGATATCCCTACAGCTTATCTGTAATCATTTGCTATCAAACAGCAGCGAGGAAAACAACCCCATCTTACTGGCTTGCAAGTGGGTTCTTACTTGTCAGCTAATGTTGTAAAGTAAAGATTCTATGTAACATTTCCTGGAACTGCTGTCTATATTTCTAAATTTAGCAAATGTTTCTGCACAAGGCAAGAGACTGTGCTCAGCTTAAGGAATTTATGGTTTTCAGCCCAAAATTCAAGTTCAAGGTTTTAGAAGGGCAACTAGACTGCATGCACGTGTGTTAAGAACAAAAAGGAAAGACTTGGTGTGCAGAGTGTTCCAGCACTTAAAAATTAATTCTACAATAAAAAAAGTCACTTGCAAGTTATTTATTTGCATGAAAACATTATTGGAATAAAGGGCGGCGTTGTACTTGAAAACGTTACTAGAATGGATGGTGCCATGGTATTTGATGTTTTGAAAAAGCATGATTAAAAAAGCAGCCATGCTCACAAATAACACACATCTAAGTGACATCCAAACCTCCACTAGCATTTTCTAGCAAAACGCACAGATGAAAATGTTCTCTATTGCACTAATAGGTCTTCATAAAACACCTCAGTTTCTTAAGGAAATAGATCTTATGCTTACATCTTATAAAGCCATTGTTGCACACAGTGTTGCAAACCATTATTTATATTGCATCAGCTTTTCTGCAGCAACTAAAACCCAGAAGCCTTTTCCTGATTACTTTACAGCCTAACTGGGCTGAGTTCAGATAAAGATTTGGTTATCATGCTGTGGGGAGGGAATTAAAGCATTGAACAGTAAAATTAAATACAATACGGTAGACTCAGGATCTTGACAAAACTAAGCAAATAAGCTGCAATTTGAAATTGTGCATGTTGTTTTTCTATAAGAGGCTAACACCCTCCACAGACAAACAAGGACAATTCTTGGTGATTCAACCCAATCTCATAATTTTCCATCTCAGGTTTAAAGTCAAGCCAAAGAGAATCTGAGTAGGTCCTGGAGGGAGAGACAAGGAAAAAGAATAAGCTAAGGACTAGACTTATGCTGTGCTTCAGAACAGATGTGCTTTAGCTCTTCTGACAGAATTTGTTAATAAGTGGCTTTTTTACTCTTTAATCAATGTCACACTGAAATAGATGGGGAGTCTGCAAAAAGTTCAAATTACTCACTATGAATAAGGCAAAATTAAAAACATTTACAATTTTAGAAGTTATATTATCCTGAATTGGGGTTTTGTTTTCTTGATTATAATTGTTTCCCAATCAGATATGTGGCCAGAACTGAAGTAGGAGAGAATGTAAATAAAGCAGCAGCAAACAAATTTTCAGGACAAACAGCTGTCTATTCCACAAGACAACACAAAAATTGAAGGCTTAGCAGAACTGACCTCAATCAATGCTGAGATTTAATCTGGTGTTGCAATGATCAAAGGTAATTGGTTTAAAAATTACCCATAATTAAAGGGCCAAATTCCCAAAAGAATATTTTCATTTTATCTCCTTCGAAAGAAGCAGTGTTCAGATCTATCCTTGATAGGAATAATCTGTCAAACACATAATAAAATGACATTTAAGTACGCTTCACAACATGAGAGAAAAGTAAAGACAGAGGTGAACAGGGATGGAATAGCATGGGATATTTAATTCACCTATTACAGTTAAACAACACTGTTCGTCTCAGTGCTTGTTTCTCTAACAGTTCTGCAGCCTCAATTTTCAGAGTGCAGGCATAGAAATTTTAAAGAAAAGGCACCTTTAGCTAAGTGTTTCTCATACATGCAATAGAATAAAGGAAAACATTTCTATGAGATTAATTTTCTCTGCTAAAGGAGTGTATCAATAACAATATATTAGGATCTAGTGTAAGCCATGAGGAAGGATCCTATGTGATTATCAGGTCAGTCTCTGTCCATCTATTAGAAGCAGACCACAGCTCATTATTTTTCCCACGAGTTGTTCTCTTGCCAGAAATTTCTCTTTGCCAAGCTCTCTCTGAAGAAGTAGGGAAATGAACTCATTGCACACATGTTTAATTGGGCACTCATAAATACAGAAGAGAAACTGGCATGGCTCCATTGCAGGAGGAGAAAGGGCAACATCACTAAGCTATTCTTCTTCCAGGTTGCCACTTCAAGCAAGACCCAAGAACAAAAGTTGCTACCTTGGCCTGAGAGCTGCTTCATGGCCCATTTTTAGCCCCCACTCTATTTTCACTGGAACAGATAACAGAAACACTAATAACAGCTTCATTATGCAGTTTCTGGATCAGACTTCAGCCAGAAATTAAAGGCTTGATTCCTGAAGAGTTTCTCCCTACATTGCTCTGATATTTACCCCTGGCTCTTGCCAGGAGTGCCACAGCACCCTGAGCAACCCCATGGGAGAGCTGTGCCCTCAAAGCGCTGGCTGCTGCTCTCCAGGGAGCAAACACAGAGCTCTCCATCTGGGCAATCAGAGAGACTAAAAATTCACTCAAAATTCATTCAGAGAATGACCAAAAAAAAGAAGTTTACTACAACCACATGTTAGATCCTTAATTTTGCCTTTTAGAATGGCCTTACAGGAGACATGAGAGGGAATATGAGCAAAGGCAACGCAAGAAGTCTGAAGGTCAATCCAAAAGATTTTTTACCCCAATAAAGTCAGTCATGACAGCACACAGCCAGTCTCAACCATACAACCCAGGTCCAGACACACTGCTTTGCATCCATTAATATGGACACAGGAGAAAAAAAAAAAAGAAAGAAAAAAAGAAAAAATCTTTTCCTTCCTACATCCTGGCGGCAGACCAAAAATCAATACCAGTTGCCTAAGTAAAATCTCACCCTGACAGGGCCTCCCTGCTGGCTACACAGCAATACTAATGGTCTTGTAGTGGTCTTTAGACAACACAGGGATGTCAATATAATTTTGTTCCACTTTTCTTGCTTGCCAGCTCCCATCTGCAACCAATTCATAACCTCAGTTACTCATACCTTTGCACAAATGGACTGACTCTCCACCTACACATTTAGCTGTCCCTTTCCTCACTCCAATGCCTCTCTGATCACTGTGACAGCCTTTGCAGTGTGTCCCTCCAAATCTGCTTTGCCTTTAATATTTCACTAAAATGCCAATGAAAACTGCCTTCACCTCCCGAGAGCACAAAAATCTTCTTTTCTTCTTCGAGCACAGTAGACAAAGCCTATTCCCATCAGCCTAAACAAATAAGCAGCGGAATCAGAAAATCAGGGACATATATTGAAGGCTTTTCAAATCTTAACCTCAGAAGGCTTCAGAGATATTAGTTAACTCCTTAGGGAAATATTCCACTTCATAGAAAAATAAAAGTTATATAGGCATTTAGCAAAAGTGTTGAAAAAACACAGCATGTGCTTTTTGGTGAGAAACAACATGAAATGTTCTAAAGCCTTACACCTAAAATATTTACATTTTCTAAACAGGCAACTGACTGTAGTGAAACACAAACACAGCCATGCATAAAACAGAGGATGTATAACTGGATATTAAGCACACCTGAGAGGAAGGATGACCACCTTTCCATCAGCTCAGCAGTCCTGTCCTTCAGGAGCACTGGGCTCTGGGATCCATGGAACCCAGGCCAGGGTCTGCACCCCAAACTGGCCAGGGCAGGGCCAGCTCAGCGAGCTCCCGTGGGCACAGCCCCCAAGGAGCCACTGGCTCCTCTGAAACCACCTCAGCTAATGCGGATAAGCCTGTGAGAGAAATCAGTCTGTAATACATAATTCATCGGCCTCACAAGGCCACTGCGAGAGTTAAACAGAGAGGGAAAAAATAATAATTCTCAGCGGCTTCCGCTGGCTTTCACAGGGTGCCCAAGGCCAGGGCAGTGCTGCAGCCGGGGCTGCCCCTCCTCAGGCCGGGCCCCACAAGCAGGTTCCTGAGGCTGCCGCTTGCAGGCTGAGCTCAAGTGGTACCAAAACTCGTGGTAACTCGAGCATCACTCTGTGATCTTGTATAAACTTGTCTTTAAACACAGAATAGCCCCCAGCACAGAGCCCAGCTCCAGCAGAGCCCTGCGGGTGTGTTGCTAACTCCAGTGCCAAGGCGCCCCAGCCCTCGCTCCCCCTGCCTCAGCCTGAAGGGCGAAGGCAAACTGTGCACAGAGCGTTTGGTACAGCACAAACCCACACCACAACAGCACAGCCTCTGGTTCTTAAAAGCACAGCACAGTATGCAAAGCAAAGAACATGTTAACAGATCATGCTAAGAGCTGAGATTTGAAGGTACACAACCATAAGGATCTGCATGATCCACAGTGGTCCATGGCAGAGAAGTTTGGGAGCAGCCACATTGATGGTTTAGAATAACAGGCTCAGTTCCTCATCCCCATTTCGCAATCTTCTCTTCCCTCCCTACCTCTGTGCACCACCCTGATCTCCAGCTATTCCAGCTGCTCACAAGAACAGTATATTCCAGAAATCATTAGCAAGGACTGTAACTGCATTGGATGGAAGCCTGACACAGGTCTAGCTGCATGCAAGGGATCTGGGAGTTGGCTCCTGAGCTTGCAACTGTTGTTAGCTATTGTTTGGGTCCAGATTAAGTACAGGAGATAAAAGAAATAAAAATCCAGAATACAGGTATTTGTTTCAAAGACATTACCCTGAATTTACAATTCAGTAAGAATCAGACTTGTAGAAACCAAGCAGATTGATAAGGAAGACTCTTCCCCCACACACTCCCTACACATCATTTTTTTTCTGTACTACTTAAATTTGAATCAAATTTCATGTTTCTTATGAGAATTAATATATTGTTTGTTGAAGGGTGAGGATTTGGCCTTTGTGCCCAGAAATCTACAGCAGTGGCTTGTACATTCAGGCACAGTATAGAAGAGAGGTTCATATTATTTCCATAACCAAGGCCACTTAAGGATTTTTATTGCTTTCTTTGCTTCCTACAAAGCATTTTACCAAAAAATGTATTGACAATTTCAGAATGCCATTGCTACATAAAGATATGGATTTTTTTAAAAAGCATTTTAAGAAATCAAGGAAAATGAAAATTAGCATGTAAACGCCATACGTGAGATAGAAGCACCAGGAAAGATTAACACCTTGCAGGGAAGAAGTGGGAGGTAAATGCACTATAAGACATGAGAAAACTTTCAAGAAGATCACAAAAAGAGCTAGAAATACTGGGAATCATATACAGGAGCCAGGGAAAAAAATATGGAGCAGATGATAGCCTTTGAGAATACTTATTGCTTGGATGGAAATGACAGATACACATCACTCACAAACAAAATTCAATATTAAATATATGTTTCTTTTGTTAGGATGCACCATCTTATTTTGCTATTTTATATTATTCATGGGGTACACTCAAAGCCCCTGCTAATGTATTATAAATATATGTGTTGTAGGCCCCTTAATAAAACTGATGATAAAGACATCTGTATACTGTACTGCTTTTAGCATATCAGCATAAAATTAAACAATTTTAAACTTTATTTGCAGCACAAATGTTATTTATCTTTAAATAAAATTCTTCTGAGCAATTAGTAAACATTCCACTATATTACTGTGGGGTGATAGGATTAAAAAAAAGTTTATTCTTTTTAAGCTTGATATAAAATAGACTGAACTGTGAATTAACAAGGATAAATGCAAATTAGCCAAATGTGAGATATTTAAGAACCAACATTAGTTTTCCTTATCATAGCCAAAATATTTGGGCCGAAACCCTGGCAAGTATATGTTAGTCAAGTCTGTTTACTCCATCCTACACTGCTTGCAGCTCAGATCTTGGCTTATGTCCTGACCTGGGACTTGCACTAACAGTGAGCCCTATCAACAATTGATAGGATGAACTTCCTACTAAAATCTCTTGTGTCAGCACTTAGGATTAACTTATTGACCAAAAAAATAGAGAAAAGGCACAAGGAGGCAACATCATCTATAAAGCAGAGCTAAGAGATAGGAAGGGGTAAAAAAAAAAAAGGAGAGAAATCACACTGCTTCGTAAAAATCAGAAACTTCCATAGAAAACCAAAACTTTTTTCACTGAATTTTCGCTAGTGTGCTTACAAATGTAAAATATCTGTGAGGTTTGAAAACTGTTATTTCACATGTTAATAATCCAGGTATGATTCACACTGAAAACAGGGACATTTCTTCATGGAAATAGTATTAAATTCTCACTGGGATAAATTTGCTCAAAATTTGTTATTTTGCCTAGGGCAAAGACATCACATTGAATTCACATGGTAGGTGTTAGAACTGCAACCTCTGTCAGATTTGGACAAACTCTCCTCAAAAACCCATTTCTAAAAACATTTGGAAGCCAGCTTTCACAGAACTAAGGATAACCAAAAGATACAATCTTCAAATGTGTATAATTAGCATGGCCAGCTTCATTACTGGAAAAGCCAACTTTTCCAGAATGCTTGTAACAGATAAAGTGAAGGGCATCAGGAGCTGGACTGAGCCTAAGATGGGCACGTGAAGCACACGTTCTTCACTTAAACCATGGTGATATTTTCTCTTTCCCCACACACACATACATAGATACAAAATCAGAGAGCTGGAAAAATATTTACACTGTCCATTTGCACTAGAGGCAATTCTTCAGGAAAACACTGTGTTTTGTTACTTCAGTTCCTGAATTTAAATATAATTATGATGCTCAAGTAGAAGTAATACATAGCACAGAGCTCAGCTCAGAACAGTCCAAAGCACGGGAGTGCCAGCACAGGAAAGATTTTCCTCATCAGACCAGAACACAGCAGCAGGTACCAGGGCTAATTCACTCTGCTAGCACCTGGCCTG
Source organism: Pachycephala philippinensis (assembly GCA_013397055.1). Lineage (NCBI taxonomy): Eukaryota > Metazoa > Chordata > Aves > Passeriformes > Pachycephala > Pachycephala philippinensis. Next base: position 87,525 of record VWZT01015013.1, read on the forward strand.
TCTCAGGGGCAGCAAGGTACCACATCCTCCCGAAGCAAAGCCTAGAAAATTCCAGTAATAAATAGATAAAGGAGCCATCCGTGGAGCTACAAGCTCTGCGTTCCTTAAGTGAGCTACTGAGGTGTCTCTGCTTCGTGTCTCAACATTCATTACCTGGTTTTGAACAGCTGTTGGTAAGAACAGATGGAATTTCCCCATTCTAATATTTAGTCATATATTAATTTACTTATATTGCAACTCCTACAATGAACCAAGCGAGACTGGCAGGTGCAATGACACAATTCCAACACTTTTACAATAAAATTGGTAATCAAAACTTATTAGTCCTCATGGAAAGCAGTACTCATTGGTATTAGGATATACTACTTCTTAGTGTATTCTTAAATTGTTTTAATTTTAGGAAACAAAGTTTGAAAATTTCCCATCACTTCCACTATTTATATTATGCCCTTGTAATTCTTCACCAAAAAAACAAAACAAAAAACAAAACAAACAAACAAACCAACCAATCAACAAAAACCACCTTTATAGAATAATCACAAATAGAAGGCTGGGCTTTACTGCCTATCATGTTAATTTAGTTTTCCGTTTGTGCAGTCCCAGATCCAATGTCCTGGTGTATGAGGCTTCCAGCCTTCTCACTGAATAAGTCAGCAGCTCCAATTCAGTGATTTCAATCAAAACAGAAAGAACGAACATGAAATTTTTATTACAACTTGATCCCTGACAGTTTTTATTTCAAAATTATTCCATTGAAAAGACAGACTACTATGATTTTTAATCTTAAAAACAGTCCAAAGTGAAAAGCAGCTGTGGGAATTTCTTTTTCAGCTTTGCTCCATATATAAACACACACAGAGACTTATACGATAAAGCAGGATAAGATGCACAGAAGAAGAAAGGAAAGCAGAAGAACAGCCCAAATTAAGCAAAGTCTTAACTTCAAAAGCTTCAAGGAATTTTTTTTTTTAACTGAATTTTAACAGAGGGGTGTGGGGGCAATGCATTTGTGCAGCAAAACATCAGCTATGTGGCCAACAACCAAGATGAAGCTTTCAGCAGGGTCAAATGTTACATTTACCCCAGAAGCAGTCAGGATCTGGTGGGATTTGGGATCGTACTTCAAGCTCACTCACAAGTCTTTCTCCACAAGAGGAGAAAAGCAGCCTGTACGCCTTGCGTAAGGTCCCAGCACAGCTCTTGCCTCGACAGCTGACAGAGCAGAGCAGTTGCATAAGTGTCAGAAAAAGAGACACGAGGACGTGGACTTGCCTACACAAACCAAAGAGGGTGGCAAGTCACCATAACCCTGGGTGAGGGATCACAGCGAGAGCAGCACACCCGTGCAGAACAGTCTTATCCGCCTCTGAAGGAAATTATCCAATACTCCTTCTTTTAACACTGTAACGAAGATTCACACTTTCTATTAGAAAGCTCTGTCTTGCTCTTTTCCTGACTGTTGGCCACCACTGAGACTCAAATCAGCTACTGTAGAAGTAAAAATAACATCTTGCAAAGAATCATTAGAGGCTATTTCCTCAGTTTTCCTATTAAAAGATACTTTTCTATATCAGGAGTGACTACATGGTGCCTGACCATCAGAAAAGCATTACATATGACAGAGAATATGAACCTGAATTTAAAATGGAAAAAAAAAAAAAAAAAAAAAAGTAGTTTTTCTATCTCCTCCTTCCTCTGGACCTAATCTTTAGGAATCTAAAGCTTAGAGAAGGAGAATGGCTTAAAACTAAATGGAGCTGCCCCTTCAGAGGTCCAGGGCAATGAGGAGGCTGGCAGTAATAGTGGAAATCACCAAATCAAGGAAAGAGCAGCCAGCTCCGTGCAGGAGGACAGCTGATGTGCTGGGGCAGCTGTGAGCACGAGGAAACACTGCACTGATTAACCTGTGCTGGAACAGTTAAGGCAAAATTAAACAAATCAGCTGCATTTGTTTTTATAACTGTGGTACAGCAACAGCAACCAAGGGTAATCACCTGCCTGCCCTGGCTCCTTCTCTCCTACTGTAAAAAGAACAAAAAGAATTAGGAATTAGCTCAAGCCCTGTTCTGCTTTGAACTGTCCTGACTTGTGGTGCAGTCTTGCTCTTTTTGCTCAGCGGTGGCTGTGCCCCACATCAGAGCAGAAGGCATCTGCCCCATGCCTTGCTCCCACACCACTGCCAGGCATTGTCCCACAGCTGGGCAGTGGCAGCAGGCTTTGATAGACAATACATTCTCCTGGATTTGCCTCACAAACTGTTTCACATCAAAGGAACTGCTGGTGTGTGAATCTCTAAGGTTCAGAGTTCGCTCAATTTGGATGAGCCCTGAAGCATTCACAATTTTATTCAAGTCACCCTGCCCAGGATCTCATAGCAGGAATAGACTTCCTTAGGGGATTTGTGGCATTGCAACTTTCTGTTCAAGAGTGTTGGGATATGTTCCTATCCTTAAAACCAAAAACATTTCATTAAACATTTCAGGGCATTTAAAATAGTATTAGAAATTCCGTGTGGCCAATTGTCAAAATTTGTGCTAGGTAAGGGGAGGTCCTAGTTTCAGATTTTTTCAACCACTTTTAGTTATAAAAGTTTCAAGGATATCTTTTTTCTGTACTTCATTACAAGCTAGTTTCCCAATTTCTGGGTAATTTACCAGAAATGGAATTTCCTGAATTCATCTGCCTCCATCAGAAAGAAGGCTTAGAGATTTTTGGTTTCTTCTGGAGTAACAAATATAAAACAAAAAGCTCATCAGCTCAAGAAAAGACTGATTTGTCTCTTAGGCTTCACTGTATGTTCCACTGTGAGATACCCCAAAACCAAAAAAGCTATTTTTAGAATTTTGAGTTTCCCAATTCCATTCTCTCTTCATCTTCATTCTTAAGGATGCTTTATTCCTGTCCTTTAGAGGCCATGCTATTTTCATTTCCCTGAGAGAACAAGACAATTATACACAAAAATACAGCCACAGAATGTTTTACATGGGCTCAGGCAGCACTACAACAACTACACTTTATTTTACTGGGTCTCCCAGATTGTTTGCAAGAAGTAAATTCAGGCTAATGTTAATTTTCACAACTGCATAATCACTTGCATTTCCTCAGGCACAGATTCGCTTTATTATGTGTGTGTTAGTTCTGCAAGTCTCTAAGTGTGACCTGGAATAATTGCACACTTACAACATCTCACTGTCCATGCTTACTGCACCAAAAACACCAAACAGCACCTGTCAGGAAAACCTCCCAAAACAAAAACAAGACAAAAACTCAGGACCTAAAACTGAACTTTCGTCCCCCTTAAAATCTCTATCACCCCTTGTTTAAATTTCACATATAAATTCAAAAACTCTTTGTCTGTTTCACAGATGATAAAGTTCCTGTAGATTTATAATAAGCAAAGCATATTAAAATGAAACACTTCAAGAACCAGCATTAGAAACATTTAATTTCTGGTCAGAAAACAATTGAGGTACAGTCACTAGAACTGTTGTTCTTACTCTTGATCCCTTTATTTATAGGATTATAAAATATGCTGAGTTGGAAGGGACTCACAAGGATCACCAAGTCCAGCTCCTGGCCCTGCACAGGACACCCCAAAAGTCACACCCTGTGCCTGAGAGCATTGTCCAAACACTTTTTGAACTCCGTCAGGCTTGGTGCTGTGATCTTTTCCCTGGGGACCCTGTTCCAGTGCCAAACCATTCTCTGGGTGAAGAACCTTTTCCTGATACCTGACCTAAACTTCCCCCAGCTCATCTCCACATCTTTTCCTTGAGTCCTGTCACTGGTCACGAGAGTGAAGAGATCAGCATTTGCCCCTCTGCTTCCCCTCATGAGAATGTTGAAGACAGCACATCAGCTCCTGTGGACTCCCAGTTTGTCTCACTCTCATGATAGATCACAATTACAAGATACAGTACAGCAATTCGTGCAAAGAGGAAAACCACAGACTATTTCAGGAAATGCTGGCTGTGCTTTCTTTGTGGGCTACAAAAAAAAAAACAAAAACAAAAAAAAAAAAAAAAAAACCAAAAACTCCAAAAAAACCCCCCAAAAAAAAAAAAAAAAAAACACTCCAAACCAACAACAAAAACAGAAGCATAGGAGTATTGTTTTCCTAAAACCGTAATTTTTTTGTTTTTTTAAATATTTTGACAGATGAGTCTCGAAAATATTTATAGCACAGCTTGAAGGAAACAATATAGACATCATCTCATTACACACACACTGTAAAAAACAGTCTTTTACACGTAAGAGTTCACAAACCAAAACAATGGGATGGATAAGAGGAGAGAAGAAGGGCTATTATCCCTACAGGTACAAGTAGTTACGAGGTCCCTACAGAGATACACAGAGACTAAGTGACATGCTATAAAGCATGAAAAGTATGTGACAGAGATAAGAACCAAGCCCTTATTTCCTCCCTCTGCTCTCCCCTCAGCATTCTCAGCCACAAGAACCTCCATCTTTTCACAACAAGGCTGGGCATCGTTTTATGGCTTCCCAATTATGGGAATGCATGGACAGATTTAGAGAACTTGAAAAATTAATTTTTAATTGCCTTGTTATACCAGTGAGTGTTTGACAACCACAGCAAGATCTGAAAACACTCAGGTATTTGCAAGATGAGACCTGCTCAGTATTCTCAGACAGATCCATTCCATACCACCATATTACCGTGAGAAGCCTTGTGATAATTTAGATAGCAAAGGAAACCCAAAATCCACAAACAGGTAAAGCAGAGAAGAAACTGTGTTTATAGTCAGAACCCCAGAGGAGATAGATGGCGGAAATACACATGGGAGGTTTTATTGCCATTTTGCTCATGAAAAAAAAAGGAAAGAAAAGGAGGGTTATTTATTATTTCCCCTTCCCCCAAATCAGCTGTGCATCACTTGTCTATAGATAACTTTAGCCAATTAAGAAATCTCAGATCGTTTGCTTGATATTCCCAATATCTCTGCTGTTCACAGGTGCAGGTCTAACTCAAGCCAAAGCCAATTTCAAGTTTCTTTGTAGCTTAACTCTACCAAGCAGCACAGCTGTAGCAATGGCCTCATTATGTATATTACCTACTGATTTCACACTTGAATCCATTTTAAACTCCTCCATGAGCCTCCCTATTAGCTTAATAATGAAAAGTGTATCAAAGTGTATGTTGCTAAGTTGAGTGAGAAATTCAAAGCACTCCCAGTGAGACAGAGCTGCTGAAACCATGAAATAACAGTGGTCACTGAATTCTGCTCTCATTGTGATACTGCTAATTATTGTATTTGGGACTAAAACCTGAACATCTGAGACAGGCAGAAGGGGACAAGTTTTTGTATCTTGACAGACTTGCCACTGAATGTAAGAATGAAAAATTAATTTAGGCAATTAGATGGCTGAACATCATTTGTCTCTGCTGTTTTGTACTTCATCCTAAAATCTGATAAGGGCTTATTGTACATTAATTTAAACAACTCATCTATGAATAAGAGAGAGGAGTACCCAGAGATTACAGCATATTCCCTGGGCTATTACTGCCGTAGCTACAAAGCAAAATTTCATTATAGCATTCTTTGCTTGACATGCAAAGAATCTCTATTTCATTATCACCTGTAACAATAGCTGTATTTTTTTTAATTTTTATTCTATTTAATAAAAAAGCAGTAGTCCAAACTTCTGTCAAAATGAAAGAAAAAAAATCAAGTCAGTGTCTGGAGAAAAGTTAAAATTTCTAAACCAGAGTGCAGAAATGGGTGGACAGAGTTTCTCACTAGAGTTCTGGTGAGTAGAGTACCTCATTTGAAAGCATTTATACCATCAGTTAAGTCAGATTTTCTAAGTAGGAAAAGGAAATATTTAGTTGTCAGCATCCTAACAGTACAAACTGAAGTGTAATCATTGGGACCACACAAGTGCTACTTGACGTTAATAAACTACAATAAATGACAATACATATCCACTAGACAATTTAGGTGATGACATCTACATAACCTGTACGCTCCTATAGAACACGCTGGCACAGAAAGAAATTTGGTTTAACCTCATTCTTTGGATTTATATTATTTAAATAATAAAAAAACAAACAAACAAACACATCTGCAACAACTCACCAGAACCACTAAGCTGCATTCAGATTAAATTGTTTGTGTAGCATACGGAGATGGCTGGCACCTGTTTGTGGTGGAAACACAGACTCCCCAATTTTGAGAGAAGAACAGAAAATCAGTAGAAAAATAGTACACGTATAGAGACAAGCAAGCCACTGACATGGAACACTGAAGAAAGGCACAACGTATTTTAATATGGTTTTAGGGACCACATCCCTGGCTGAGGGAAATATCACATGTCACAATTTGCCACAGAATTCTAATCACTTACACAAATAGTCAAAGTTGGTTAGAGTAACGAAACAAAACCACTGAAAACACACTTAATCTCTTATCACAACAAATGAGACATCTCCCAGCTGAAATAATATCGTGCCACTTCCCTTACTGAGGCAGATATAAGGCAGAAATATCTCAAAGTTTCTTTTAGAAAAAAGTAAAATGAACTGAAATATTTCAATGCATAACGTACAGGAGCGGAAATGATTTTGAGACCAAAAAGTTATATTTTTATTCCAACTGATGACATTTCCCCACTACTTGTTGCTTACAGAACTTTGTTATCATCACATCTCCCCACTTCCCAGGAACAGCAGCTTCAAGAAGGAACTGGAGAGACTACTGTGCAAACAATAAGAAATTATTTCCAACAAGTATCAGCTCAGAGAGAAATAGCTATCCCTGTACTGCCAATAACAGTTTATTTTATTTCTTATTTTTAAGTACTTGAGTTCCTTTTGTGTACAGCTGTGAAGAGAACCTTCACTTTAGTGCACTCTAAAGATCCAAAACCCAGAAGATGACAGAACAATTTCAATTAAAAATATTTACAGCCTTATTGCCTCCACCCTCTTGATTTGCATATTTTACTTGGTGATGCTGCTGGTTTCAGCCACCCTAAAACAATGAATACCTCTGGGATCCCCCCAGAACCCAAACAATCCTAACAAGAAGGGATAACACGGACTTCCCATTATTTGCCCATATAAAAAGCAAGGGGAAAATATTAACGAAGGTATAATTATTGTGCCAGAAACTAAATTTAAGTCAAAATCAGTGTTTCCCAAGTGAAGATAATGGGACAGGAGAAAAAAATCTTATCCTAGTCTAAGTATAGTCTAGGTACAGGAACATGAACTTTAGATCTGATAAGAAAAGAAGGATCCCATTTCTACACTGCTTAGTATTGGTTATAATATAGATGATAATGCTTTTATAGATAAGACTACCATGCATAATTTCAGATTCTAAAAGATTTGAAAATAGTTTTAAATATGTGAACACCCATTAGATCCTGGTAACGTTGCCCAATAAGAGCTAATATATTTGTATTTTTTTTTCCCTGCATAGCAACAGGAAAAATATAAAATTGCATCTTAAGAAGAAAAACGTTTAAGGCCCAATTCCCACAGTAATGACAAGACTTGTAAATATTTTTATATACTTTAATAGCATCCAATTATAATTTTGTGCTAATTGCTTTAATCAGACCAACCTGAAGTGTTATAGTATTTTTCCATAATTAAGCAGTACCACATGACAAGCAGTGCTTTTCAGAGCTATTATAGTACTTTCTAATGCTATAATAAACAAAGATCATGCATCTTAATTATAACCAATAAAAATTCCATACACATTTAATTATATGCTACAGTGAAATTCCCATAACTTTAAAAAAAGCTCTGCCATGATTATTAAGATGTTGCTAATATGAGCTCACACTAATGGGCTGTGCCCACTATTAATGTCATTGCAAACAGTTTACATCAGGAATCTGTATCTCCAATTTAAATGTTAATGGACTGAGTCTGTTTCATTTGTAGTGCAAGAAAAGGATAAAGCCGCTGAAGTCAATGAGATTATGTAAAACTGCTAACTAGAATATTACTGCCTCTATCTCCAAATGCATAGTGTGGAATATAATCAATTCTCACATACCCATATCCCTATATCCTGTCAAAACAAAGAAAAAAAAACCCCTAATACCACCAGTACACATTGCATTTGAATCAGAGCAAAATTATAGATCTGTCACGTGAATGAGGCTAATAAAAGATCATAGATATCTTAACTTGTGTGAATCATGGGCTACCTTTAGGCCAAAGGTTCACAAGGCATGCTCCAGTCCAGCATGTGACACGTGAGCAGACCCCAAGGCAGCAGTGCCACGCTGCTCCTCCCTGCTGCAGCTCCCAGAGCAGCAGCTCCCTCTCCAAGGTGCCTACGAGGAGGAACTGCAGTGATGTGCAAGCACTGAGGCATCAGAGTTTGCTCTGGATGCCACTAGTGGATACCTCCACCAGCACAAAGCTGTAAGTCTGAACAGGGATCACTCATCATTTTAAAAGATGAGTTTAGATATTATTTCAAGAACAAAGCCCATTTCTGAATTTTGTTCTCCCCTCCCTGTGTGTATATGACACGACACTCAGCAGATAAATGCCCTTGATGTACACAGTTTACACATCAACTCCACTATTTTTCAAACAGATCAGACTATTCTCTCACACTTGATAATGTGATACTATATAGTATCAAAGCAACAATTCAGATGGCATATAAACAACCATGTAAAAATAAATCTGTCTATAAAACAATGCCTAGAAAAGTTATTTGTGTTATTATGAATATTGCTAAGATCGGAACAATCATTCAGAACACATTTAGAAAAAAAAATTCCCAAAAATTGGGATAATTTTGCATTAAAACAATTTTCAGCTGAACAGTGAACTGCTGCTCTATTTCAGGTACTTCCTGTTCTGATTCTGTACTTTCACAAGCCAGAGAAACCAGGTTCGATTCTATTTTCCTTCTTGGTCTCAGCAGCACTCAGACACTGACTGTCCCCTTGAAGCCTATTACCAGCTCCCACAGCTTAAATCACCTTATAATAAATCCATGATGAGACCACCATGGGACAAATCTCACAAGAAAAGGTAAAGATATTCTGCCCTTCCCCATGCCAACATTGTTGTACCCCCAATTTACAGTCACCGTCATCATGCAGCTGTAGGAGTCCCTGCTTCCAAGTTCCTCTAGTCTAAAGCAGGAAGCTCAAGGGAGGTATTTGTGCTGTGTTTTCTGCATTTCCCTTCCAGAATTTCTTTCTTCCTCTCATTTTCTCTTTGCTTCTTACCAGCAGTTTCAGTACAAGCCTTAAGTGGCAAGTAACAGGCATTAATTAGGCCCACTGGTGTGCTGTTCTGCACAAGGAATCCTTCCTTGCCACAAAGAGCTTAGAGACCATTATCTCCCTTTTTTTATCCTCCATTGTGTTTTTTTCTTACTGCTTCCTGCCCACCTTTTTCTTTCCCACTATTTAAATTTTAACATAGAGGGTTTGAAATACCCGTTTATTAGAACTGCAAGAGCTTAGAAAAATATCTGTATGAAATTAACCATTCTTTTATTTAAGACCCCTCAAGCCCAAGGAAAGCACTATGAGAAGTCATGGGAGAAATACCTGAGTCCCAATCAGCAAAGTTAAGACCAAAGTTCTGGACTTGAATTTCAATGTTGAGTAAGGAGAAACAGGTCACATGCTTAAACAACACAACTGGAAACTGTAATAACTTAGTGACTTCTTTGCTAGTCAGTGTTAATGCCCTGGGGAGATTATGGTATTTAAAAGAAGATCTTAGACTACTTCATATTCAGGCCACTTCTTAGAGCAGATCTCCTTTCCTGGCCAGCAGTGCTCTCAAACTCTCACCCATAAGCCAATGTGTTCCCTCGTGTGAGCATCCTACTGCAGCATCAAAGTAGGACAGTTCTAAGGAGAAAAGAGATAATGAATTCTACTCTGCTTGGTTATGTCTATGAAATTGTAATATTTACTTTTTCCTGACTACTGAGGCTTGCTAGTCCCATATCTTCCTGTCTCTTAGAAGAAACTTCAAACTTCCCTGGTCATTTTGAGATTCAAGGTTGGCCTTTGCAGCCTCACTTCCCTTCTTTCCATTTCAGAAGAGTAAAATGTCAAATTTCCTGCAAAAAGGTAGCAGAAAAGAAAGACATTGCAGCATAGGACAGGCAAGTGCTTGATATCTTTATTTCCATTGGCAAGAGGAAAAGGAATTATTTCTGAAGGTTCAATAAGTCTTTAAAACAACTAGGAAAGCATAGTTGCCTGAAGATTAATGGATTCTTCCCTAATCCCTTTATAACAGATGGACCACCATGGACTACTGGTGATCCATGAACCACAGCTGGCCCGTCTCACTTCAGACCATCAGGGATTACACCTATCAGACTGTCAGCCTCCTGACAGACTGGGACTTGCTAAAAAGAATGAATTCTCCATGGTATTTTTTAAGTGCCACTAACCTGATCTAAGGTTTTCTGGAAAAAGAACTTTTCCCACTTCACTACATTCGGTCATTGTCGTGTCACCATTTAAACTGTGAATGACAAATTTTGTCCCTACAAACTTATATGTGGTTTTGATTGCCTTCAGTGTGCATTAACTCCAGGTACACACGTACCAAAGTGGAGTGATAGTGTTACCGCTCTGAGAAAAACAGATTAATAACAGGCACCGAATGCACTAATTGAACACTGCACCGGTCCCAACATCAAGTGATTAAGAATCCAAGGCACCTTAAGAGAGAACAGAAAGTAGATAATTTTCTTCCTCAGAACCTAAATTGCAACTAATGCTTCTGCTCCCACTAAAACAGCTGAGTACGTCACTCTTCTTTAAAGGCTTTGAATTCAGAAATCTTCTTAACTATGAGGAGATCATTTCAAACACTTTTAGGCTGGTGTTTTGGTTTTTGGAGGGCAACATAAGAAGGTTGGCAGTTTCTGTTCTCAGCCAGGAATTTCCCAGAAAGCAAAACACATCAGTTTTTCACTGGTTCCTTAATACTGACATAGCCTGCAGTGTGGGCAATCACCTCACTTGCTCCAACCTCTTTTATGGGTCCAGTACCAGCCCCAGACACTCCTGACACCCAAAACCCACTCACAGTAAATTGAAATTCAAAGAATAATCTGCAGGTGTTAAGAGCAGTTAAGGGAAACACAGGACTGTGTCATATACTGGAATATATGCCATTCCTGGAATATATTAATGACATAGGAGCAGGTGAGAATTTTATGACAGGCCAAGAAAGACGTTGCTGTCCCGCCTCCCTTAATTTGATATCTTACTTTGAATTGCACTTGGACTACTTATTAATTCAAGTATTTGCTAGCATCAGTAATGAAGTTTGGTAGAATCTGTACCTGATTAAGATTTGTACGATGAGGGCCATTATGAACATTTTATTGCTGGCCTCCAGTATTCCTTATTTGAGTATCTGTCAGCAGACTTGTTATAAACTTTTTACAGAGTTTGTAGCTGTCATTTCAATTGCTTTGGGATGAAATGTGACCTGTTTCCATCCGAGCGGAAGCCTTTCAGGCTGTCTGTGTGAAACAGACCAGAAATAGAAGTGTGTTCTTCATTGTAGATGCAGCTTCTCACACCAATCCCAATTTAAACCAGAAATATCACAAACAAATCTAAAAGGTGCAGACTTCAAATCAAGATTAGGAGTTTTACATTTGTCAATCATCTGCTGAGCTAATGTTCTCTGCCACAGAAGAGAGTGGGAACACATCAACCATTTTGGGAAGCCAGGTTCAAACACGCACTCCAGAAGAGCAGCACCAGCCCCGGCTTTGGAAGCAAGCTCATTATGGCAGGGCTTGCCTGGCTTTCAACACTGTGTTTGACTCATAAAGACCATCCCAATCACAAATCCCTGCAGGGCTTGTCCCAGTCCTACCCTGCAACCTCTTGGGCACAGCTTGCCCCAGCTACCATTGTTTGCTCTTGAAGTGAGTTTCAAGAGGCACGGCTCCGTTCCTGCACCCTTCCACACTGCCTACACATTTCAAACAGCCCCTTCTGACACAGGGAGCGTTTTTTCCTACTGGAGGAAAAAAAAAATGTAAACATGCTTTTTAAAAGCCTAGATTTTATTGTCCAGTTAGGCAAATAATTACAGGTTCTATTACACAAAAATTTAAAAGTACTTTTAATTTTCGTATGTTCTCTAGAATTTGCCTCATCTTTGTATAGTATCATATATTACTTTTATAGTACCATAAATATAGCATAATATCCAATAAGTAATTAATCTTATATTGGTATTTTTATTAGACTAGAAGATGGTCCAAGCTTCTGAGCTGCATCTTCACAGGACTGTTAAATGTCAATTTGCTGCAAATTTTTGATTCTTGGTACACCTGTATGCAATGCTCAAATTCCAACTCTTTCTAAAAACCCTAGTTTGGCTATAGGCCTCTAGTTAGGAACTGATCAGAAACACTGCACAAGAAGTAGAATTACGACAGCAGTCTATTCAAGTAACTCAATTTATTCCTATTTAGGCCAAGAGGATTCATCATGGCCCCTGTTAACACAATGAACACCAAAGTGTTAAAAACCATCATCTTCAATTTCAGCAAACAAAACATTTATGGATCATTAGGCAGTCAACAAAGAAGATTTCTTTGCAACATTCTCCTTTTCGTGCTCTCAACACTTCAGCCTTTGGTGAGAAACAGAGCATATTGGACCAAGCTTACCCTGTGTTCCCTTTTCATCATTCAGCAAATTACGGCTTACAGGCTTCTGCAAAGTCTGTTTGTGCCACTTACTCATACAAGCAGTAACACTTTTCAGTGTGAATACCGTGCCAGGAGCCCATAAAATGAGACATTTAAACAGGGAAAGATGAATAAAAGCTACTACCATAGTATTTTAATATGACCTAGAAACTGGGAATTGAAACAGTGCTGACAGTGGGAACTCAAGATTTTGCAATCAGAGGGTTTCTAACAGGCTCTGAATGCCAGGGAAAGAGCGACTGGCTATTTTGTACAAGAAATTTTTGCAGAGGAAAAAAGTGGGAACCACAATGAAGGAACAATTTTAGTAAGCTTCGGCCCAAGCTTTTTTTAGAGGGATATCATAATCAGAATAGATTTCAACAAATCCATTAGGGTCTGGCAATGAGAGCTAATTCTGTGCTGAGGAAGAAGCAGCACAGGTTATTTGAACGCACTTGAACATTTCTAACACTGGTGTTACTTCACTGTGTATAAAATATACCTGGGCTTGATAATTTAATATTTTCATATACTGATATGCAAATAGGTACTCCCTACTTCTGATTTTTAAAAAGAGACTTACCAGAGGAAGAATGGTCTCTCTCAGTCTCAGACATTGCCCCCCACTGTCTTGAACACACAAAGTTTAAAAGTATTTTAAAGTATTTTAAATGCACACAAAAGTGTTTTAAAGGTTGTATATTTAATTACTTTTAATTGGTAGGACCAAGACTTTCTTTTACCATAATCCTAAAAAAAAATTTAGGACTTCAGAATCTGAAATGTTCAAACTTTGATAAGCTTAATAACCACAGTGAATAGGAAACAATTCAGTTCCTTTGCCGTGCTTGAAAACAGTGATATCCCAAATTCTGCCAGACAAAAAATAAATGACCAAAGAACCACAACACTACTCTCCCGCCAATTCACCTTAAACAGCTCCTCCAGCCCCACAGTAAAGTACAGCAGGGATAATCCCCTTCTAATGCCTCTTCCTGGCCCAACCAACATCAGCTAAAGCGAATCCAGCAGCCACACCAGAAACACAGCGCCTGGAACAGTTTAAGGACCAAGCCACACAATGCTTTGGAAATGGTTTCCATGCTCTGAGCTTGGTTCCAGTAGTCAGTAGGCTACCAGCATTGGCCAGTGCTGCTTTGGGATGGCGGGGGGGGAAAAGTGTTTGAACATGTCACAGCTTCGGGAAATATCAATGCTTAAATTTACCACTGATAGCTTAGACCGGTCTGTTTGAGTAGGCAGTGATTTTATAACACAAAAGTAGGTGTACAGGTTGGATATATCTTTTTTTCAGAAATTAATTCTATCACATGCAGTTTCAATCCTTCCCACGGAGAGCAAATAAAAGCAATGTTTAGCTATCAGCACTAAATTCTTGATCAATCCGTAGCGACAGAATCTTTTAGGAGAACTGAACAATGAATACATTGAAGAAGTTGAAATCAGCTCTTGGACAAGGTAATAATTTGCAAAGAAGAAAAAATTTTGATCTAAATAGTTCACTAAGTTATTTACCACTTAATCAAAAACTACAGTCTTTTCTAACTGGCCCTCAAAAGCACTTCATAATGGCAATGAACAGATTTACAATTCATCTTTGATTTAGGCAGAAATTTCATTGTAACCATGTGAGACATCTGTCTCTTAAAACATATACTGGGTGTCTGTCATGTATTGCACCTCTGACAACTTCTGTCAAGAGAATCTGCATAATTCTGGTGACAACTGAGGGGGTTGCTTTTTTGGTCATTAAGAGACTTCTTATTTCAGAGACTCAAAAGTTGGACATTTTCTGGGTAAGTCATCTTTTCTGTTCAACAGACTATTTTGTTTTCAGTCTAATAGCATCCTGGACTGTAACACTTGACCCTGGAAATATTAAGAAAAAAGAATCAAAAAAGCCCCAACCAAAAAAATAAATACACACACACCAAAAAAGCCACCAGAAGCACAAGAAACTTCTCATTTAGTTTCATCTCCTAATCCATCATCAACTAGTTGAAGAACTAGAGTCAGTTGTTCTCTATCACCATGAAAGAGTTCAATTTCAGAGTACTAAAACTCACCACTTCACAGCAACAGCTTTGATGACACACCAGGGTAAAGCCTTTGTAATATAAAGCATGGATACCAGGAATAAATACTCTTCTGAGGTCAAGGGAATTGGATTGCATAGAAAAATAAGACCTCAAAAGCAGTATAATAGAGGTATTCAAGGTGATGGAAGTGCTCAATAAAATAGAGCTTTAGATATTTTTACACTGATGAAATAAAAAATTTAAAGGTTCGCGCACAACTTAAGAAAAGAGGAATAGCAAAACATAAGCAGATTAAGGGAAGGAGTTAAAATATAATACAGCACTTGTTTTTTTTCACAGGAAATATAAGCTTATACACTACAACTATCTAAAGAGAGACTTCAGATGATTTCCTGAATGGCTCAGCTAGCCAGTATTAGAGTTCCTCATGGTAGAATTTTATGTGTTTAAAGAAAAGACAGCAAAGCTGAAGTTACTGCAGCTAGAGATCCATCAGGGAGGATGTGACCCTCACTTAACAACAGAGTTATCACACCTCCATCAGGCACCACATTCATTTGGCATGCTTAAATCTATCATTATCTTTTCTGATTAATATCAAAATTGCTGCTTGCTGATCGCTTAAGTAAAGGGGCTTTTGTGTGGCAGAAAGGGCTGACAAAGATCTGATGTTAAGGCAAAAAGAAATACAGAGACAAACAGGCAGTTCCATTTTCAAGAGAATACCCTTTCAAGACATTATCCCCCAGGGCCATTGTAACAGAATGCTGTATTTAAATCAGCAGGTCATGCACTAGAAGATGGTTTAACTGCTAATTAACACTAGATGATATGCTGAAAATTACATGCTAATTAATTCTCTGTAGATCTAAGTGCCCTTCCTTCTATATCATTTTCAGTGAACATATTAACATGGGGGCTAGAATGGCATTTATTACAAATTCATATGACAAACATGTGAAGCTATATTAAATAGTTGATGGAGGTTAACTAAAAAGAAAGATGTGGGTCAAAGTTGTAGACCACAGGCCACAGCATCATAAAGATACCCCACATTAAAAAGAAGAGGGCATATATTACCCATTCAATCTTCCTGTCAGTTTGATGTTGCTCTCTTGTATTAGATTTTTGTGCAGGAAGATCACTATTCTGAAAATGGGATTCATCTGTGCAGAATACAGTCTCACAAAACGAAGGCAAGTAAATGGAAAGTAAATAATCTTGTTCTTTTAGAAAGTGACAGTGATTACAGGTTTGGGGTTTTTTTATAATTTAACCATTAACAATCCCCACATCACAACAATTTGAAAATGGCAGAGAAGTCAGGTGTGTAGGTTACAGAGGTAGCTGAAGAATCAATATTCCAAATACTGGTTGTGCGACAGTCACACTCTAGAATAAAAGCAGCCTTTAAAGTCAAATACGTATGGCAACAATAACTAGAACTACTAATTTAGTACTTTCTAATTTAAGGTCTGAAACTACCCCAAATAAAGTAAAATCCAGTTACCACAAAGATCAAGCAATCAAATGCAAGACATTGCCCATTTTCAAGGATCTCAAATTCCAAGTATTGACTATAGGCCAGCCCAATTTAGGGGTTCAAAAAGTATACAGAAAAAGTGGTTACAATGCTAAAATTACATTTTCTGTTTCTCAGATAATGGTATACCTACATGCATGGCTATTTCTGTAGCTAAAAATCTTGATGTTTTTCCCTTCCAGTATCTTCCAGCAAAAGCACTGGTAACTTGTCATTACAGAAACAATAGTTACCAAGGCCTTTCCATAAATTCTTTCTTTGACCCAGTACTGGTAGATACAGATGTATGTATATACATATACTTTTTTTTTTCCCTCCCACAAAAGGCATCTCTTCAGTAACCATTATGTCTTTGAGTTTAAAAAAAAAAAACAAAACAAAACAAAAACAAACAAAACCCAACAGCAACACCAACCAAAAATAAATAAATAAAAAACAAAAAAAATCTTCCTAAAAATTAAAATGTTACCACCATAACATATATATGTCTGTTGGAATTGAAAATTTCTGCTTTATTCATACACATGAGTAAAGTCATTTGGGGCATCTGCATTAAAAATTATGCTCATCTCTAGATAAGAGACACAGAAAAGAAGAACATTAAGGGGGGATTATTTTATTTCAATAGCACAATAAGTAACACTGAATTAGGAATCAGGGAATTTGGTGCAAGGAGGCTAATGACCAAAACTTGTGCCCCAGAGAACTAAACTTTTATTTGTTCATGGTCTCCAGGGAAAATAGCTGACATTTAGTCATCTTATGTATTCCACACTAAGAAACAGCACTTGCCCACATCTGTAGATAGTTCACTGTCCAAAGTGACCAGAAGCATCTTTCAGGAGAGATGCAGATGCACAACTTCAAATATAGCTTTTCTGCCTGGCACAGAGTAGCACCAAAACTTTACTGTAAATTTAAAGTTGTTCTTGTTGTAGTATGCTGTTAATAATTATTTAACTCTGCTGTATGACATAAGATACAAAAACCAGAAAAAGAATCCTGCCAGAATTTTTTTACTTTGCTAGAGACAGCCACAGAACACAGGCGAGACAGTTACAGGTGGATCAACAGAAAGCAGAAATAAAGACTTACCACAGTTTGAAGCTTTATAGTTCTCTGACCAAAGTAAACATCCAATACTGAAAAACTTTTTACAAAGACATTAGCACATACCTTCCACAATCAGCTCTTAGAGCTGGCAAGAGAACACTAAACATTTAGTAAGATACTGACTGCATGGAGGATGAGAGAGAAAATGGGTGGTGGGATGGGATGTAAAGCAGATGAGAAATCACATTCAGGTGAATCCAGTTTAGGCTGAGCATCAATCCCTGATTCAGCTCTAACCACTGCACCTGGTCTCACTTGAGAAGTCCTTTCTGCATTAATTTAGTTTTAAATTTTCTGTCCAAGATATTCAGAGCAAAAAGGAAAGATACATTGTAGGGAGTATCTAACTGTCCACAAGCCCCTTTGGTCAGAACAACAACTTTTGTAGAGATTCCTTACCACAGAGGGGCGATCCTCTAAAGCACTGAAGGACTTTGAGAGCTTGAAAGTTTGTAAAGACAATTCCTGCACAGCTGGGTGAGCTGGCAGGTGTGGGGAGTAAGTTGAAAAGTTTTTTAAAGTAGTTAAGTAACCGCAGCCAGGTGGAACTTGTCATTAGCAGAGCAAAGTTACGGTACTGACAGCTACATGTCTCACCTGTTTGCTCCAAACCGTGTGGCTTTTGCTGATGGATTACATTTACTAGATTTGAAATCGTTCTTAGAATGGATGAGTGAAAACAATTGTTCCCAGCTGCATGTTTTATATGCCTCCCCTTTTCCATCACATCTTTTGCCTCAAGGGTCCTCATGCATGAGGCCCAAGCTCTATTCACAACAACTTTCACAGAAGCTCAGTATTTATAGACACAAAAGGAATTTGAACTCTGCTTCCTTGCACGCTGAAGCTTGCATTACATCTGCTACTGTCAGACAGTCAGGTATCGTCTAACCACCCTCCCTGTGCAAGACAAGCAGAGAGCACTTAGAAACTGATGAGGTTCTCATTGACTCCCCCACTAACCAGAAGGTTTTAAACCCCGCACAATTTACCTTCCAATGAGGAGACAATGAAAGATGTCCTATATTCCCTCCCCAGAGCTGCTAGGATGAAGTCACCATTTTTACCCTTAGGGCTTTCTAACAATCAGGCTGCAGTATTTTTCAAGCTTGAGTAACTCTAGTAGTGTCTATTGTTTCTTGAACAGGTTTTATTCTCTAAGAAGCACCTACTGAGATATTAAGTGGGATTTCTATGGCTTTTTTTGCCAGTATTTAAGTTAGGAACTATTGACACAAACGTAATACATCATAACTGATCACACAGGGGAGCCATCCGAGCCCTCTTGGCCCCAACTGCTCTGAGGGGAGCACTGCAGACCATCATGTATGGTATTTCTTAGATAGATGGTATCTGAATTAAAAAATGAAAGACTTTTCAATATTGTTTACATTTTTAAAGCTTGAATTCTTCACAGGAAGAGAGATCACAAAAAAATCAACACCTACAAACGTCTTCTGTACCAGTTAAGGAGGGGCAGGTTAGCCTTGAACAGGTAACATCATTCCACTGGGGGGGGTATGCAGATTCTTCTATATTAAATCTAATCTGAAATCTCTTCACCTTCACTTCTTCCCTCCTTCCTTGCAATCTGTGAGAATACATCTATATGGAAATTTGTTCCAAAGATTGTTGTAACAAATACCTGTTGAGTATATAGAAGTGGTAGAATTTATATTTCTTAAATATTAAGAAGAGGATTAAGTTATGGAAAACTAAAAACTACTCCACATCTTGCACTCATACACTGCTAAGCAGAGGACCAACATGTTTTCTTTGTTTGATGAAAATTATCTAAACACCAAATAAGCAAGCTGGTTTAACCACAGCACACTAAGTCCTTAATACATACACTACCTTTTTAACTATAAGTAATTACTGTTCACCACAAAGCAAGTACCCAGGGAAGCTAGGACTCCCATGAGATACTTACGCATGTATTTTTATTTAAAGATGTATATTTACATTGATTCTCAAATACTTACGGTTATCTTCTTCAATAAATTAGAGAAGCACTTGAGTTTCTGTTAGAGCCTTAGCCCTTCACTGCTACAACAAGCTGTAGCAGTTGTTCAGATCATGAAATTTTCTCAAGTTCTGCAAATAACACTGTTAAAAGAACACGTTAGTTTCTTAACTTGAAGACTGAAAGAAAGACTGTATATTTAGATATATATGAATGAGTATTGACTAAAATGTGCAAGTATATCTTGACTGCTGAGCTAAACACTACAAATTCAAGTTGCTCAGTCTACCCTGAATAGGATAATGGTAGCATATAAAATGAAGCTGAGCCATCACAGTTACAGTCATATCCAGTGGATTTATTTTGCCAAATTTAGAGCCAACATCTAGGAAATACAGCTTGTTCCAATCAAGAAAAACAGATTAAGTTCACATTTCTTTCTGAAGTTTAAGATGTAGGAAAAACTTGGAAGAGCTCACAGAATCAGCACTTCACACCCTTAGCTCTGGGGACAGGTAAAGTTGTTCAGGTGGAGCCTCTGTGGCCAGGGTTGGTGCATCACCCTTCTTCCACAGTGGCTGTGCAGGGCCTGCCCTGGCTCTGCTTCCCACGAGTTCAGGGATGCCCAGAGCTCTTTCCAGGCAATGCTCGTAGCCCTGCTGCTTCCCAGACCAATCTAAACACTCCAGTGCTCCTTTCCAGCAAGGAAAGGCTTTTACAAAACCCGCTGTTCCTCTGAACTGCATCCTGCAACTGTCCATTACCAACACAATGCTTTTTTCTCTCCCATCCCGTCCCTGCTCTCGCTCCAGTCCCCACCAGGGTGTTGCTGGCAGCTGATCCCAACCCACGGGTGGGTGCAGCTGGGCCCTGTGCCCCATGCAGGCACTCCCATGGGGCAGGGCTCACTCTGCCGCCTTTCCAGTGCCGTGCCAGGAGCTGGGTGACACAGACAGCGGTTTGTGACTCCTCAGCTCACAAAAAACCCCTCAAAACTTGCAGAAATATCAAAGCTATCAGTGTAACACGGGATGAAGCTTTTGTGCTCTTTAACTGAGCAGACCTCTCAGCATGAACAGCAGGAGTTCTGCTCACCTAAGGGCTAAAGAATTTGGCTTCGAATATATAAAATTTAAAGTGTTTTTTTAAAAAGACACCCAAGAATTCATGCTGTAGTGCAGAATTAGACACCACTTTTATAGCAGCAATTATTTCAGGGTATTTTTCTGCCTCTCCTTCCATTTTTGTCCTGGAGCATGGAGACATATTTTCCAGTGCAGGATAACCCAGAAATGAGTACCATAATCTCACTGGTGTCTATTCTCTGCATGAAAAGCAGGAGCATGGCTGTCACTAAGCTGTTTATTCAGGCCAAGTGCCCAGGGCCCTGCAGCAGCCCCAGGGGGATTCTCTGGGCATCGTCACACCCCAGCAGATCCCGTCTGCCCTGGGCAGCATTTGATCTCCACTGTTGAGTCTCTCTCCATCTCTACTATAACTTCTTAAACTTTGATTCCTGCAGGAATCAAATTTAATCTGTTTCAGTATATTTTATGCTCCCCTGATTTATTCAAAGCTGAATAAAAGCATTGCACTACTTAGGTTTCCTATTTTACTTCGGGAACTATATTATTAGTAGCCCCATTCAGGAACTAGATTAACTCGAGTCAAGCAGATTAAAAACCCAAGCTACACCTGTGGTATTCAGCTTGCTCTTTAATCTTATCCACTAAATTAAAAAAGCTCTGGATAAAAATGAGACGGGTTAACCTATCACTTGTCTCATAGAAGGGTCTTTAGGGTAAAAAGAGACTCAGTTCTCCTGCAAGTCAGGTAAATTTTCCCCTTCCTTACTGAAAAATGTCACCTCTGGACCAAACTATTCTATTTCATTGAACAAAACAAAGCATCCTTTTGGGCCGTACACGTAAGAAAATGGTTTTACTATATTCCCAAATACAAAGAAAACGTCTATATTTCTTACAATTGATTGGTACTACAAGAAAAATTTAAGTGATTTCTTTTTTTTTTTCATTTTTGTTCTATAATCAATAGGTTTATTATTTGATATTCCTTCATTTGAGATTACTCTATTTTTTTTATTATGGTCTAGTCACATTCTGGTGTTATGTGAGTGAGATTTCTGGTTTATATATAAACTAAAATTGAGTAAGGTGTGAAAATAATAATTATATGGAGATATATAGATATATATGAATGGTTTAAATATAAAGTGCATATTTGTATACATACATATATGAGATGACCAGTTAGTAAATATTTCATTTTACTCTGTATAGGGTAGAATATATCTAGATGAGCTCAGACAGATTGAACAATAAAATGAACATGACAAAATGGGTTTTAAGTCAGGAAACAGAACAGTAAAACAATTTCCTGAGTTATTTAAATGCTTTCATTTAAGAAATGTCATTACATACTAGAATTACACTGGAATATAATTATATAAACGCCACAAATAACAATGTTTTACCAAGAAAAACAGAAGTTAAGGGAGGAGAACTATTTCCTGAAATATTTCTTCATTTTAAGATCAGGTTCTGGTTGTTATATGAAATAAATCAAAAGAAATGTTCTAAATTTATTTTTGAAGTCTGTGTCCTTTACATTTATACACATACTTATCTTAAAGTATCTGGTATGTGAATAGCTCCCTATATTTAGTTTCTGCAGGTTTAAGATGAAACCATTACACAAAAGGCCTCCCTTTGAATTATTTTGGTGACCTTTCTTCATGAGGAAAGGAGAAGACAGCTAAAGTGACACCAGCAGTGTGTGGCTCCACAAGTAAATTTCAGCCACTCATGGAAAAGTCTCCCTTATCTGCTATTGTTATAAATTCATCCCCACCTACCTTCAAGGAGCCAGCCAGGTTTGTTTATTTATTTGGCCAGACTAACACCATTTAGGGCTGTAACATAATCTCTCTTCTCTAGAGGAAACAAGCTCAAGGCTAACACTGCCTTGTAGTTCAGACAAAAAAAATGACCCCATATTTGACTTGTCATCAAAATGAGAGGGACTTTTTTTAAAAAGCCAATTTTTTTTTGTCTTCCTACTTTCTTTAGTTCACCAAATGGTATATGAGAAGCCAATTAAATTAGACAAAAAGGAAGAGAAAAGTAAAAAAGGATTTTTAAAAAAATACTTTTGTACACATTTTGGTTTTTGTTACCAGACTCTGATGACAGAGGTATAACCAGATTATCTAAAAATGGCAGACACCTCATATGACGAATTAATGTGTTGGCAGGTTTGTAGACCTCCCACTTCACACAGAGAACCTAAGAAAAATCTTTTTGCAGGTGCCTATATTACATCTTCTTTGTAAACTTCCTCCTTTCAGCTACATTCAGGAATTGCAAAATACAGTATGCAATGTCATGCAAAAATGCCTGTGCATTTCATAGACACGGCGTGTAACGAGTGCACAAAAAAAGGGTCATCCTTAGCTGGCAGTACACAGTGCTCATGCCGTTAGTAGAAAATAAGGCATTCTCACAAAGCCAACAACAGAAGAATATGCCCACTTCTATTTCAACCATAGCAATAGCATTAATATTATCCGCGCCTCTTACAAAAGCTCTTGGCTTCAAGGCTTGTCCCTCTCTAGTGGCGGGTACCCAGGTAAAAAGGTTGCAGTTTTGTATCACTTTTAACACGAAGCTTATGGAAGATGGTAAAATAAGTGCTTCTCTAAGTCCCTTTAAACCACTCCTTACTGTAAATAAAAAGGAGAATATTTTCAGTCAACAGGAACAGCTCACCCTGCTGTCAGGCACTGCAGCTCGCAGTACGTGTAGCTCAGGATTGCAGTGCTGCTAACTGAGGATGTAACCTGCCCAGGGTTCTCCAGATGACACAGTTTTTTGAGAGGACATCTTGTAGAGATTCACTGACAGCAGGCAGGTTTCATCCACATTACTGTGGAAATGATGGTGAGGGACTGTACAAGGAGAAGTTCCCATGGTCATATACAAATAATGGAATGGATAAAAAAACACCTAAGAGGAGGAGCACCAATTCAGCACTCTCTTTAAGGTGTTCCAGAACAACACTTATTTTTCAGGATGACATTCTCAGACAAGTATAAATATCAGTAAGAATGTAACTATGGCATCACAGACTGGCCTGAGATCATACCCTTTGATTATATAATGACCCCTTGTTAGCTTTGTTTTACCTTTACCTCAGATCTGCTTCCTTCAGGCAGTTCTGTCTTGAGCTGGCTGGGCTGGTGTAGGTCATTGATGGAACCTCATGCTCACCCACTAACAATTATGCAACAGTTTTAACTCCTTCATAATGTTAAATTGAAATTTAAATTTTTTTAAGAGTAAAGTCCACCACATTAGCGAACTTGAGCAGAGTAACTCAATGTACTGATTTCAAATACCCGCCATTCCAAAGATGGTCTGATACTCTGGCTGTCTTTTGTTCTCCTAGCTGCAAAGTTCATTCTGACCTTCTCTATCCCTGCTTGTCTCTGTCTCCAGAACAGTTCCTTTACTGTTCAACTGCCTGTAGTGTTTATCCTTCCCTGAGGAAAGAGTTAAAGGGGAAAGGAGGAAAACATCTACAATTAAATTGCTCTTAAGTTGTTCCTGCCTCTTGGCAACTGCAGGTTGTAATTCAGCAGTTTACAACTCTCTCTCCTCACTTTAGAAAGAATGAATAATGTAGAGACTTACATTCATATTTGCAGTAGAAAGGGAATGCTGGAAGTTACAAATTGCTGCTGAAAAGACAATCACATTCAAGGGGACAAAGGCTTCAAAGTTAAATCTCTTAAAGAGGTCTCTAAGAGAAGAAATGCCAAAAAAAAAAAAAAGTGTCAAGTCTGTAATGGCTTGAAGAAACTATTAATTCCAGTATGGTTGGTTTCAAAGCAGTTTGTGCATCTGTCTAAAGGCATAAGAAGAAAGGAAACTTATCTCGCAGATTTGAAAGAAAATGTTCAAGAAATACATATAAAGACTTTCTTTCCAATAGACACTTTGTAAAACTGCCAGCTCGTGACTTGCACCACTGCCTACTTTTGTTACCCCTATTAGCCTGAGGTTGTACAAGCCTTTAGCAAACTCTTGCCCATCAGTGGACTTTGCACATCGCATTCTCTTGACAATCAAACAAAAGTAAAACAACTCAGCAAGCAAATTTGACAGCACAGCTGTCTTCAGGTCTAGAGACTGGGGAGTCTGATGTGTGACCTTCAGAATCTCAGCCTTTCAGACTGGCTGCAGTGGGAAGGCGCCTCTGGAGGAGATGGTCTAGTCCAACCCTGTGGTCAGAGCAGGGCTAGCTACAGCAAGTTGCTCAGAGCCAGGTCCCAACAGGTTTTGACTGTCTATCTCTAAGGAAAGAGACTTCACAACCTCTGTTAAAAATGTGTTCCTGTGTTTCATCATTTCTGCTGTAAAATGTTTTTCCCTATATTTCACTGGAATGTCCCGTATTTCAGTTCTGTCCATTTCCTCTTGTCATATCTCTTGTCCTGTGGAGCCCAGAACTGGACACAGCAACCAGATGTGTTTCACCACTACTGATTTGAGGGGAAAGACCATGTCCTTGGACCTGGCAATGTTCTCGTCCACCAGGACATCAAGGTCTTTCACTGCAGAGCTTCTTTTCAGCTGCCTGCCCCCCAGCAATTACTGCCACACAGGATTACTCCTATCCAGGTGCAGCACTCTGCTCTACTTTGTTGGACTTCATGAGCCTCCTATGAGCTCCTCTCAGGGTCCCTCTGAGTGACAGTACCTGGTGTATCCAAGACTCCTCCCAGTCTTGTATCGACTGCAAAGCGCCACAGGGTGCACTCTCACCCACTGTCCATTTCAGTGAGAGGGGTAAGCAGCAGTCTCGTCAGTTCCTGAAGCAGGCCCAGTTCCAGTTAAGCAGTTCCTGAAGGCAGACCTTATCAGGAAAGACTGAGGCCAAAAAGGTGCTGAGTATCTTGGCCTTTCCCACGTCCTTCATTGTGGTGGTGTGGTAAAAGAGAAAATAAAAGAAGAAAAAACCACACCACCAACATCTGAGTGGGAATTTTCCCCCAGCTAGGGTGACTTCCATTCTAGGTCCTGCGTTGATGGAAAAAATCCCTTACCGTACCCTATTGGTCCCCTGTTCCTTTGTCCCTCCCTATTGTTCCCTCATTGGTTTGTGCCCCATCACCCCACCTGCTGATCCTCCCCCTTATATAAGTGATGTATTCCCATTTTGTCTGCTCTTCGGCCATGGGTCTTCTGTTCTGTTCAGTTGCCTTCTGTTATTTTTGGGTCTTGGGACCCTATTAAAGCCTTGGAACCCCATGCCTGGAGCCCCTCTCGTTCCTCCGCCGGTGCTCCCCTAGAGGGAGCCTGCTCCGTTCCCAGCCTGCGGACCAGAGGACGTCTGCAGGGGGAACGCTGAGCCAGGCTCCCCGGGGATGATCCTAACTTGTTGCAAACTGCAACACTTCATCAGATCCCCTCGCCCATTCAGCAGAAGGGTTACATTTGCCTCAGGTGTTTACCTGTTGTGATTTAGTGTTCCCTCCACCCATCTCCATCCCAGTACTACGAAATGTTACGCCTGTCCCCAGTTTGGGAGTGCTGCCTTCAGAAGCAGTTTACGCTGGACTGCCACTGGCCTATGAGCCACAGCACACATCCATTCTGGTGCCTTTGCTCTTCAGGTGGTTACCTCCAGCTGAGAGGCAAGGTGTAAAGTGTGAGCATTCTATCACTGCATCTAAATCTGTCAGAGCTAATCTGTCAGAACCCTGGCTTACATTTATAAAATGCCCAGCTCCTGAGTGCCTCCAATACAGGCAGCTTCTTTCCAAAGGACAATGGGTGGAATATTGTACCAAACAGGTGAAAAATGTATGCTTACTGGACTAGAATCACCTGGTAACAGAAAGCAACCAATAAGTGGGAGTCTATTCTCATTTTTCCTTTAATACAGTTTTTTCCCTATGCTTTCACCACTCGTGCAAACATGGAGCAAATTTCAATTTTTTATCCATTTCCTGAGAAGGTTTCAGTACTCCAAGACATACTCTGTGCATGGCAGTGAGGTGAGTGACATGCTGTCACTCAGCACACTGCTTAGGATGTGGCATGTTATAGAAAGGCAGTGACAAATCACAAAGCAGATGTGTGACATGACAGTCACTTAGATGAAAGGCATGCAAGTTACTCCAGGACCCTGAGGTCTTTGCTTGTTTGCTCTCAGTTCCTACTCACTTTGAACAAATGCTTGTGCCAAGTGCAAAATGTTTTTTTAAAAAAACTGCTTGGAACATATAATTAGAAAACAAACTTTCAGGATAATTTATCTGGTGTGATTTTTTAGCACAATTATAAGCAATGTTCAGAGAGCAGTCTCCACCTGGAGAGACTGTCAGTATGGACACTGCTGACAGAGTGCTTACTTTTCCACAGCTCATCCTGCCAGTCCCTCTTACCTCCTTGACAGGATCTAACATGTGGAGGAAATTTTAGAAAAAAAAAAGAGCATAGACTGGTAATTTTGCACCAAAGTGAGCAGTCACTGCAAACGCATATTACCCCAGGTTCCCAGATCTTCTCTCCAGGCTCCTTCCTTCCTCAGTGTTGCAGGGAAGTGGGCATGAAAGTGGCCTTTGGCTGGGGAAGAATTAGACAAGCAAAGGTGAAGGATTTGTTTGGCATGTTCAAATACCTGCTCAGATGTGGGAGTTTAATCACAATATCAGCAGGGAGAAACAGCACTGATGTCAAATCCCATTGCATGTTTAGGGGAAGCAAAAGATGCCTGTAGCAAATAAACAACAGCTCAGAATTATTTCTCCAGGTCTAATTCAAAGACCCAGAGGCAGCAAGGGGAATACCCTCCACAGCTTGCTGGTTGCAGATTTTTCAAATCAATTTTCAAAGAAAGATTATGACATAGTTGTTGCATTAAAAAAAAATAAAAAGTGGAGTAATGTTGTTAAAGCACAACAGATAGAAATTAGTAATTAAACAGCAAACACAACCATTTGTGCCTCCCGTAAATTGATGCTTCATTTTATGTTGACAAAACACAAAAAGAGAAAAATAATCTCTTTTCAATAAGTTTGGACAGTGAAAACTAAATAAACAGTGCAAATAATGACAAATACAAAAGATTAAAATTTTTCAGATCTCTAAATCCCATAAGATGTTATTAGAAACAAAAGTGAAACAATGAAGCCTGAAATATATGCAGCTTGGTTTTCTGTGGATTTGTAGCTCATGATTTAAGCTCTAATTTGAGCTTTTCTTCTGGTATGGGAATTCATAACCTCTCACAAAACATGAGCTTTCACTGCTGTCTTTCCTTCAGTCAAAATGCTTATGGGCTCTGTTTTTCCAAAGCTATTGAGAACTCAATTATCTTTGAGACTACTTCTCTCCTGCCAAATTTGGTTGACATTGGTCAGCGGGTTTGAAAGTTATTAGACAAGACATTTAGACAGTCATACACAAACAAATGCAAAACCATTATTGCTATAAAAAACAGACTAAAAGTATTTTCCAGAAAAGTATTTTATCTTTTTATGTTCAGTTTCATGCACAGGGAAATATATGACAGCTGGATCCTTATAATAGGGAAATCCTAAGAAACGAGTAGAATTGCTGTTTAAGACTAAAGAGTCTCAGAGGAAAGAATAACAATACACAATTTCCCAGCGGCTCAAACAGCTTTGGCAAACATTGACCCTTGCAAATCTTCACAAAATAACACCAAATGCTACTCACGCTGACGAAAATCAGCATCTCGCTAAAATAAATGGAAAGTGAAGGTAGCAGGCAGAGCTCACAAGATCAAATAAGGACTACAGGGCTCAGCCCAGCAGTATCTAAACTGATCTCCACTTTCAAGACACTGGTAATCTGTTCAACTCACTAACTTATTGTTTCCACCTATTTGGGTCAGATAAAAAAACACACAATTTTGGATTAAATGTAAAAGTGCAGATAAGCTGCCCTATTTTTATTTATCCCTTTACTTTTTACATCTATACAACTTTGCAGTATCCAGAGTTTATATTTTCCTAAATAAAGTGCTTGAAATTTGGGGGTTTTTAATGAATGTCACAGTTTTTAAAGCATAGGTTAACCTCCTATTTGAAAAATAGACCACCATAATATTTAAAGACATAAAAATTACTTTTGTAACACAGGTAATGTCTTTCCATGTATCCATTTATGGAAAAAAAAAATATCACAAATGAAAAGATTAACCCGAACACTGAGGACACATTTAACATAAGCCTTCCCCAGGCTCATCATTACCTGTCTGGCACTGCTGACCTTGAAAAGCTTTCATGTTAACCAAAAAAGGATGTAGAGACCTAGGACACAGAACTCAAAAAAATATGCATTGCCATCCAGACTGTGCTCACCACTTTGGGATTATCACATATTCACTTCGGGATTTATCACATATTTCTACTTTAAAATGATGTTTTAAATTTTGCCCTCAATAATTAATTTATTCAGTAGCCTGAATCAGAACAAATAAACAGAGCATCTGTATGAATTCAAGGAGTATTTCTGCGACAAGAGCAGCTGGGATAAAAATATTCAGTACTTGACCTGTTATGACAGAGAAAGTCAAAGACCGAAAGGCAGGTTCCATCACCCCTTTTGGAAGAGAAGTCATTCCAGCAGGAGCAGGATGCCAAAGGAGGCCCAGGCAGGGACAGGAAGGGCCGGGCTGGGGCTCCCGTGGTGAGCAGGCAGGGGGTTCCTTGTTCAGCACCTGTGATGCCACGGTGCCACCTCTGTGGGAGGCACAAGTTGGTCATTTGACAAATCCGCCCCGTGAGAGGGAGGCAGCCCTCTGCCAGCAGAGTTTCCATGCTCTGAACGCTCTCACAAACTTCTGCCTACAGGTCAAGGACTTACTTCTCATTAAGATGCATAAGTAAGCACTAAGAGTGTTTTTAACAGCAGAACAAATATATTTTGTGAGTCTCTATCTAATGTCACAGAGAAAGAAACTCAATGGTTTTAATTATTTTGCAGGTTAACAGTGGTTTCAGAAATGTGACAGTGGATACCATTACAATCAGTCAAAAATTGTCACCGTGACATCTGTAAAACTGTGTGTACTTAACTCAAGATTAGCCTTCACTTGTACCGAATCACCAGGGTGTACCAGGTCTCTGTGGTTTGCACCTCTGGAAACCTGCCTTTTAGAGAACAAAACCATTAGCAAGACAAATAGGAAGTGCAAAATAAAATAAACATAGATCGCATGGAATGGCGTAATTTTAATCAGATGAATAAGCAAACTCAGCAAAGTCAGGCATAACTTATCAGCAGCTAACATTTCTCTCTCATCTTCGTGGTTAATTTTTCTTGTACAACAACAATCATAGGACGTCTCATTTTTTTATTTAAATGTCATTTTTCCTGTGCCTACTTCTATAATATGTTGCTTTAATTCCATTCACTCTGGTTAAAATGGAAGGGTATGCTTTCAAAATACAGCAAGATTTGCATTGTCTTCTAACACTCTCCGTTTAGCTGTGTCAAACAGTTTGGGATGGCTGAGATCAGAAGGTGCAGTTAATTCTACAATTCAAATAGTCAAAAGCAGAAACGTTTGATAATTCTGTCTCCAGCCTCACTGCGGCAAGACAACCAAAACATATTTTCCCTGGACGTGGGGGAAGAAAAAATGATCACATTAAAGATTTTTTCTATCAGTCTTTAAGCTGTGAAATATACAACAAAAAAGTTGGAGCGCTAAATGACAGAATAGGCAAAAAAGGCAGCGCATGTGGCGCTCTCCCAGGAGCTGCCTGCACCAGGCTCTCCCCAGCAGCCTGCAGTTACCCTCAGTTCATGCTGGTCAGGTCTTTTACTGAAAGAGAGTTTTCTTTCAGTATTTATGTAGTGCAGCAGGCAACTGTTTACCTCAGAGGCATAAAAGTAAATCCGGATGTGTTTGATCCATAGTGCCA
The DNA here is from genome assembly GCA_013397055.1 of Pachycephala philippinensis. Taxonomy (NCBI): domain Eukaryota; kingdom Metazoa; phylum Chordata; class Aves; order Passeriformes; genus Pachycephala; species Pachycephala philippinensis. Next base: position 117,889 of record VWZT01015013.1, read on the forward strand.
CAGCAGCTCTGTTGCCTATGGAAACAAAGGCTCCTTTCAGGGAGTTCACACGACAGGCCCTGCCACGCAAGGGACCCATCAATTTCAGCCACTGGATTATTTGTAGGTATTTTTCTAAGATACATAAATAGATAGATACAGATGTATGTATATATACTACAAAATATTGTCTCTGTAATAGTCCACTATGATCAAATAGGACAGTTACTGAGTCTCATATTAATTTTATGTTATTTTATTTAAACAACATAATCCCCTTTTAAACAAATTGATAGTTGAAATGTAATAAGTGTTCAAGCTATAAGCATCTGGTTTTCTCCTCCACCTTTCACCATGCAGGTTGTTGAGTACTTTGTGGACAGCAGCTTGACAAATCTGTTTCATGCTTACTCACAAATTCAGCTTTTGAAGATGACCCTGAGCATCGAGTTTAAAGATGCTGCAGAGAATGGATAACATCCCAGAAGCACCTTGTTAAAGGTCTCCTTTGAAAAAACACTTATTTGTGAATATGTTATAGCTTCCTAAGTGCCATTCCTGTGCAGAGACCTCTGCACATTTTACAGAAAACTGATCAAGTATGACACATTTCAACAGATCCCAGTGCAATGTTTGTTACAGCCCTTTCCCAGTGAGAACCTGAGGTGATAAAAAAGGAACGTGGTCAGATCCAGGACTTGAATGCACAGTCCATGATATTTTCCTCCACGTTTAATGCAATAATTGGGTGAATCTTCAGCTGTAGACATTGGCAGCACCAGTGTTAAGAATATAGCTCAATGCCTCCTTGCTCTTTACTGACATCATTAAAGAATATATTCACAAAATTTATACCTTACATGACTTTCCTTAAAGACGTCTTGCATCAATCTTCAGATTTCAATTTAAGAAGGCAATTAGCAGCTAAGAGCACCTTATTAAATCTGCTTTTAATTATAATTCACCAATGTTTATAGCTCGCTTATAATTTTTGCATATGATTACATTATTAGGGATCAAAACAAGTGAACAAAGCATTAGTTTATGTGCAGTGATAATGTTTCATAGAAAATTAAAAGAGAACTACTTAAACTCATTTAAACTGGAATATTATTCTCCATTAGGAATCTAGGGCCAAAAATGCCTTGAAAATGTCATTTGTATAAATATTCATGTACCTGTGAACAGATAACTTCAGAAGCAGATTTGACAGAAACAAAGAATAGCTTCTTCACGTTGCAGTAGATGACTAAGATCATTTGAATGATTTATTGATAAGCCAAAGTACAAAATAAATACAAAGAGAACGGGCCGGACTTGTTGTTACCAAAAAAAAATCATTACGAGACTGCCTAGCATGTGAATTCATAAATATAAGAGTAGTGTGTGTAGGCCTGCATTACAAAAAAGTCACACATAATAAGAGAAAGACATCAATAATCTGCAATTCCCATTACTTTTCTACTTTTTTGAGGGGGGCATTTTTACTGGCTTGGGGGTTTGGTTTGGTTTAGGTTTTTTTATAACTGGAAGGATGTTAGAGTTGAAGCAAATTTTTTACTCCTTTTTTTTTTTTTTAACAATCTTCCTATTGACCCTGACTTATGCCACAATGCAGAACAACACAGTTGTGGGTAGATCCAAGCCAATAAGCACTAATGTCATAACAAGCAGGTTGTAGCCAATTTAGATGCCAATCCCATCACTCTTCCTGTGTGAAACGACTCACATGAGTAATCCCACTGAAAACAGAAGGATGACTTGTGTGCTAAGTGCTATTTAATGGAAGGGTAGCAGGCTGGAGGCAGATGAAGCAAGACTTATTAGTTGATAAACTCCTTGTTTCCTGGGGAAGGGCAAGGGGAACTTCTGGATAGCAACTAACCTCAATTCCCAGAGGTACCAACACTCTCCTACTGTAAAAATCTAAATACTCCAGAAGTATACCCACAGTCAAAAGCCTCACAGGATCAGCAGCAGCTGCTCAAGAGGTCACAGGATCAGCTTTAAGAAACACGTGTCAAATCTTATTCTGCAGATCTCCAAGCTGGCATTTTAAGGCCTTTTTCTTTCAGGGCCGTGCCTGTAGCTGTGCCACCCTAGGACATGCCCTGGAGCTGGGTTGCTGGTCAGTGTGCAACCCACAGACACACCGTGCTGAAGAGCAGTCATGTACAGGGGTGCATCGAGGAGAGACACGTTTTTCCTAAAACCCTGCGCACGAGGCTATGCCAATTCCTTTTCCTGGCTTAGTGTAATTTTGAAGGTCCTTTCTGCTCTATGACCCATCAAGGCTGGGTTCAGCACTAAAATTTTACCATCTTCAAAGTCAGATGTATGTGACAGAAATGCTCCTTTAATCCTCTTTCATTCTCCACAGACAATAAGCCAAAATACAAAGTGGCCACCAAGTATTCACAACAATTAACAGCTGGCAAGTTTGGGGGCTTCTAGTAGATATACTTAGCAAAGCAAGGAAAAACTCTGGAGTAAACTCTAGCCTAGTTTTCTCCTAAAATGCTGTTCCTAGATCGTTAGTCTACTTAAACTCTTGGGATTTTTCTAAGTAGACAACAGAGAAGACAAAATGTTGCTTTCTAAACTATGCAAACTATGTCCTATACTTTCTTCCAACAGCCAAGAACAGCCTTAATGTTATCATTCAAATTATGTTCAGACTACCTGACATGGCAATAATCACGTCATAAATGCATCATCCTATAGACCTAAAAAATAGGAGACAGAAGCCTTAAATAAAGGATGAACATCTGGTGAAAACTTTCAAATATGATGGGAGCACTGAACTTCAGGACAGTAAACTTAAAAGAGTTAGAATAGGGGAAGAATTTTAAAAGCAAGTCCAGCATTAACTTCAAAGCTAAATATTATTCTATGTTGTGTGCTTTTTTTTTTAACTTCAGCCTTTGATAAGAGGGGGTTGAACAAGAGCAAAAATTTAGCTGCAAAAGCAGGCACATTTGACAAGTTTGGCAGCACATGAATAGAACTTAGAGTATTATATGCGGCTTAAAAGATAAAAAAATAACAGCATTCCTCCTAATTAGAGAAGCCATATGCTCTATGAAATAAATCCTGGTAGCTTGTAATTACAACCTTATTTTTAAACAGATCCTTTTAATTCTATTATATTCTGTATTTCTGATTTATTTACTAAAATATTCAGATCACAGAGTTATTATTAAAAAGGGCATTTCCCAGTTGAAAGAATAGCATGGCAATAATGTTGCTACATCTCTTCCTAAAAACATGAGGTGAGAAACGGGGGTCTACACGGTAAAGATTATTTTCTTCTCTACAGTGAAAAGTAAGAAAGTAAAGAAGGAAAAAATAACATCTGCCATAGTGAGTTTGTCTTGCTCAGTATTCTGCCTGTATGGATATGATATTTAATAGTGTTCAAATGAAAATAAGCTGGCAGTACTGCCTACGCCTTTTAAAACCAAAGGAGGCACATGGGACATCTAATCCAAGCACCTATCTCACCTTAGTTTTAGGACTACTCTTAATTTTTCTTTTGAAGTGGGAATGGACATTATTTTTATTTTGTAATTGTGTTTTCCTGAATGGTATAAAGTTTTGACTCATGCTTTTTAGAATTAATTTCACGCAGAAAAATTTAACTGTACTTCTCCCTGTTAAATGAAAATATCTTTCAAACAACATTCATCCAGAGAATCTAAAAGAGATCACTGCCATCCTCAGTACTTCTAGTCGCTCGTAATAAGATGGTTTCATGTAAGGAGCTATCAATCAGTTTTACAGATGCAGGTATGTTTCTATAACTATATAATAGGTATCATTCACAAGCATAAATCACAGGTTTTCTAGGTGCCAGACTTCCAACACAAAGAAGATCAGTCTATAAAAACATGAATCAGCCCATACACGTCAGAAATGCAATTCACTTGAGAACAAAACTTCTTGCTAAGAAATTTAAGGTAACACAAATAAATTCAAGATAGCAATTTGCCTGTATTTTTAGTGGTGTGAGGCCCAGGTCCCCTTCCTTATTAACCTCTCAAGCTGGGATTTTATATTTCCATTGCTCATTGGTGCTGACACTTACCTGTAGCCACTGCCCATCCTTCAGGCAGGCATTCAGGGCAGCTTGCTTCCCTTCAAGCATTAACTGCAAGCAGCTGAAACAGGCTTATGCCAGTTCTCCTGTTCTGATTGCTGAGCAAAAAGGACAGGAAATCATTATAGTCAAAACATTTCTAACAAAGGTCACTTTAATACAAAATTACATCAATCACCTTGAAAAAAAAAAGTACATTTCAATTGATGTCATTCGTTCATGGGGCTAATATCAGCTTTAGTTTTAAAATTTGGCTGGTTCTGGAGAAAAATCATTAAAAATTAACTATGTCTTTCAAGAGAGATTTAAGTCTTGTGTGAGAAGATAAAATTGCATGAGTTGTTTCATATGATAATCTGAATGGCTGTTTTAAAACTTTTTTCTGAAGACATTACAGTGAAAGTAGCTTTAAAGCAAAAGAATCATCTAGAGAAGATGACTCTGGATAAAGCATTTCTCAGGATTTACCCTGGTCTGCTTACATGCACCACAGAACCCAGGCCTTTAGCTCACAAACGTAGCATTATACAAGTGAAATAAGCCAGAATTATTATACCTATAACTCATAATACATGCACACATTCAGAACTATTAGACACACTAGATGAGGTATCTGACTTTGTATAAAACTTTTGCAGTTGATTTTGCCATGGGCACGTTGTAAGAATATATTTTAGCACTGCAGATAAAGCTTTATACCCCTAAAACTTTTTACTGGGGAATGCTAAATGAATTTGCAGGTGTAAATGAGTCCCAGCTTTCAGACATTAATACTCACGTGACTGCTAAATTCAACAATTAAATTTTCCGTGACTTCAGTGGTAAGGGATTATGCCCAGACATCTTAATTCAGACTATAAACCACTTTTATCTATATCAGAGTACATAAGCATGTGCTTAGGAGTCTGGTTTTCAAAGGAACTGAAGGACTTAAGCACGTGTCAAGTTATTTACTGAAGAAGAAGCGTGGATAATTTGGAGACTGATTTTGTCTGTGGTGGTATTGTGGAATTAAATTCTACATGCACACAAATTCCTATTCAAATGTTATATGTTTAATCTTCACATTTATATATAATCAACAGACATACAAAGACATGGACAAAATATAATTATATATAATTTTACAACACAGAGTAAACCTTCAACCTCTGCAGTTTTATCCTACATTAAAAATTATCTAGTATCTGCAGGATGTCTTCTAGTGGGATTAGTCCACTACATAATTTTAATTCCAGTGAAGGTTTTTTCAAGGCTAAGGACTATCCTTGTAAGTTCATATGTAAGCTGCAATTTTCAAAACAATTCCCCAAATATTTTAATTTTTATTTATCCACAACACATCTGTGTACAGATTTGTAAATGGTATATTCGAGCTCTTTTATTTCAAATCACACAGTTTTGAAAAGGCTGGTACAAAACTGAATGTCACTTGATTGTTATTCTTCTTAGGAGAGAATACAAATGAAGGATCAGTGAGGGAGCAGAGAAAAACTCCAGTGAGAAATAGGATGAAAACACAGTTGAGAATGTGAAGAATGAACAACTGAGTGTGAAAAACAGAAGCACAGAGGGAGAATATAAAATCCTCATACACTGGCATTTAAGGGACGAGAAGCTTACACAGGCCACTGAGCTGTGCCATCCTCACTTTTCAAGGGTTAGTAAACTCACTCAGTGGTAACCTAGCACAGAGCTTGATTCAGCAGAAGCTTCACTCAAGAAAAGTTTACTACATCAAAATAACAGCTTCCAAACTGTAACTAATATCTAAAACACAATTCTGCAGGCTCTGCAAACCCCCAACCCCATCCTTGGTATGCTCATATCAGTGTACCCAACCTGCTATGCCCAAAACCCCAGAAATTTCAGTCTCTTTTAAAAGCAATGAGTTCTTTCTAAGGTGCAGCCCTCCCCAGAAGGGGCACCTGAGATGCTGAGCTTGCTGCTGGTGAGGCCATGAGCTCCCAGGGCGGTTTTTGCCCTGCTGTGCTAGAGCCATTCTCCTGGCAGACATGGAGCCATCCTGAAGAGACACGGATGTGCTGCTCCTCCCCAGCCCTGGAGACACCACAGCCACAGAGCCGCGATGGTGGGATCTGAATTTTCCTCTTTTCAGTTTTTCAAGCCGTGGTTTCTACAGGTGACAACGGTAATTAGTCCTAAATTCTTTATGTGCCATAGAGAAATGTAGCAGAATGTGTCCAGCAGGCAACGTTTTTTAAGTCTCTGCCAAGACTTTGATCACAGGATGAATTGTCTGGAATACTGTGAACTCTTTACTTATTAAAATGAAACTGGGGTGTTGTATCAATGAAATGTATTTTATTGTGTTCTGTCAATGAGACATATGCTATTATATTATCAAGGTACCAATTCAGACTATAAAATCAGCTTTCCATTTCTCTTAATGAGAGACTGTACCAAAAGTAAATTACATGAGTTTTCATCACTGTGCTCTTAATAAAAATAGGACATTTTGGCTCTTTTTGTTAAAGAGAAAGCTAATATAGTATTTATGAAGTCTGTGCAGTGAGCAGTTAAGGACTAATACTGAATATCCAAAATGCTACAGGATCTTTAGTCAAAACAGAGCATGGCAATATGAAATACAAAGCATTTTGTCAAGAAAAAGAATGTAATAGGAAAAAGAGGAGTGGTTATTATAGGAATAATGAAAGGGTATAGATGGTGAAAGAGAACTAGCATTCCCAGAAATGAAAATGGGGTGCATTTTCTTAAAAAAGAAGATGCCTTCTAGACTTTAGTTGTGTTTTCAGGAGATGAAAGAAACAAACTTGTAAGTCTCCAAAGAGACAGTAAATGTAGACACTGAAAAATCACCACAGCATTTGAAAAGAAATGGGATCTTATTTTATAACCATAAAACTATGAACTGCCTCTTTTATTATTTAAGGGGTCTTGCTTTTCTGTTCTATCGAGAAGACTTCAAGGTCAAAATGTCTGTATACTTAATGCCACTTTAGATGCCAATGAAAGGAGATTACAAGAAAAATGAGAACCCTGGGGCTTGCCAGGCCTTTCTGGGATAAATGCACCTGGTAAAGTCAAGGTTATATAAATGAAGAGAATCCATCATCTGATGTTGTTGGGGAGTTATTTACATTTAAAGAAAAAGAAAGGAAATTAATTTAAAAAAATAGTGAAATATTCAAAGATTGCATGAAAAAGACAATTTAACACTGTAATATGTGCAATAATAAATCACAAATTCTTTCAAGTGAGGACTGAAGCTATTGTTAAGGGAACAGAGACAGTCATAGTTTGGTAGACACCCTCCGAATGAGACTAAACCCTTTTCAGATTGTCATAGTCTGTTCCCTGGAAACATAAGGACCTGCTGAAGGTAAACCAAAATTGCAGGGAGCTTGGTTGGAATCCAAGAATATAGAAGAAACTTGCCCACATCTGAAAAGCACAAATTTTAATGTCAGAAAAATGTACTAAAGTGTACAACCCAAGGAAGGGTTTTGAGGGCAATATTTCAAATGTTTACCATCAAGGCAGACATGGATATGGAGTGAAGTCTCCATGCCATGGAGTTTCAGCATTCTGTAATAGCTGTGATCAGAAATCTTGCCCAGAAAGAGTCAGTAAGGGTTGTTCTCTTGCTTTACTGCAGAATAGCCAAATAGATTTTCAAGGTCTGCACAAGGTCCATTTCCTCAAGGATAGAGGGATTTTTAATTTTTTTTTCCTTTTTCTCTGTCTCAGTCTTATCACATTGTTGGAGATGTGACTTCATGTCTTACAGGTAGGGTATTGTCCTATCTTGTTATAATCAGAAGCTCAACCTGCTGCACAGCCGATTTACTCTGCTAGGTGCAAATGCTGCATTAAACTCAGCAACTGCAGTTCAGTAGAGAGTGCAGATGTTAAGCCATTTAATTGCCTTTTCCCTATACCTTGATGGAAGTAAATGAGGGTTTCCTGGGAAGTTCAAGGTTTAGAGGGCATTTTTTCCATACATTCGCTATCCTTAATGTTCAGATTTGGAGCAACATCCCTCTTTGGTACACAGATCTAAAGGATGCAGACAACCAGTACATCAACGAGGGAATTACTGCTCTAGAACTTACATCAAATTTCACTGTTAATTGGGAAGATCATGCCTTTGCTAAGGGATACACACTGCTTTATGGAGGCTGTACACTCAGCAAGGCAAAGAAGGGACTGAGGCGTGCATAGGGAAACATTTTGTACACTGATTCCCTGTGTAAAAGCTGTCAGGAATGGCAGAAAAGCAAGGAAGAGCCATTTACAAGGGAGCTTAAATGAGAAAAGAGTCTGAGACCAGTCAAAAAGAGAAAGTGTGGAGAGAGAGAGAAGCTGAGCAGGAGGTTCAGTGAGAAGAGTTTGACTACTGGTGCAGAGGGACAAATGTCTTTAGAGTTCAAATATTTTCTCTGTCAGGAGAGAACTCCACACACTAGTGGAAGACAAGGGCTTTGCAAGAACATCCACAAAAATAAAAATGAAACTATTCCAATTTCTTATATGCCACTGTGGCATCCACCTTCCACTACGGAACACGCAGCTCTCTTGTCCACAAAACCTCCCTTGAAATCTTTTGACCTTCATGCATCTTCCATGGAAGAAAAAGTGCAGACAGAGTAGTTCCTGCCAAAATATTATCCTCTGGTGTTTGCTGTCTTAACCACACAGCATCAGAAAAGCAAAATCAGCAGCTGCAGGTGTTAAAAGACATATTTTAGGAACAGAATGCTACATTCAGGAGAGGTAACGCCCTTCACTTCCAAAAGGCACCTCATTATTAGGCAGGGACTCTCACACAGCACTGCAAACACTTACTTTGGCTCCAGTCTCATTCCTCTCCACTGTGTACTTTGTAGATTGCCCTGTTCTTTACTAATCTCAGACTGAGCACTTCACCACCAACAAGAGCTAGAGAGGGGCTCTGCAGCACCAAGAGGAGCTAATATTTGTCCTTACTTGCAGAAGCAGCATAAGACCTAAAATCAACTTATTTTGCACATAAGCTCTGCAAGATTCCCAGCTACATTCCTATTTCTGGAAATTTAAGATGTGCCATCTTACATAAGGACTGAAGGACCAAGCTGGTATTTTGACATGAAAGTGCTTCAGAAATTTGGACCTCCAAAGTCATAGAAGCAGCCAGAGAAGTAGATTTCAGGGACACACTGACATTGAGCCCACCAAATTCCATTAAAAGACTACTTTTTTTTTTCTTTTTCTTTTTTTTTTTTAGAGCACCATATTTTGGATCAAATTTTCAGTCAAGTTTGCTGGTTTGGCCCTGAGGATGCCTGATGTGATTCATTATATACAGGCAGCTGTAGAACTTGTTTTATACATTTCTGGGATAAGGAGGAAGGTATTCACAGCTGAAAGCTGCAGTCTTACTCTCAGCTTTGGGGATGCTAAAACTGCAGAGCCAATGGCTCCCCATCCTGCCTATGGTTTGCTTCTGGCTTTTATCTTGATTTATATCAACATTTGTGAAGCATTATTAATGTCACAAGAGGCAGACCTGTCAACTAGAATAACACTCTTGGAAAATTTGCTCCCACCTACTTTCCCTTTCAGGTTCATCAGATCTGGCATTTGTGTCTGGCGTTACCCAGCCATAGACAGAAAACATGACAAAAACACATTGCCATTAATTACAGAGGCAAACAAGAACAGCTAAGCACAAGGAGGTTGGGTAAAACCAACAATCCTTTATACGAGCCCGCTGTATTCATCTGCTAATTCCAATCACAGCTGAAAGCAGATTGCAGTGCTTTTGTATTACATTGGAAAGGCAAGGGAAGTAGCAGAGCATGGTTTGTATCCTAACATTATTCCCCCTGCAAAGTCAATACTCCCGTATATGGTTTTAGGCATTATCCAGGGGAGATGCAGGGAGTCCCACAGGGGAGGCTCGGCACACGCAGTAACGTTTGCAGGGTCAAGACCCTGCTCTTTTAACATATTCCACCAAGGTTAATGTGCTATTGTACAAGATCCAGGACAAGGCCTATGAATCACTGGAGTCCTTCTCAAACCCCAGCTGCACAGAAAAGCACATTTAAGGCACAAACTGGTTATAGCGATATAGATCTTTTAGAACAAAAAAATAGAAATGCTCTTTTCTTTTGGTGAGGGGGAGCAGGGGGTGGGCTAAGGTATTGTGAAAGGCTGAAACCCATACATGGACCTCCAAGCAACCCATAAGTACTACATTCACAAAAAAAACCCCAGAAGATCTGAATTTACATGGATAATTAGTGATAAAATATCTGGGATATTTTTAGAGATAAACCACTTGCTGGAATGTTGATTTCATGGCCACCTTGAGCTGGGATAAGCCTGTTTTGGTGGGGGTGTTTCATCATGGCAGAGATAGTACTTCCTATTCTTAGTAGTTGCCTCCCTATAAAAACAAATTTATTAATTGATTTTAACTGCATTGCAATTAGATATTGATTTATTGGTACTCGGGGGTAGTTATAAACCTGATATTACAAAAATGTCCTTTCATGCAACTAAATTGAAGCAGGAAAACTGTGATCTAGAGATTCCACAATATCAAAACATATGCTCTACCTCTTCATGTCTACATCTATAGCAACAAGATAGAGGTTCTAGATTTTTTTTTTTTTAATTATTATTATTTTGATAAAGAGAGTCCTTGGATGCAGGATCCTCAAAGAGAAAAAAAATTAGACAGGGAAAGCAAATGAGTCATAAGGGCATGATTTCATTTGGAACAGGTCATGCAAGATTAGTACCCTGGGTTGCCCAAAGCTAAAATTTAACTATCATAACTGTGAGCATCAGGTTTGAAAAGGATGAATGTGTGAGAAAGCGCAGGAGGGGGTTTCTTTCATTTTCTCTGCTTTTGGGAAGAGGGATGTGTGAGGAGAATACAAATCCACTGATTCATACCTATCTATTAGTCATACCTCTGTTGTGCTGGTTGCTTATTCTGCAGACATTCTCTGTTGTATAAATAAGGTGCACTGCCTCAGGGCTTAATATAGTATGTCTTTATACCTTTGTTTTTCTAGTTTTGTTTCTAACCCCTGATCATTCTGCACTTTCCTTCACATACTTTGTAATTCAGCTAAAGAATTTTGTAACACAAAAAGTTTGTGCAATTTACTAGGACTTTCCAGCTAAGAATTGTTGGGTTTTTAACCAGTGGATGGCCATCCATTACCTAAAGTAAAAGATCTCTTTCTTTATCATGTTTTAGAGCAGAAGAATTTTCAATGAATTTAACATTTGAAGAAATACAGAGAATCTCTTTTAAAAATAATCTATTTGTATGGACAGATGTTTATTTTCAAAACTACTACATTTCTCAGTGTACACAGTCTGAATTTACTTTATTTAGGAAAAAATTTTAAAAGAAAGAAAAAAGTAGTATCGCACGTTGACTAACATGAAGCAGAATGTTTTTAAACAACTAATTTTAACAATTTTTTCCCCTTTGAACAACCAGTTTAAGGAAAAGTATTGGCTTGGCTGCAGTTTTTGATGTAAAAACACCGTCTTGAATTAGGCTAAAAGATATGCCATGCGAGCTTCAAAGAAAATATTGGGGAGAGGCATACAGGAAAAAATTAAAAACTTCCTTGCAGGGATTTCTAATCTCTCTACATATATTATTTAAAGCTTTGCAAAAGACTAGTCTGCAGTGCTGAATAATTATTTTCCATGTACTAGTTCAAATATTCCCTCTTCTGTTTGCTTGTGTTTCCTATTTTGATTTGCTAGCAATTTTTTTTTGAGTAAAAAGGAAAATAATATGCACTTTTTAAACCTAAAATGCAGAAGTTACCACAACATTGGCATTTTTACCTATCTGTTCATACCGTATGAATGCAGAAGAAATGTGACAATTTACATAACCAAACTTGCAGTTAAAAACTCATTAGCGAGATGTGATTTGACAAGGAAGAGGTTTAACAGTGATAAGTGATTGCACACTCATTGACTTTCACATTTCAAGTCAAGAGTACAATAACCTCACCTGATGTGGTTTTGAACTTATCATTTGTGACTGGAGCAGAAATGCAACGCTGGTGACTTCACCTCCAACCGACTCCAGTACACTCCATTCTTTTAATCTTGACAAGAAAATAGGGAAACAAGAGAGTTAAAATGATAATTTGCTTCTGGAAATTATAGATCTTTTTTTCCTAGTAAAAACATGGGGGACAGGCATTGCTTTTTTTTTTTTTCTTCAAATTCTAATGAAACCTCAAAATAGCTCTTGCATAAATACCGCCAACCAATATTTCTCCAAAGCAAAACACACAAAATTCAGAAGCAGTTATTCAAGGGAAATTTGCCCTAGCTTCACTTGGATATTTGTCCAAGTAAAAATCAACAATCATTATTTAGGATTTAGCTCAGTAAACATTCACCTGATGACCAGGCAGGCCAGTTTCTGTGTCAGGTTTACGGAGCAGAACAATAACGTGCTGATAAATAGTATCATCGTGTTCTTGGTTCTAGCTAGTTAACAGGAAAAATGAATATGGTACTAATCTGAAAGTGAGTTCCCTAGCTGGGAGACACACATAAATCCTCCTGTCTCCTATGAATACTGCCCAGTTACAGCCTGCTGGATCTGGGAGCAAGAGTAACCATCTAAACATCTGTGGTATCAACACAGACCCTCTCAGTTATTAAGACGAAGTAGATTTGAAACCTACAAAGCTTCCAACATCATCCCTTAGAGAGGGAGATGTCACAAATTTGGCCAGACCCTGACAGCACCAGCAGCATGCTACTCTTTGGGTGCTTTTGCAGAGTGGAAGCCAAAATCTTGGATTTAAAGAAAGCATTCTCCCTCTTCATCTGGTCACTTTTTCATTTGACCCTTCGTCAGGCACCAAGCTGATGTTTCCAGATTCTCTTTATGAAACAAAAGAAATGTCTCTGTTGTGTTTGTCAGGCTTCTTTAATGTGTTAAGTGATTGCTACAGAAATTGCCTATGCATTAATTCATCATGCCTCAGTCTGGTTATGTCCATTGCACACAAACCTACTCATCTTCTACTGCAGTCTACATTCTAGGGGGAGAAGAGTAAATGCCCATTTTTATTTAGTTTTTCTGGATTTATTTATGTATTTTTTCCAAACAAACTCCTCTCCCTCATGGCAAGCGCACCTGATCTTTGGGTCTGTCTCAAGGAACATTCTTTGATATATTGTCTTCGCTAGAGGCATTCAACTCTGCCTGTTTTGCATCCCTATTTTAAAAATAAAAGGTTTGCCTATTCTTTTAATTCTCTTAATGTTAATTCAAGTCTGTGTCAAACATGAATCATTGACAGATTAAAGTAAATGTGTCACAGAGAGATTACCATGAGCATAAAACGGTGCTCAGCATGCGCCTCTTCCCTTTGCTGTGGGCTCAGGTGAAACTACAGGATTATAGAGACAGGCCTGCCTTGATACAAGACACAGAGCATCTTCTCTTTATCCAATGCAAACTAATGGGGGAAAAAAATGAAAAAATGAAGTCATATTGTTTTTTTTCCATAATTCATTTAAATTCTATCTCTTTACTGGAGTTGGAGAAGCTTCATTTAAGATTGGAGGGCACAAGGTAGAATGGCCCAAGGAAGGTTCCTGTAATATGGAAATGGAACTGAAAAACACCAAACCATTCTGGCCTGCAGTATCACCCAGGAAATATTTTAGCCTAACGGAAGTGAGTTGTGATATCTGAAATTCATCTGAAAGAATATAATAAAATTTCAATGAAATAAAATTATGGGTAGTGTTAAGTACTATTCGACGAGGCATTAAATAATAAGGAAATTCTACATCTGAGTCCTTCAGCAGAAAAGTTAGGAAAAAAATTTGAACCCCAGAAAGAGAACAATGATGAAATACCCTACCATAATTTTTGTTCAATAAATACTAAAGCTTCCTATTTAGTCTTTTTAAACAATATGCATTCTTGCTTGTGCAGGTTTTGATGTGGGTTTTTTGTTTTGTTTTGGAGGGGTTTTTTTATTACTTCTAGGTAAGATTATTGAAATTAGCAGAAAGAGACCCACTAATAACAAGCTCAGAATTAATTCAGTCTGCTGGCGTTTCAAAGTAACCGAACTAACCAGGAAAGCTCTGAAACTGGTACTCTAGCACACCAGAACAGCCTCATCTCCTTCTATGTCCCTTTAAACATCTATAATCAGACTGTTTCCTTGTGACAAAATCACCTGCATTCAAAGGAATTATTAATATGGCTAGACTAAGAAACTTTGTAGACCAGCAGTAATCTTCATTATCAGTTGATCTATTTCATGCTTCCAGCAACATGTCAGGTCCTTTTGACACTAACTGTAAACTACTAGTGCAGGGATAATAGCTATTGACACTGAAGCTGTGAGTCAGGATGAAAGGGCTTTTGGTGTCACCCATTTACAGCTGCAATTCACTCTGTGGTAGCTTCTTTCCACAGAGAAAATATTATTGGATACATTTAACCTTCCTCCATTCCTAATGCAAAGAAAATAAATCAGAGAGATATTATAATTCAATTTGGTTCTAATCCACACACAATGAGGAGAAAAAAATCCATTATAATTACAACCCGTACAAGTTAGTTTTCTTTGGGCTGAATTTGCAGGGTATAATATGATAAAAAACAATTCCTGTCATTAGCAAAGCACACAGTGATAAGAAATGTACCACCAGACAAAGACATTAGACCTGTAACTCTGAACTCTGTCATTTATATGAATAAGTTTCCTTGTAGTTTCATATGTTAGCAAAATACCTACCTTTGAAAGTACACAAAAGTACACTGAGACAGAGGATGAAATTTGCATGTGGCAAAACATTCAATGGAAAGGAGACACTGAGTGACTCCATACTGTGATTTGGCAGGTTGGTGGGAGGAATTTAAAAATATCCCCAGCCTATCTACAGAAAACAAGAGAAAAGTATGATTTTAAGAATTCATGCAATACCTTCCCATTTTGGATCAAATTCTCCCTCAGTATACTAACTCCTTGGATCCTGTACCACCTACATTGCCTACAAGACAGGCTTTAGGCAGTTTCTGCTTATGATGTGATGCTGTTCCATGCTGCAGAGAAGTAGCTAACGAAAAATGACCAGTAAATCTCCAGTCCTTGTGCTTCACTTCTGTACTTCAAAGGTTTTCTTAATTGACTCCAGTACAGAACAAGATGGTGTCCAGAAGGAATGGCACAAGAAACTGTGACTGCTCATTAACTGCTTGGGTCATTATGGAGGATTGCCTATGCTGCCGACAGAGAAACCCACATAGATTCATCTGATTTCATCAGCTGACTATAGCAAAGAGGAAATTCAGTTTAACAATAACTTTGAAAAATTATTTTCTTTTAAAAATGTATTTTTCCCTGGTCTATTTGTACTAAGGAATGGAGAGCACTTCTAAATTTAAGTTTATTAGAAAACATATGAAGAAGGCAGTTATTTTTTTACAGCTTCCTAATGTGTATTGGATGATTGTATATTGTAGTACTGATACCATTTAAGACCAAGGGGATTGAAATATACAAAGAACATCAAAAGATAAAATATAATCATTGGCTAGAAATAAAGGCCTTTTCCCTCATGCCCTCAGAGACTGTTCTAGTTTTGGGAGGGGTTTTCTTTCCATTTTCTCATGTTTATAATTTCTTCCTTCTCTAAATACATATATACATTTTCAAAGATGTTAAGTCTCAGTATGAGAATTTTCAAAATACAGAGGTTTTGTAGAAAGTATCAGACAGGCAAAAAGGTCCTATTTCTTCTGATCAAACTCAGTGTCAGACCTCTCACTAACTTCACAAATGATCAAGCTCCATTTTCTTACTTGTTTGTCATCTGAGGGGCAGACTGATCCAAGCAGCAGTGGTGTTAGCACCATATGGTTCCCTGGATAATACAGCACATTCACTTTAAAGTTTATTATCTTCAGCAACAAGTTTAGACCCAAATTCTTAAACAAATATGCACAGGCTGTGCTCATCCTATTATTGTGTCCATTTTCTCATTTATTACTCCACTAGGTTCCTGTAAAACAACTTTTTGCAAGACTTATTTCTCTAAATCAAAATCTGAACCCATTAAACCAAAGTCTTTAGGACTTGGGATTTGGAATTTGTGACAATGAGTTCTGTTGAGAAAAGAATGTGGTGAGTTACACCTACAGAAGTGGGAAGCAAATACAGCAAGTCACACTTATGCTTAAGCAAAATAGACATATTTTGGTTTCTAAATGCTAAATACAGATAGTATTCACTGCTGTACTTTATTTTATCACCCATTCCAGCCTGTACGAATCCTGGATGATTGCTTCATCTACCATAATAAATGATGGCTGACCTGGGGTTCACTGGGGTTGTGTGGCAGAAGCAGGGGACTGGTCAGCAAAGAGTAGCCAGACCCCGCTGCTGAGGAGGAGCACTGCGAGCTTCACTGACAGGAACCCAACACCAACAGGGATAATTCCTTTCGCAGTAAAAAGTTTTGAAGGAAAGTAGAGGATAACAAATTCATAGGAATTAATAATTTAAAACCTAGGATGCTGTGAATTCTCTTCTTCAGCTGCTGAACGTTATAGCTTTCTGTATACTCAGAGCAATTCTTTTTAAATTCAGATTACATATTTCCACTAGGGTCCAGATTCTGAAGTGCTTATTCAGAAATTGGTTTAGGTAAAAGTCCTACTGAAGCTGCTGGGGATTTGATTTCAATTGAAACTGCATAAATACTGAGTGCAGACTTCTGGATTTCACCCTCTAGAGTAATAGACTGTGTAAACTAGAAAGAATGATTAGAAGGTCTAGTAAGGAACTGGCAGGCTCTTTTAAGTAATTAATATTTTTCTTATGAAAACACTAATCATTGTGATGCCTGTGACAATTATTTTCAAAGAAAAATAAAAGAGAATATCTATTTAATTTCTAAATACTTTGAAATTGAAATCTTAACTCATAAGGTTGCCTTGCTGTTGAAGCAATGACTGCCCATTATACAGTCTCATCCTGTTACATTTGTGGATAAATTTAGCATTCCCACACCTCTGTAATTAACATACAAGCACTGATTGACTATACTGCTAAAACTTCCAGCTTCATGTAAATATGCAAACAACTTCACTAATGATGAAACAATGCACAAAACCCATTTTGTTTCCCGGAAAAATAACCTGAAAAAACTAACCTGTGGCTGAAACAGGATCTGAACCCAAAAATCGCTGATCCCCACAATAACACGCAGAGATCTAAATCAAAACTTCTTAGGTTGCTTCCAGACTGACTTACAGGCCTAGCAGGTATACACGTACTGTGATCTGTTAGGTATTAGCTCAGCAGAAAAAATCCACAAGTTTTTTACTCTTGAATCCCATTTACCCCTTTGTGGTAAAGCAGAGGAAATCAAAATGCCCTTAACTTCCTCTCAGTGTGCACTCAGCAAAGAGGAACCTTCACACGTCCACAAACAGCTGTGGACTGGGACATGTTCCCTCAGCCATCCTCTCTGCTGGTCACTAGAAGAGATTTAGTTTCTCTTCCCAGCTCTGCCAGAGATTCCTGTGACTCTGGGCAAATAACACAGCTCTCACTCCTGCCTGCTGGCAGAACAGAACTTTTCTGTGTTTCTCCAGATGTTTCCTTATCCATAAAGCACAGTAATATTAGGTACCACAGACCAGGGTCATGAAGCTTCACCTACTTGATCTTTGTAAAATCTCTTCAAGTTTTCATTTATCCCTTCAAGGGGCATTACAGAAATACATACTATGGAGGCACAGGTTATCATGAATTAATATTCCTAATAAGTTCTTTCAAAAAATACTAAAATGACCTCCTGGTACTCTGACATATTCCATGCTAAGTGTACAAGTGTTAGAAAAATGGCCAAGTTATACAGAATTTATCCACATGGATAGCAGATGCTGTCTTTAGTGGGTTGTTAATATGAGCTATTCATCCAGGCTATAAAATATCCATCTGACTCTATATATTAGTACACAGTAAGTCACGTTACTTACATTAAAATTAAAAGTATAACACAAAGTATTATATTTACATAAAGCATAGCATCTCTGGCAAACTTAGGCAGTAGGTGGGAGGATGATTGTTCTAGATATATAAAGGGTATGGAATTCAGGGACATATGTTGGTTGCCCCATGATTCAAAGCAAAGCCAACACTTCATAGAACAAGACCTTGAATATGAAAATTTCTCCTTACTGATCAAAATGCTCATCAATAAGTTTTTCCCCATGCAATTTTTTATAAAGTACCATCTTGTCTCTCTAGAAATTTTTAAATGTCTCTGCAGACAGAGAAAATTGAAGTTAAAAGAGAAGCTTGTTTCCATTGATTTCCACAAAAGAATGCTGATATTCTTTTCAAACTAACTTAAATTTAGTATCAACTATAGAAATACTGTTAAAATTTATAAATTGGTTTTATATTAAACCAGTTCAAAGCTTTAAATTTAATCATGGAGTAATATGCTTTACCTCCATACTAGCTACAGAAAAATTCAGATGCTGCTCTGATTATAGCTTTAGGATTCCCAAAACTAGGTCTTTCCAATGAACTTGTAACTTCAAGTGAAATGATTTTGAATGGTATCTTATTACACAGTTAAATCTGGGATCAGACATCAACAAGAGGATTGTTTTGTGTAAAGCTTTGAACTAAATTAGTCTTTTTTCCTCATATCCAAATATTATAACATTTTCAAAGGTTTTTTATTAATATATAGCATGACTTGCTAACATGATACCACATATCATATTTTAAATATTATGTCATAGGTATGACAAACATAAAAAAATGGGGTTTTCTTGCTTTCTGGAAAGGATGAGCTTGAAGAAAGCTCCCTGCTGTTAAGTACAATAGCTGTAATCTTTTTTTGTATCTTTCATTGATCCATGGACATGAGTAAAAGAAAGTTATTTTAAAAAGACAATGTGACCAAATATATGTTTGCTTTTCCTATTTTGTCAATAAATCAGAAATGTAATTCCAATAATTTCCATTAACAAGAAATGCATACTTTCCAGCAGGAACATAGTTTTGCAGTTTAGATTGCTCAGTTCTGATATCTACATCCTTCTCAGACCTGTATATTCATTGACAGATACGCTTACCAAAACAATATTGAGCTTACCTGTGTGTGCATATTTGAGACCAAAACCCCCCTAATTAGCTTCTATTTAAGAATACTTTGTTAGGGAACAGAACTAAGAACAACTTTTCTCAGGTCTTCATAAAGGATTTACGTGGTAAAACAATAGTCAAAATCATTCCCATCCAACATGACTCTTTAAAACTTACTCAAAAATATTATATGCAAGTAAATACTTAGTAAAAAATTCTCCCCAGTGCTGAGATCACCATCACAAACACTCTCACAATTGCATCAGCTGTGACCTCATGCTTCAGGTCTATAAGGAGCTGGGCATAGGCTGGAGAGCACCAAAACATTTTCCTGTCCAATCATCCCTTTTCTGCTCCTCCCCAGCTCACTGTGCTCTAGCCTAGCACAGAATTTGATATTACTTTCGTGACAGAAGAGAAAAAAACATATTGTTATTAAAATCAATAAATTAAGAAATACTAAGAGATTTGATTATTGAGCTAAGTATTTTGAAGTATCAGTATTTTACAATATGTCAAAATATTGCTCACATAATGTGGAACAATGGTTCCAATCAACCATAACAAGCATTTGTTTGGATGTTCTTGTTTAATTCTCAACACTACTCTAGTTCACCTTATCTTGAAAGCATTGTAAACATTTGAAGGAAAGTTGGCATGCAAAAATACAGCACAAAGATTTCTGATCCTAAAGTAAATAGTAATTCCCTAAAATCATAAAGTGTTGAAGCATTTCAACTATGACTCTTCTTGAAGCAATTAAAGTATTTTGATTTAGTTTTACAATAACTCCATTAGGCCTTTCTCTTTTCATTAAGCAGCAAAAGACTAACCACAGGCAGTCTAGATTTGAACTAAAGCTTCCCAAAATATGGACGCTGTTTCAAAACCAGAGCAGGAACCCATTTAATAAGAGATGTCTTTCAGGTTACTTAGCACTAGCCTTTCTCTACACACCATTCAATTATTTACTTCAGCATCTTTACTCATTTTATCTGCATGAAAACTTAAGGACCTGACAGTTTGACAGGACCCCAGCTTGGCCTCAGGTTTCAATTAGACTTGTCTGGACTATCTAACTTTACAGCAGATCAAAAAGTTTCTAAAGTCAGAATAGCAAGATGTTTTTAAAATGTATTTCCAAATGGAGGAAACCTAAGGTGGCTGGACTGGACTGAACAGAGAAAGGCAAAGTGACCAGGGCCCAGCAGCACAGAAGCAGAAGGGGTTTGTCTGCTGGAGTTTTGTATCTCTGGGCTGGTCTCAGGCACTCCCCCTCACTCCAGCACACTGCCCAGACCCTCATGCACACTCACAGGAGCTGCAGTTCCCAGCTCCCTGCCACATCTCCCTGTGGATAACAGTGGGCAAAAGGCAGGAGAAAAAACCATAACATGATGATGTTCACTTGCTTGTTTTGGCACCCAGAGGGGTAGCAGCAGGTGCAAGGACTGCAGCTCCTCTTCCAGGTCATGCCAATAGCCCAGGCTTCCACATTTCTGGCTGCTGGATTTGGCAGTGCTCCAGGCTCAGCCTCAGGTGTCCACCCAGGCTTGGACAAGAAGGTGGCAGACCCCCAGTGCCAGCTGTCACTAATGCCACACCCGGGCTTTGTGTAGCCAGGGCTGGGAGGTGCAGGTGGGTTCCACACTGCAGGATGGGTGAGGAGCCTGAGCCAGGCACCAGCAGCACTCAGGAGAGCTGCCACATCAGCAGGGCTGAGCACAGACCTCAGCTCCCCAGAACGGGGCACCTCGAGAAGATGCGCTCACAGAGAGCTTAAAAAAAACAGTTTAGCACAGCCATGGGCACCAGGTACTTTCACGGGGAACCTACGGGTCCCTCTGACCAAGCTGCTGCTACTGGAAACCCAAGCAGGTTCAGGAGGTGAAGCAGGGCACTTGAGCTGGAGCCAGGGTGATGCCCAGGCTTCCCCTGGCACCAAGTTCTCCACGAGAGGGAAGCACTCAGCAGCCCTGTTCTAAAGCTGACCCTCCTCAACTGTATTCAAAGAGGCAGTCCCAAAACTTACTGCAGAATCAAAGTAATAGTAAAATCTTTCATAGCAACATAGTTTTTCCTGTTATATCATTCAGTTTACAGTGTCCACATATGCTTTTCAGCAGCATAAAGCAGATAAAAAGACTAATCTTTCTATCCTTCAAATAAAGCTAGTTGTTGCCATCTAATTGCAAAAATTAATTTTAAATTATGTTTTATATCATGTGTCTATAGTTTAACAATGCTGAAGATTTCAGACCAGACCAAACTAGACAGGTGGATGATTTTTTTTTTTTTTGGTACTGTATATTTTCAAGCATTAATAGTATCATTTGCATGCTAAAGAAATGAAATTTTGATTTTGAAGAGGCCACTAAGGATTAATTTAATGATTTGGACAGAGTTTAGGCTGCTTTGCAGTGGGAGTGAAGGTTAAAAGGTACATCTTGATAAATATTTAAAATCTTCAAACTTTTTGGTGTAGAGCCAACTGATTTGAAGTCCACTGCTCTGTTACCTATATAGCAAAATTTTAACTTCCTTGAAATTTATACTTCTGATCTATAAATCCTGAGGTGTGGTACATGACTGACTTTTTATGTAGTGATTTATAACAACATTTTAAACCTTCACTTGGTGCTTTTTCAACACCCTTATCTAATTCCCCAAGACTTCATGTTCCCATGGAAGAGAGACAAGACTTCTCTCTCCAGTAGTATCTTTTCCCTTTCAGTTGAGGATACAGCCCCAGCAATAACAAAATGGAGCTGTTGAACAGCTCATTCCAGCACCTCAAAGAAAAAAAAAATCATAACTTCTTATTGGTAAATAAACATTTTTGTAGTGCTGTATACATTGATTGGTTGACATCTGGTATTCCCCTCACACACTGTCAAAACACAGAGCCAGTCCATATGCACGAAGGGTTTGGCACCAAAGCACATCTTGTAGAGCATCAGCCTTCTTTTTCTATCAGAAGAATTCTCCTTTCACTATAAATGATACATTACAAGAAATCTGTCCAAAATACAACTAAACTGAGTCATCTTTGTAAATATCTCTATAGGACATCATTGGTTTATAAGGAATGTAAAAGTTATACGCACAAGCAATAAGTAAAAGCAAAAATATGCAATGATCTCATAAAAGGAATGGCAAGAATATTTGGTCTTTCAGGAAAAACACTGGCAGGACAACAGCCTAAAAAAAAAAAAAAAGCTGCCTCCTACAGCTGATTTGCACCACAGACAGACATTGCCTGGTAATGCCTGCTGTTGATGCTCATGTACTCCAGGTGCATAGATCTGCTGTCTGCTCAATAATTCTTAGCTGTTTTCAGGCAGTACCTTTCCTCACCCTTAATATCTCGGACACAGTTTTTCAGGCTTTGAGACTTTAATGACATTTTATTTAGAGGGTGGATTTTTTCCTAAGCTAAGAGTTCTACAATTTAGTCTTCTATTTATTAATCTATGCACAGAAGCTCACGATAATTCTCTTTGACAATGTATAGCTCTGTACTCAGGAGTTTCAGTGGGTTCAGTTCAATGGGTGAACACCACAGGGCACCCTGCTGAGTAGGGCACAGATGAGCTATTTGTAGGGGAAAGTGCCTCTTCCAGCAAAAACATCAGAAACAGCATCTTTCCCTTAGAAAATACCACCCTATGTGATTTGAAACTTGTGAAGATAGCCCCAACAAGAGTTTCAAATCTAGAAAATTTTTCACAGTTCAAAGGTAAGACTTTACTGTTTTTCAGATGCTTTAGAAAATCCATCTGGGTGCATACCTACCTCTTCTAAAAGTAGTTCTCTGGTCTTTCCACCCCCAAAGTAGCATAAAAATATACTGTCATATGAAACCAAAGTATGAGTACATGAGATCATATATATTATGCTGATGAATATTCTATATTAAGTACTATAAGCTTAATACATAATAATAACAACATAATTATAGGGTGATCTTAAACATTAATCAATATCAACAGAGCATGTGAAATTTGCTATTGAATTCTATGGCACAGTGAGTCCATGTAAATTCCCAAAAGCTGATTTTCATCAATTTCTGCTCTCAGCAGCAAAGGCAGGTGATGGACCATCCCTGTATGGCTGGAACACACTGGGAGCCATGTCCTTGGCATATGCTTGACTAGAACAATCGTGATGCTTTTGAACCATCTTTAAAATCTCTCAGAAATTAAGACGATTGATCTTCAATATTTTTATTCTTACTATAACTTCAGTTTTACTTCTGGTAATATATTCTGACAGGACTTTTATAAAAAACAAGGTTTTGATTATAGACTTTATCATAGCAAGGAAATTCAGAACATAATTACAGTCATTAATTATCAGTAATTAATTTTAAATAGTTTCCTGTTCTTTATTAAAGAGGTACCATTGTTATACTATATGTTTCCTTCTTCTAACGCAATTGATTTTGACTCTGTCTTGTCATTAAAACACATATTTCTAGAATTATTACTCAAAAAGAAAGACTCTTTCTTTAAAAAGAAAAAATGCAAACAACCATTCTTATTGCCAGAATTTGAATCAGCTACAATATGCTGTATGTTATAACTTGATGAAGCCCATGAGCCAGGAACTGCAACAAATAGAAACACAAGCTGAGTCATGAGAGAGGGCTGAAGTAAGTGGTTTAAGAATCCTTTACTTTAAAAAAAAATTAAGCCTACTTCTAATTTCCTGACTAAAGCCATTGTGATTTGTAGATGGATGGCAGAGCTGGCTTGTAAAGCCAGGGTGATTTGTAGATAGATGGCAGATCTGGCTTGATATTAAATACATCAGGGAGGAAATTAGGTTGGAAAAATCAATGGCTGGTTATGAATACTAAAATCAAAATACAGCTTCTGGGGAATAGAGACATGAGGCAAGCTTCCAAAATTGCCCTATTAAGAACTTCTGGACCTAGACTTGTCTTATTTAAACAGCCAGAGAGAAATGCCTGCTCCTGTCTTTGGCAGAGGCAGCAGCAATGTCCACTTGGAATTTAAATCAATTCCAACTGTGCAATTCCTTTAAAATATAAATTCACTTTAAAGAATAAACAGATATACACAAACTAGATCTGACTGTCTTTGTACTTCTAAGAATGGAAAGTATGAACAGTTTTGTTAACGCCAGGTAGTATTTAGCAGATAAAGTAGAACTTACTATCTGATCAGTAACATCAGAAAAAAAAAAAATGGAAAAATGGGACACCAAAAGACCCATCAAACCACTTCATGTGCTACTAACCACTGCTACAAATGTTTTGTACTAGATGCTGTAACCTAAGTTTGGTTATCAGTACTCAGATTTGTAAAGTCTGGTTTATGGTCAGGTTTGTAGAGATGCACTCACCCGACCCCAAAAGGCCCACAGAGCAAACCACAGCATGAGCTAAGCCACTCCATGAGCTGCAGCTGTGACCAGTTCCAGGAGGGTAAGCTTTATTCCAAATTGTCCTTGCCTGCTTTAGAAAATGAAGTAAAACCATCCTAACTGCTGGTAACAAATACCTGAGACACAAGGATATGATTAAGCCTCCAGCAGCAAATTAGATTCTGGATTAGTGGGGAAAAACCCTCCCCTTTGTCCTTCTCCAAGTGTTTCTCACAGAAAGGGAAGCTTCTCTTTCTCATTCACTCTCTCTGAACAAGCATTCCCTCCTCCAAACTTTAAAATTCACCCTGCTCCACATCTACTGATTTGAGAGACCCCTAAGTTTAATGAACTTCTGCTCACTTCCAGTATTTAGAAAACATAAAAGGAATCAAGAAACCAACTCTCAACTCTGTGTTACTCAACTTCTCTAAATGCAAAGCTCATTGCAGAAATTGAACGCACCATCACAAGGATTCAGAATCACCGAGCACTCAGCTACACATGACAACTCGTAACAATAATGTTAGCAACTGAGAAGGAAAAGTGGAATCTGTCACATCTGAAATATTGTGTCTATATTCAGCATTTGCATTTCATTTCGGTTGCAAAAGAATATTTTGCAAATGTGTTTTTAAATGACTGTATACTGTGGTTATTTCTGTTAAAATATGCTGAAAACTCTGTATCGTTTATGATGAATGCATTACTGCCTGCATGAGAACACAGATTCATGCATGTTGTGAATGACTAAAAATACTAAACAATATTTACCAAGTCCAACCAAATGGTCATTTGAAAAGCATGGGTAATAAAATTTCATAAAGACCAAGGCCTGTTGCTTTTATGAAATAATCCTTTCATTAGAATGTGGACTTGCCATTCTGCAAGACATAGATCAGTGCCTCTATGCCAGATAACAGCTGCCCATTTAACATCACTTGTTTGTTTAAAAAGATTTTGTCAATCTTTTGAATTCATTTGACAGACTTATTGTCCAATGATGTATTCTTCAACTGAAATTCATTAGCAAATCTATCAGATTCATACAATCCTTTAATCAGCTCATAAGATGAGTTTTTCCTAGTCTTTCATCATAATGTTCAACAAAAAATCCAAAAAAAACAAAAGACTTGTTAAGCCAAAATTAGACATGTTAAAACATAAGTAACTTCTAGAAACTCCAAATCTTAACAAACACAAATAGATACATAGATAACTCCCAGATAATTAAGATGCACAATAGTTAATAATTCAAATTGGAGGTGGCAAATTCTGTTTATCCTACCCTTGAATTTATGTATGAAAGGAAGTATAGAAACACTGCAAAGTAAATTCAAAGTTTCTGATTCCAATATTCCTTGTGTAAATTATAGTCATTATATGGAGATTGACTCTCAGGTCAAATGTGAATGGCAAAAACTCTGTGAGATTCCATTGCCATTACTAAAAGCTACAGCACCAGCTCAGTAAAACCAGTTTACCCAGTAACTCAGCACCCAGTACACTGGAACACTAAGAAGCAATGAAACAGGATAGCTTGGGCCTCGCAAAACCTCTTCATTTTCACTTCTTGTGCTTTCTTTATATAATCAATCATAAAAATGATAAAAGAATGTTTTAAACACACACCTGGAAGATATTTCAAGCAGTCATCTGCCGTACTGCTGGGCCCCACCATCAGTCCTGAAGGGTTTCTGTTCTGCAAGTCTCCATCGCTGCCATTCCACAACCCACAAAGGCAATCATTTCCCACATTAAAACCCTCTGGTTTTCACACTAACAGGATTCATCCCCATTCCCAACATCAGTTTTTCTTGCAGAAATCTATGATTATTTCCTGTCCCATTCACTGTGGTGATGGAGAATGGCTCATTCCCTTCTGGTTTGCAGTATTTAACATCCTGGAAGAGATGTCCCTCTTCAGTCTTTCCCCATTTATTCAATTTTTCTTTGGAAAGTTTCTATTTCTATACCAAATGGTTCACCTTTCTTTTCTGTAGAATCTCCCTTTCTGTCTGCATCAGTTGTGAATTGCAGTGTGCAAACAACCGCAGTGCAGCTGAGGCTTGCTCAGGAGCTCACAAAAGTTACCTCATGCATCTGGCAGGGTGCACTGCTGCTCATATCAGCCTCACAGCCTTATCAGGATCATGTTTCCCTACACTGCCTATGACAGCTCTTTCCAGCCATGGCAAAACCAGCAAGTTTGCCACTTTAGACAAATTAGAGCCATGTTCAGGTCATGATCCACCAGAAGCCCACTACTGCTTCCTGCAGAACTTGGTAGCCAGCTGTTCCTGCTTTCCCTCCCACAGAGCATAACCGTCAGACTTCATCCATCATCTTCACAGTATTTTTCCAATTTTTCAGTATGATTTTTGGATTCCATTTCCATCCTCCAACACATCCAAATTTTCTCCCAGATGTGCTCCAGATTTAAAAAGCTGTCACACTATTCAATCCTCTAGCTCATTCATTAAAGAAATGAATAAATGCACACAGAAAATAACCAGAGCCAAGACAAGGAACTGAACAGCACTGTTCAACATTGCCCTCCATTTTGAATCTGGACCATCAAGCAACTCTCTGGATATGGATTTCCAAGTAACTTCAACTATGTTGTGCTCCCCTAGAGTATACCAAAATTATTTTCCTTATAAGATCTTCTAAATCATTGTAGTGTTTTGTTTTTTTTTTCAATTGGACCAGCCTTTCACAAAAAGTACTTTAGGAGTTTTCTGTGGCAGTTCAAAACTATCTCTGTGAAATACCTTGGTTCTTTTACTGCACATTTTGGAGTTTTTTTGTTTGCCTGGGAGGATAAGGTTGTTTCTGCCCTGGAAGGTAAGAACCCTTCCAGAAATCACAGATGCCATAATTTCTTGGCTGTTCTCATTCAAACTACCTCTGACTTTAATACCAATCAGCTGGAATTTACCCAGCAGGTACAATCAAGTCTAAAAAAAGTATCTGTCCCCAAAATTTTTCTTCCCTATCATTAAGTAAAAGAAGAGACACAATCTGACTTAAAGAGTGTGACTGATTTGTACCCTACTGTACTCCTTTTCCCAGCTCAGCCACTTCAACCCCTCTCTCACCACCACCATGTGCCTTGGGGTGCCCTGTCCCCTGCTTACCAACAGCTTCACCCTGAATTTTGGCATTTCATAGTGAACATCCCACCAGCAGTGCTCATCATGGCTCCTCTTTTTAGCTGCCATACAAGGATCAGAGGTTTTCTGTCCTGCTTGATCTCTGCCTTGGAAGGAGCATATGCAGATTTCATGCACAGAGCCATGCCTCTTTCCTTGAAGGACTCTTTTTTTCTTTTATTGAAGATTTTGTCTTTGTTGAATAAGTTCTTCAAGTATTAGTATAGCTGTCACATAAATTACTTCAGAAAACCCAAAATTCTCTACTTTGTATAGGCCTAACAAAGACATCAAAGGTGATCTAAAAACTTTCCTGCTATCATTTTGTCTCTTTGAGCTTGTCATAAAAAAAAATACATAAAATTTCTGATTTTTTGACTCTGGCCAGGAAGCAACAACACTTACTCGCAGATTCTTATCATCCTTTCATAGACCTTAATATAAAGCCCTGCACTGGTGTGAGGTGTAATTTCCAAGCTGAACCAAGGGATGGCGCTCCAGCAGAAGAGCAAATAAAAAATAAGGACTTAAGATGAAGTATTATCACTTTACCTGGTTACTTGCTATTTGTTACTTCTTTCTGCTTTATCAAACCTAACATATGCATGAAAGAAAACTGCTATAACACACAGAAATGAGACAAAGTTAGAAGGAACTCAGTGGTCAGGATCCCCAAGCACCACATGCATGATAAGATTCCATTAGGAGTTACACCAGCATGATGTTATTTACATCACTTCTGCATTTAATTAATCACTGTAGGAATTCATTAAACTCCTTTTTGTTAAAAGCAGAGGAAGAATAAGAAATTTTATATTCGGGAAAAAATTTGCAAACCATGTGTATTGATATTTGCTTATCCACTAAAAAAATGAGGTTTTCATATATAAGGCATATGAAAAGATTTATTGACACTGAGTAGTTAGGACAAAAATATTGATTCAGTGCACCACAAGCAAGTTTAACCTCCTACTACATTACACTTCTACAATGCCTGTGAAGACATATGTGATAAGCTCTGTGCACAAATTATTTTCCCATTACTTTTATTGAGTTTAAGGAAAGATCATAATGGAATAATTATGTTATTGGTTGAAACAACATCTTCACCTAGTTCAGAGACTCCACAGATGGAGCCAAGATGGATCTCAGACTTTTAATAGAAACTCATGGACAGAAAACCCCATCTTAAAAGGTTGCAAGCAGAAAGTTGTCTTCTTTTCAGAAATTGTTAAGTTCAAGACAGGAGTACCACCCCCACACATATTTCCAGTTCTCAAAAGCCTCAAATAAACCTGCCTCAGCCTTCAAATCTTGCAATAGAAAGACTTTAAAGTAAAATTCTTGTCTTTCATTGACTTGAATCAAACAAAATTTTGAAGAGTAGCAGCTTAATTAAATTTAGCTTTCGCAACACAAAATTTTCTATTATATTTCTATGTCCAATAATGCTTTAGGAGAGAATCCACAGTATATGCAAAAACACAGCAAAACCAACAGCATTTTAAAATGAAGTTAGAATGAAACAAAGCCCAATAATTTTGTAGTAAAGTAACCCTGAAAGTCTGCACACAGGCAAGGCAAAAGGAAAAGCAGAACTTTCTCCATATTCCTATTTCCATTCAAGTCAGAGATTTTTCTTTAATTTTTTTTTTTTTTTTTTTATGGGGGCATCATTACCTTATATAATGCCTTTTCCTCACATAAGAAACTGACATGGGGCTGCTAGAGACAGTATTCATCCCTGAGGTTAAAGAGCAAAGGCAGCAGCCCCACCATGAAGGCCCTGGACAGCCCCTCCCTGCCCCAGGGGACAGAAACACCGCACGGGGCCCCAAAATCCCAGCCACAGCAGAGCCCCCATCCTCACATCAGTCTCTGCACTGTGCAAAATCAACTTGAGAAGTTTAAAAATTCTGTTTCTTATGGAATTATACTTGCTTGTCAACCAGCAGTGAAGATCACCATCATCCTTTTCATGTTGCTTTCTTTGGGTTTGTTTTTGTTGGGGGTTTTTTTAGGCAGTTGTATTAAAACATAGCACATAGGTTATTTAACAAAACAACTCTATTATAGCAACTGCTCCACAGCTAAAGAGCAAAGAGTTCACACTAGTTTTCTTCTTCTTGTCCTGCTTTGATTAAAAGCTATAACCACTAAATCTGATGATGAAAATCAGAGTAAACCAACAAACCTTACTTAAGACAATTAAGCCAACCTGATTTTCACCAGCTGAGGATATAGTCTCAGTAACTTTTACTGCTTTAAATAATCAGAGAAGTAACTTATTTATATACACATATTTATCACCCACTTTGTCTGTCCTTCATGACCTCAAGCTGTTTTATGAAATTCATTTTTTAGATTATTCTGGTACCATTGCTAAAGATGAGAAGTATGACCTCTATTTCCCTGTCTCTTAAAAGCTCATTTAGACAGGTAGACGTCCTGAGCAGAAAGATACTTTAGCTGGTAAAACTATTAATTTTTTTTCATCTTGCTCCACCCTGTGAAAGACAACATGTGAATCATATGTACAAACAGTGGTTTTTTTCAGCCCCACCACAGCAGGCCTTGAGCTATTTTAACCACACCCCTCATGGGGTAGAGTTGTTTCCCAGCAGGCCATTATAAAACAAAACAAGATTATGTTACTGAAATCAGCTTCTGTGAAACAGAAAACATTTTGTGTCTCAGTGATCTAAAGAACATGGCAGTTTATGAGCACTACAGCCTGCTGTGGCTTGCTCTATCTCTGCTTCAAAATTACAATTACTGCCCATCAAAACAGCAATCTGCAGGAGCCCAGAATCTCTGCAATGTCTCATGTCAAGTACTTTAGGCAGCACTTCACAGTGCTTTGGGTTTGATACTTGCCAAGACAGGTGTTTGTGTCAGTAGTGTTGTCTCCTAATTACTCATCATTTCCCTCTCTAGGTAGATCACAGGGGCTAGTGGCTTTACCTGACCCTGTCACAGGGTCAGAGAAAGTTTCTGAAACTGGGTCAGGATGGTCTTTACAGGAACCCTTGGTATTGCACAGCAAGAATCGGATTTCTCCAGTTTAGAGGCACAGAGCAGCATCTAGAATAGAAGAAAACTGGGCTGTCATTCTTTTGAAGTTTCACAGAAAACCTACTTCCTTGATTTCCTACTACAACAACGCAGCAGGGTGACTTGTCTTGCTGTCACCAGCCTGTTCCACTATTTCACCTCTTCTATCCTACAAGCACAATGTGTCCTCAACGCTTCCGACGGTGTCCCCAACGCAGTCACTCATCCTTGGGTACAGGATGCACTCTGGCACAAGCCCCAAGGCTCACAGCAAAAGGACACTGCAAAGGGAGGAGGTGAGGGCTCTGCTCAAAGACAAGGAGAACTGAAGAGGCCCCATGCAGAGTGTCACATGGTGGCCGAGAAAAGAAACACCTGAAAGCTCTGCACATCCCTCAGTGGAGGAACCAGGGACAATAAGCAGTGCTTAAACAAAAGGTTACATTTGAGAAGAGCTTTGTGCTGGTTTTTAGGTATGAGGTATCTGTTCCTTGTGGCCGAGGTAAAGCATAGATGGGGCAAATCACACCTTTTATCTCTGAATTTGTTACTTTCTTTTTCCGTTATTTCAGTTCCCACCTTCTGCTTTGGCATATCTGCCTTTAAATCCTATGGATTTCAAGCTAACATTGCCCACTCTCAGTTTTGCAACATTCAGCTTTTCATAACTCTGAGCAAACTTTCACATACTAGAATCTGGTGATTTTGTGAGTAGGTCAACTTTTGATTTACAGGTAAAAGGAAAAAAACCTCACAACTACAGAGAAAAGCTGAAAATACATGTCCTAAAACCTCCATTATAAAGAACGGGAAGTTTCTTAAATGTCCTACAAGTTACAGGCTCAATATTGAGGTATTTATTAATTTTTTAATGTTTTTCAGTGACTTCAATGTTTCAGTGTTTTAATGGTTTTTCATTTTCCCTGCATAGTCTTCTGTCTCATTTCTGATTCACCCAGCTGCATTTGAAAAAGGCAGATTAAAAGCAGGAAAACCACAACTTGTTTGAAGTTGCTTTCCTGTCCTATCCTCTTTTCTGTTTTTCAGTTTTGATTGCTTCAAATGCAAGCTCATGTGATACTTTTACACATTCTTCCTAGTACTATGACAATAGCATATTGTAATGTAAATCACGAATAATTGGTACTTTATCAGAAACAAACAAGGCAGTCATACTCTCATTTTTTTCCAGAATGAGAAAATTAAAAAAAAAAAGAAAAAAAGGGAGGGACCTTGCAAGCTCAATAAACGTTCTGCTGGTTGTGCAATGAGAGCAAGTACTTGTAGGGATGTTTACTTATTTCACTGGAGAGTAGAGGCTATGTCCTGCCTCGGACTGAAGGACGCGCCGGACTGACCCTGCCAGCTTTCATTTTATGACCTTTACAGAACAGAGGCTCATGAGTGTTGCAGTAACTAAGTTTCATCTACTGAAACTATGGAACCTTTTTTTTCACAGTCCCCTAGATACAAGGATAAACCAATGATATTGCTTGTAAAAGCCACAGGAATCCTCTTTTTGTTTGAGAAATGTTAATTCTTCTTAAAATTATGCTTTACATGCAGATGAGTTTTCACAGCAGAGTTCATTAATGAGGATGCTTTTTATTTTTAAAGCAGTTACTGTCAATTGCAAAGTTTCTGAAATTACAGTTGACAACAATTTTGCATTTTTATTCCTAAGATTTTATAGAACATATGGCTGAAGGCTGTTTGGGCAGTCATAAAGCACGGGTTCAGGTTTCATAATCTCTTTGTAATCATTGACTATTAAAGTCATGATTGTTGTATTCAAAACAAGTCTATTCATACAGGCACTGCATGCATGATTCTGCAAATTCTCTCCTTTGATACATTTTGGTCCACCTTCAGGGGGAATAACTGCTGCTTCCAGAAGAGACACGCTCAGTTTTGCAGAAATGTCATCACCTCCGTAATGATTCCGAGGATCAGCCTGGGAATGCCATCCTGCACCCTGGTACATCACAGCATTAATGAGTTCCACATAATAATTGCTGAGTCTTCAGGCTAAAAGCTACTTATTGCTTTTCTTTCAGCTCATTCCCTTCCTACGCCTGGATCCACGTTTGTGCAGAACAGCATCATTTATGTCTGCAGCTCATTCCCCTTTGTTTTATTGCCCACCTCAATAGCACCTGGGTCATTCTTGGTGCCATGCAAACAAGAGATAATAATGCATCCCATCCTGGTAAAACACACCATCCATTCCCCTCATCCCAGATGCAATGAGGTGTCCCTGAACAGTTGAAATCATGTGGTTTTGGTTAGATAAACTCTACCAAAGACAGCCAATTAGTTCAAGATCTATTTGTGGGAAGAATGCTTTTAATCACAGCTTTTAGAAGCCTAAATGATGGTGTTAAATAATAGACAAAGAAATATTGATTGCCCAGGCTGACGTAAAAAAACATTAATCCATTTGAGACTCTGAAGGTCATTTTATAGTTATATATTATACTATGTCACTTTATCTTTTTCAAAATATTTAGATGTGACCACTTTGATATTCATTACAAAAATAATAAAATACCTGAAAGAACCTTGAGAAGTCATCCCATTTATGCCCCAGAACTTGATACAAAGTCAACTATAACTATGCTGTCCATGCACAATATTTGCCTAACCTATAATTAAAATTCTGCAGTTAAGGGCAGTTCACAGCCTCCACAGATAGCCTTTTTTGGTTCTTAAATATCCATATAATTAA
This sequence comes from Pachycephala philippinensis, assembly GCA_013397055.1. Lineage (NCBI taxonomy): Eukaryota > Metazoa > Chordata > Aves > Passeriformes > Pachycephala > Pachycephala philippinensis. The sequence goes on from VWZT01015013.1 coordinate 151,462, forward strand.
TATTTACTTGATGTAAATCAGCTTTTCTTAAAATTAAGGTAATTACTGCCTTTTTTATAGCCTTTTGATTCTTAGAAACTATGAAATCTTCTTCATCCAGCCTCTCTTTTCTGTGCCAAACAAATATAATGTCGTAACTCTTTCTAGTCAAGTGTTTTATAAGTCTTGCATGTATTGTGTGATGCATTTTACATAAATGTATATTTAGGATCAACTCTGAAATTATAAGAGTGCAATAGTGTGTTTTGAACTTGCTGAAACAAATTTTTTAATATTCCATGGAAATTTTTATTACCTAGGTACATTGCTGCAAAAATCTGCAAATAGTTGGAATTTGAGTTAGTAATTTCCAATGAAAAACAAAGCACCAGAAGAACATAAAATCCACAGGACCTTATCTCTATTGGCAGCATTTAAAAGGCCCAAACATATCCTCCGATATAGATTATTTACTAAAATTAGGTATTCTTTTTTGCAAACATTAAAAGTTTGAGCTTGCATCAGGCAATAATTGATTCACACTTACGTGTTGCCAAAACTGTTTGTAATAACAGTCCTAGAGCTAGCTTTCACTAGTACTAAATCACAATAGCTCTTTCTAAAGGAAATTACCTTTTCTGCCCAACCAGACTCTTACCAAAGACACTATTGCTTAAAAAAAGTTTGTAGATTTCCCTCAGATTCAAATTTAGTAATTTCTTTCACCAAAACAAGAGCTTGCCTCTGAGCAGTTTTTTTTTTTCACAAATCTGAATTTTTTTTTTCACAAATAGAATTTTACCAAGAAAAAAGCCATCACTACAAAATTCTGGTCTATTGTGCCATAAACCATACATTCATATGTGACCCGCTTTCTTTGTGGATTCAAAGAGGAAAACAGAAGAACTGGATAATTGTCGGTGAATTGGCTCAATGTACAAAAAATCTGGAACAGTTATTAAAAAATGTTTGTGAGCACTTGGGACAGCAGCAGGGAGGTTAACAGCAGCCACTGTGTTAAGTCAAGAGCAAACATCAAATCTGTCCAGTTTCCTTCAAGACAAACTGTGTGAACAGAAAAGAAGGAATAAGTGTCATGTTCTTTGGTTTTAGTAAAGCTTTTGACAGTTTTGCATGACATTCTCATAGGGAAGCTTCAGAAATATGATGCAAGTGAAATTACTATGAGACAAATGTAAAATTAAGTAGATAACTGACACAGAACCAAGAGGGAGTGCAGGTAACATTGACAAGCAGGATTAGAGGTTGAAATAATTTTGACAGAGGAACAAAGACGACAGAATTCCAAAGTGAGAAATCCAAGTGGCTGTGTGTGGGCAAGGGAGCTGATCCGTGAGAATCCAAGTGCCTGCCCAGGCACCTGCACTGCAGGGCAGAGGCTGGGAGCTGCTGAGAGCTCCCAAACTCAAAGGGATCTTCTAACAGCACAAACGCTCCTTCAGGAGGCACCACGATAAACAAACCTTTCAGAACACACAGCCCGGGATTCCTCCCACCTAACCTGACATGATTAATAGTTGGCTGTCTACACTATTCATGCAAACTCTCATCATTTTAAAGACTCTACAGAGATCTTATTAAAAAAATGATGAGCCCTTTCTTTACCTGCAGCAGCTCCAATGGGACAATCCTCTGTTTCTCTTCTCTGAAGAGAAGAGAGTCTCTTCCTCTAACTCTGAAGAGTCCTTCAGTCTCTTGGAAATGTATCACTTGTATGAGTGACAGAAACCCTTCCAATATTTATTCATGCATGCTCATTTTTATGATCATTATCAAGTCCAGAGGAATTAAAAAATTGATCACAAAGCTAATAAAATAAAAAGTTACTATATGTTGTTGGTCTAAGTTGGTCATAAAATCAGACCCAGTGAATTAGACTTCATTAATTAATGAAGTAATTAAGTAAAAAAAGGATGTCCTGTTTCTCATTAGAAGAGAGCAAGGTATAAAGGAAAGCTTGTGTCTCATATCAGGTTAGAAGACAAAGGTTAAAATTCAAGCTTTTCTTGCAAAGTTTATGTAGCTCCTTTGACCTATTGTGTAAAGTGAACCGATTTAAGTGAAAAAGCACTGAAAAATTTAGTACAGGTCAGACTTTCATATTTTTTTGTTCCTCTCATTTGCCATATTTCAGTCATCTCCCTTTTAAATGTGATCTTCTCAAGTGGGTCAGATAAGTATATATGTTGCACTCGAGTTCCTGTGGGCTGATTCAATGTGACTCTAAATCAACAAGTCTGAGTCACTGCCTATGCAATCCTTTTCAAAATCCCTCTACAGGGCCAGGAAAGTGGTACAGAAAGCTAGAAACTGGAGCTCTGAACTCTGCAGGCAGTGTCTCTATTCTACCTTCTTCTGGGGCAGAAAGGGGCATCCCTTCTTTGGTGTGCTCAGGAGGGAATGTGTGTGGGTCCCACGATGTTTGCCTGAATCCACAAAAACCTGATGGGCTATGCAAGAGAGGAGCTCTGACTCAGCTTTCCTGTTTATTCTTTTCTAGGTACCTGATTTATTATAGCGTGACTTGAACTTGGCTGTTCACTAAGGCAGAGAGCAGGAACAGCTTTAGAGCTGGGACTCAAATAAATGTGAACCCTAAAGAAAAAAAGAGTTAAAATGACATCTGAAGAGTGAGGTTCAGCAGGACAATCTTTCATTTCATACCCGCTGAGCAGGACTGGCCAGAATATCACTAATTGCCAATAAACACACAAACACCCTTGCAGTAGGCACTGTGGACTGCTGGAGTAAGACACTTGAACTGTGAGATTCAGTCATCTTAACACACTTTTACTTGAGTTTTTGAATACATTTCCAAGGATCATTTGGCTCCTTGCTGAATACTGGCAACGCAGAAAAAGAAAACTAAAATATCCCTTTTTTCTTTTCAATGATATCCAGTTTTTCCCTGCTATAGGAATGGATGGTTTATATTGTAAAGCATGACTCTACCTTCTTCCTTCATGCTGAGCAATGTCTTTCTCCTTAAACACTGTTGAACACCCAGTATCAGTACTCGTTATCATTGGTAAGGCAGCAGGATTTAGCTCTTAGTCAAGATACTTTCAAAAAGCACAGATCAAAAATCAGCCCCAGCACAGACAGTGGTTTAGTAACATCCTGTTCACAGATGCTCTGTTCCCTGGAAGTCACATAAATTGTCAGGTCATATAATTTGGCTAAATAATTATTTAAGAGTGACTTTGTCCAAAACACAAATGCTCAGCAGTCTCACAGACATTTTCAGCTGCTGAAAAGACTGCCTGTTAATGACAGTTGTCTTACTCAACTGCATTTGAATGAAGACCTCAGACAGTACCAAAAAAATTTAAAAACTATACCACATCATTTCCTTCAGGAAACTCTGGAGATTTAATGTTTGCTGATGCTATACATTTAATTGAATAGAGTTTAGTCATAGAAAAGATGAAAAAATTTGTAAGCTATGTTGACATTTTGCAGTTGGTGGGAAGGATACTTCAATAAAATCAGATTCGAGCACTGGAAATCAATAAGGAATGTGAGCAGAATGAGAATTCTACATTGCAGAGAAGTACCTCTGATTTCTATTGAAAGTGGAAGAGGGATCATTATTCTGAGCATGATACTGTTATACTGCAACTTCATCCACCATGGTCTCCTCAAGGTGGCCTTTGACTTGCTTTGAATTTGTGCAGGTAAAAGATTTCCCTGCAAGGACCAAATGAATGTCACAGAAGACCTCACAAGTGCAGAGTGGAAACATTTTGTAGGTACGAACAGAATAGGGAGAGAAAGTAGAAGTAGCTTAAAAAAAAACCTTCCAGTACTTAATACAAAAGCACAGAACACATTTGTCAAAGCAAGAAAAGATTTTTATGCCATGACAGTCTTGCTGTCTCAGTAGGGCAGCTGGACATAGTCACAATACCAGGGCAAAAGGACCTCCTCAAGCCTTCTGTACCCTAATAAAGTTTTGTGATATCTGGGATAGAGTCATACATGCCTGGTTACAATGGAGGAAGCGTGACAATTTCACAGCTCCTAACACACTCCTGCTGATGAACCTGCATGCAGCATCCAGAGCAAAAACTTCTGCTCCCCTTGCTGGAGCAGGGCAGGGTACAGAGAGGGCAACAGTTGCTACTACTGGAATAAAATTAGAAGAGCAAAAAAATGAAAAGTATATTTGAATAAAATCATAACTGAAGTAGAAATAATAGAAATAGCTCTCCTAATGGACTGCGCAAGAAGGAACACTTTTCCTTGGTACTTTATATTTCTGATATGATATATGTAAGGTTTCCAAAGGATCTTCTTCCTTTTGCACCCCTTTCAAAGCTGGACAATATTTGAGGTGTCATAATTTGTTTCAGTGAGCATTTAAATTCTAGCAACAGAACAAAGTTTCATCTATTTGGAATAAGTAAATAAAATTCTAAACAATACACCAATCCTGAGTTTGTAAGTATGGATAAACTAAAATATGGACCCAAGGACTGGTATGACTTCCCTTTATTTCAAGCATGCAAGAACTTGCATGAGAACCATGCTATTTCACTCTTTTACCCAAACAAAAGGCTTCCCAGTGATATTCGAATGCCATTTAATGCACTGAACAATCAAAGACCAAACAGCGCTATCACGCACTGAAAGTATGAAAAAGTAAGAACACATCCAATAAAACAGCAAAAAAGTTCTGCTGTAAACTATCATTTTTTTCACAAAGCTTTTGAAGAGCCTTTCCATTTTTAAATGGCTTCCACCAGTGAAATGCAACCTTTGACCTTTACGTGTTTGCTGCCTATGTTTCAAGGCACAAACACAAAGTGTCATTAAAAACATCAACAACACCAAGCTCATTTTCAGCAAAGCCCACATCTTTTTCTGCGAGCAAGCTTAAGCCACCAACCCTTTGGGCTCCTCCAAAACTGTCTCACCTTCTCAGCAGACCACTACTGATTATTCCCTAATTCCACTAAACCCTTAGGAGTTATATTAACTCACTGGCAGGCTGAATGCCTCTTTTTACAAAGGAAACCCCCAAAACTGCCTGTTATATGAATTCCTATTTTTCCTGTTGAAGTTTAAAGTGTCATTCATACTCAGTCAGCTGTAGAACACCTGTACATGTGATCAGTTCTGACAGGGCCATGCCAGTGAATTTGGAGATAATGGTCTCGAGCATAAGAGCTTCTCAATCCAAGGCTCACACACCAAGCTGCAGTTAAATGGTGTTTGTTGTAAATATAGTAGTATATAATATTCTTCCTATGACTAACAAGGGGTTTAAAATGTAGGAAGGGTTATTCCGTTTTCATTGCAGTGGAATCCAGCCAGTACCAAAATAACTGTATTAAACCTTCCTTGCAGAAACTTCACTCTCTTTAAAACAGCCTCACATAAGAACCTCTGAAAACAAACCATTGAAGCATGAGCCATGACCCAGCACCACGCACTCTCCTCCACTTCTATTATGTTTCCAGCTTACATCAAGGAGAAGACTGTAAGTTTGATACCAGTCATTTATAAAATACACACCACTCGGTAATACTTGACTGAGTCAGGTTCTTCTGACAGTAATTTTTGTACAAGTTCACATAGACCTTACTAACTAAAGCAGTTGTTCTGGATTTCTAGAGGTTCAGCTGAGAGCTAAATTTGACCAAAGTCTCAGCAGGACTCTTAGCAGAATTGCACCCTTTTTGCTAGATATAGGATCAAGAACAAATGTGTTAGAACATAACCCTGTAGATGGAAAACCTTCCCTTCAAAATTAAGCAAATATTTTAGTATTTGCCCTATATCCACTCTAAATCACAGATCCTTCAGATCTCTTAAAAAAGATTGGAGAGATTCAAATCTGCTAACAGTTCATCAGATACCATTCTTACCATATTGTTGTTCTCAAAGGACCTGTCAAATGATTCTTAGAGAATATTTTCTGAAGCCAAATTTACCTCAGGGATTATAGTTTTCTGTCAACACATTATATAATTTGTTTTCAGAACTGTTCTATTCAAGGGCAGAACCAGAGCATATGCTGTAGCATACCTCCCCCATGTACTGCTCTACTGCTCCTTCCAGTTGGTGGCTTTCACAGAAATTAATTTAGCAAGTATATAGTAAAAATCTGGACAAAATAAGATTTTACTGGATTATAGCCAAATATCTTGATTTAGCATGCTTTATCCCTATTCAGTAACTAACACACACTTGACAATCAATCTGATACCTTCTCCTGTCTGGAATTTATGAAGGCCAAACCTTTAAAAGCTTTTGGATGTGAAATATCTGAGATCTGCCCGATTCCTGCCCCAAACATATTTCTCAGTATTACAGTTACTACAATCAATCTGGTAGTTTACCTGAAAGGAAGAAAACACGCTTTATAACTGTAATGTTTTTCCTTACGTTCTAGCAAATCAGTAGGCAAATTTTACATTGAAAATGAACACATCTTGAAATTTAGATACCTACACCTGAAAATACGGGTTTTTTTGTTTGTTCATTTTTCTTTAAACCCTATCCTTAAAAGGCAAATATCTCTAAAGATCAGCCCCATCTCAGATGTTAATTTAGTCACATTTTCTTTAATAGGTCAGCTAGTCATCTGATAGCTCCAACCCAAGAAATTAAAAGCTGAAATGCTATCATATTATGGTTTCCCCTTACTACTGCCTCTCTGGATTCTCTCCTTTCACCACTTACTCCTTCACATTCTCAATTCTGTTTGTCTCCAAATGTCTGTGGTGGTTGCACAAAGCTCTTTTTGTCTTCAGCCCTTACTCCTGCTGGTTTGAGCACAAGCCCTAGTTTAGTTATTCTCTTGATACTGACAGTCCAAAGCCATGGATATAAGGGGTCAGTAGCACAAAAGACAAGCTCAAATCTTAATCACCAAAGTCTCAACCAAGTTCTAGTTGTCAGATGAAGCTCCCATGGAACACTCAAACTGAGAAGGTACAACAAGAACAAGCAACAATGCTGACACGCGTAAGAATTGGGAAAACAACAATAAAATCTATGAAAATTAAGTTCCCATATTGTAATAAGTTATGGCATAGTGTAACTCAATACATGACAGATTTCTGTTCTCTTAAATTTCTCTTTTGTTATGTCATCACTGCATATCCCTATAAAGCCAAAATATAGAAAACTATTTCAGCAAGTTTAATAAAGTTCTGGTGGGACTCACTCTCCTTTAGCCAAGAGCCACCCTGTTCTAGACTCACTGCATTCTCCATGCAGCTTTGGACAGAGTTTGGTCCTCTCAGCTTCCAGTTACCCCGACAGCCTTTTCTTCAGGCCTGCATCCAACTCACACGGTCAGAATTCTCCTGTGGAGATAATTCCATGTCTGGCGCTGTATCCATTGCTCCTTACACAGTAACATCTCTCTCTCTATTCAGAAATGTATTTGAAAACAACATATCTGGCAAAGTTATAGAATTCATTTAGTGCTTGAACTCTATTAATTGTCCCATGTGATACCATTATATAATGTATATAAGGCAGCAAGTTCTAACTTCCAGTCCTGGGCACATCTCCTAGTTCAACAGAAACCTTGGTGTACGTCATGGTGTGTCCTGATTAACTTACTCTCAGCTACCTCGTTCCATTCCTCCCTCACAGTTTCCATAATAAATGTACAGATAAAATATAAAGATACAACCCTCTAATCCTTGTACCTCAATCCTACCTATCAGAGTACAACAACTTTGCTTCCTAAACAGTCAGTTACCAGCTCGGAATGTCGATGTATCATTTGAAGAACATGCCAAAACTTTCAGAGTACTACTGGGGGCATTTTCTGTCACATCATTTCTTTAGTCTAAACTCTATTTTTCCTTCTTTGAGAAGACTCTTCCATATCATGATCCCACTAGGTGCCCCAGGACCACGACCGGGGTCCCTTCACATGGCAACAGACTGACACAGGCCCCTGCTGCACACGGGGAGGCCAGGGGCTGCCAAAGGCCTTCAATAATCTTAAAAACCTTGCCCATTGCATTCCATCACTCTTATGCACTTCTCTCCACGTCATACCTGTGTGCAAAATTAAAGTCATCACAATCAGATGCCTTGCATAGTCAAGCTATGAGCCATAGAAATCACTTATGGTATTTCCAGTAATACCTTGGGTCTTGAAAATGATCATTATTCAAGTTGTTACCTGCCTATGGAACTCCTTAGAAGCTACTTCTTTTGCAAACTTATTATTAAAATGATATCACCAGTTTCTTACTCTAACCTCTGCAACAAGTTTGTTACCTCGTTATAACTGCCTACAGCTAGCTTCAGAGCCAAAGTTTCTGTCAGAAAATACACTGACAGAAACAGTGTCTTGGTTAGGAAAAAAAAAAAAATCTTTGTTCAGTGTTTCTTCACAAATGAGATCACTTTATATCTTATTCATTCTGGCTCCTCACTGAGGAAGCCTTGGGAAAGTAATTGTAAACATTACTCATGTAATGAAACTTGGGTATCTATTTCAGGGCTTCTTTTGCTTTAGAGAAGGGGGAGTTTAGGGGTTATTTTGTTTTGAAGGGTTTATGTTTGGTTTTTACTTTTTAAGCTAATACACTTTGACACTGCATTTCATACTTAAATGTTTCATTTGATGACGGTAATAGGAAAACATGACCAGTCACAACTGAGTGAATGCACCTTGAACTACCTTTTTGTAGTTTGGGCCTGTCACAAATGCTGGTTTCTAACATGGCAGTGAGCACGAAGACTGCTTTCTACTCTAACCTGAAATTTGTTTTGTGCATGCCTTAGTCCCACTATAACAACTTGTTTATAAACCACTGAGCATTTGTGATTATTGGGATTTCATTTTGGTTTTTCTGTGAAGCAGTCCTTCCTTTGAGATAACAGGATGCTCAAAAGGAAGTTAATTCTCTGCAGCTCAATAGGTGAAGCAGAGAGCTCTTCTCTCTCTGTTCTGCTTTACCTTTGCATTTTGAACCACACAGTGTGAAGCAGATTTAATTACCAGCTTACATGTCTTCTTCTTGGATTTCTCTTACAGAAGGAGAAAGGTAGGAGGACAGCTGCCCTTGCAAATCCACAAGGAAAAAGGAAGGCAATCTTTTTGGAAACTAAAGTGTAGTTACTCTTAACATTTTTGTTTTCTTTTTTCCCCTTAAAAACATGTGAAATTTATTTGCCATAATATGAAAAAAACCCACCACCTTCAATCGCGTCATGCATGGCATGTATTTTATTTACTTAGCTAGTAAAAAAAGAAATAAATCAGCCATGCTGTCAATTTTAGGAAGGAAAACCAGAAAGAAGTCTAGGAGAATTTTGAAAATATTATGTTCATAGAGATAATTACCACACTCTTCTTCAGATCCTTAACCCACTACAGCTCCCATTGATTTAGCACACGCACAGCTTGATTCCATCATTTATGCACCCACATTACCATTTCTTACTAATTCTTTACTCCCCAGGTTCATGTGTCTGTCATGGTTAGATGCTGCTAGCGAAACCCAAACCTGGATGTGTATAAGGCACTATTTTCAGCTGTTACATCCCCTTATGGGTAATCCTGATCAGAATGAATTAAAGAATAATGATTTGCGTTATTACAACATTTTTGCATGAAAAGCAAAAAGCAGAACACAACAAAACATGCCAACTCTTTAATGCCAAATTCTAACATGAAAACATTTTGCACTGATCTGTTGTTCTGCATTTTCCAGTTCTTCTGCTGTGACCACTAACACTTGTTAGAGTTCCAGTCACACTGCTAAGTTTCCCTCACATTTTTATTATTCTTCTATTTCTAGGATAATTTTTAGTGCTTGATACGGGGGTTTTCTTTCTTTTTTTTTTCCCCTCTGGATTTACTGGCAAGAGCATAGTCCTTTACAGACCCATCCTCTTCTAGTTTTTCATATTCTGACTTAGAGAGACTCTACCTGAGTCTTATTTTGTAGTTTGAGGTGAAAAGTTAATTCATTTCTTGCTTTTTAAATTTAATCATTAAATCCATTTACACTACAAGTGCTCCATCATTTAAGACTCTTTTAAAAATAACTCTTTATTTTTTGCCAATTTTCTCACATCTCTTACTCTGCTTATCTTTGCATATTCAAATCTGCAGAGTCATGTATTGGTTATTGCCATACCCATCAATCTCAGAATTCACAGGGCCCCGGCAGTGTTAGTTATTTATTCCACACAAATTTGTTTCCAGGTCTTACTGAGAATTATTATCAATAGTGCTAGGAGATTCAAGGCGATTCCATGGAAGTGGCATAAACATGATATGCCAAAAATGGGGTTGGCTTTATAAACATTCTGAGGCTGACTTGTGCACATTTCACAGTCTGAAGAATTTATAATTTTCAATTTTCTTCTGCCAACACGAATTTTCAATGGTGGGGTTATGCCTTTGAACCAAAAAGGCAGTGGACCATTTACTTTCAGAAGAATATCAACCATCCAGAAGAGTGAATGTCAAAGGGGTGTGAGGGTGGTCGGGCACTGGAACAAGGGAAGTGTGCCACGTTCCCAAGCCTGTGGGTGCCCAGTGAGCATTTAGCCAAGACTCTCAGCTGTGTGGTTTAACAGCTGCCCTGTGTGGGCTCCGTGATCCTCACAGGTCCCTCACAACCGAGGATATCCTTTGATTCTGTGAACAGAATCAGACCACTGCTGCGTTGGGCTATTTATGCAAATAAAGTCACATAAGCACAGAGTCCAACTCTTGATGACTCATCAGATTACACAAACCAGACAAGGTCAGAATGCAAAAAAAATACCAAAAAAAAACCCCAAACCCACCAACAGAGAAAGCATTCAAAAAACACCCCAAACAAATCATGAAACCACACCAAGGTGGGAATGACTTGCTGGGGGATTTTCGTAAATTATTAAATAGCAAACCTCTAAATAGCCTAGTTAAGCACTGTTCCTGGCAGAAGTACCTCAGCGTGTGCAAAAGATGTAATCCTAAGTGGCTACCAACATATGGTGATGTTTTTGTTGGGTTGTTTGGTTTGGGGTTTTTTTTAATCCTTTCTTAAGGGTTTTGTTTCCTGTTTCAAACCCAGCTCACTATTTGAAATTCAGTTTATGGATAGGAGCCCAATGATTAGGCTCAGCTAGAAAGTTTTTTGTCATGTATAAACAGCAAGGCTAGACAAAAAATAGCAATGACAGAAATGTGACATATGACACAAGTTGGATCAAATTAAGAATATGATAAAAATAGCTGTATAGCTGACAAAATGCCCTGAGATAGAGGGGAAATAGGTCATCTAGACCCCTGCATAAAATTAGGCAAATCCAAGAGCAGCCTAGGGATAAGCAGGAAAGGGAAGAGAGAAGGTAACTGATTTCTTAGACACCCTCTTTTCATGCTAGTGTTTTTAATTCAGAATTTTCCAAAGAAACAAAGTCTGAAAATGGGTTTCCTGTTGCCAATCAGTTACAGTTATTTTATTATATTTATATTTAAATAACCTATTTGGAGTGAAGACAATCAGAATAGGATGGGATTCCTAGAGTTGCAGACTTGCAATACTGTATTTCTCCAATGCCAAATTTTGAGACTCATGACTTTGGCTCAGGGAGAAAAAAAACCAAAACCAGCACCCTCAGAATTAATATTTTGAAGGCAAAGAAGGCATTCTTAAATGTAAAAGTGTTAATTTTAACAAACTTCTTAAGCTCCTTGAAATTTCTTTTATGGCATTCTCTTGAGAGCTATAGACAGAAGCCAAAAAATGCCCTATAGAATTAAAGAAAGGAATTAGTTAGGAATGACTTGAAACAATTCAAATTCTATTCTAGACTCAGGGAAGGAATTCGTGAATGTATACCTATGTGGTGGAGAACTATTTAACAGGGGTATTTGCTTATATGAGTATACAGATGAAGAACCTTTAAAAAGTTCCTGAAAAATCTTTGCCATATTTGAGAAGGGAAAAAAAAAAAAAAAAAGAACATTCTGCATTTGGCATACCTCAAAGTCTTTTTGAATGCAATTGCTCATCATCCTTCTAAGGCACGGCTTTCAGTAAAGGAAAAGCAATCCTTAATAGCAACTACTTGCAACTTTCTGGAAGCCCCAACTTAGAGGTTCTCTGGGAGCTGTGTGATACTGCCAGAAATTCTCACAGTCTGGCAAGAAAACCTAATTAGCAGAGCAGTATTGCAGTAGTGCTATAGTTTGATTTGGCCAACAACATAGTTTATGAAGGGAAGAATTCTAAATCGATCTGGATAGCACTAAGCAACAACTTTTTGTTTAGATTTAAAAAGGGTAGGTGTAAAAATATAAATCTTATGATAAGTACTCTTGAATGGCAATATCCTATAGCAAAAGCTTAGAATATCCATAGAATTTTACTTGGAAAAAATTATTATTAATAACATGGTCTATATCTAACATTCACCAAGCTTTTACAGTCATTGCTTTAGAGAAAATTTTAAAAACAGATTATGTGGTGTATGCCTTGTAACAGTTTCTGCATAATGTCCTTGTTCTGCAGGGAATTTCATTAGCATGTGCCCTGATCTTGTCCTCCAAACCCTCATTGCTTTAGACAAGCATGGATTTAATTGAGAGAAAACCAAGCTGTGACTGTGGCTCAGGTGTGAAGGCTGTTTCCCTCAGCAAATTAAATCCAATGTAATGACTGAGCTTTCTTTTCCTCACTGTCCGTTTATGAGAGATTTAATACTGCATATTAATTATTTTGTTGGGCTATCTTACTATGATGTTGTTTTTCCCATCATTTTGTTGGAGATTGATGCACAGATCAAATTGACTGTTTAATGTACTGTGAGGATGATTAACACCTTGAGCATGGATCACAAGGTTATTACAAGTCACCAGTTTCTGTGTGACTTCTACTTTAAACCATGGCAAAATAATGTAGTCTCTGCTGACCCCGTGCTGTGTTTGGCTGAGCCCCACAGGCCTTGCACCAAAGGCTTCTGCAGAAAGGCCTGACAGTATCCCCAATGCCAGTGGGGAGCTCCCAAAGTGCCATCACCTCCTCTGTTCACATCCAACAACTCATCCCTATTTGCCATCAGTACAGAAGCAAACATTTAGGGAATACTCAATTCATGGTACCCAACCCCAGAATAAACTGAACAGGTACAAACCATTTTTCCCCCTCTGAAAAACTGAGAAAGGATGCAGCCCCTTGGAGATATTCCCCCAGCAGAAAGAACATGAAAAGCCTGAAAGACAGGGGAACACTTCCTGTATGGAAACTGTGTCAGCAGCATAGAATCTGAACTGGGCCTGATCCACCCGAGATATGCTTTACAGTCACTAAATGTAAATGAAAGACCAAAATATCTCTAATATACCATAAGATGAGTATACTCCATGCTTGCACACGTGCACAGACACACATACACCAAATTCATGAATCTAAAAGGTAGAGCACTATTTGTCACTTCCAGTCACAGGGAGGGAAGCAATATAACCTCTCTGTCGGGAATGCGAGCAGTAGCTATGCCTGCATGCAAATCCTGTTTATCACTATTGCCATCAAGTTTATGGGCACATAAATTTCCTTTCGTAATACTTTTTCATCAAAGATCAATAAGCAGCCAGTAGCAAATCACCTAAAAAGAATGAATTTATATAATTGACTTGCTGTGTTACGTTCAGGAAATCATTCTTAAGTTTCCTATGCAGCATGCAAAGTCCCAGTTCTAAGGAATTTAGCAAATGACAGGAATTTAAGGAAGATCAGCTGTAGTAAGTCTACTGAACCTTTTATCCTGAGGATTGAACCCAACAGATTATTTGTATTTTAAGATCTTCAGCCCATAGATCAGATTAAGCATGTTAGAGACAAGCAGATAGAGCCAGCTATTGATAAGATAATTATAAATAAAATGGATTCATAATGCCATAAAATTATACCCCAGTATACAGGTTTGTACTAAAATGGTAAGAGAAAAGAAAATTCATTAACTAGTCTATCCCCATGGAGTTATAGCATCTAGAAAATTTTGCCACCCACTGGATCATAAACTTAGAGTCCAAAAGACATAGTGTTAACTAGTGGCTGGAAAAAGCAGCTCCTATCCTGTTCTGTGCCCACTTAGCATCAACCATTAATAAACAGCCAGAAGTGTCAGAAATACTGCTATGTGTTTCATGCCCTTTGTGAAGAATAGTCCTATAAAAAGAGGTGGGACTAAAAAGCACTAAGATGCACAGAGAACAGGACTGGCAACTTGGAAAAGCCCCAGGCTGAGTTGCTCCAAGCCAGGCCCTCATAAAACTGCTCTGACCTGAGCTGCTCAGAGAACAACCTGCACTGGGCACAGAGGTGCTGTTAAAGATGGAGGCTCAGATGCACCCAGCCAGTTTTAGGGCAACTCTTCAAGTTCTTTCTTTTGTATGGTCAATTTAAACCGAAGCTTAAATTTAAAAGTTTGCATATTTCTGCTCTAGAAACCTGTAGTAAAATAGAAGTCTTCCAATGGAAACAGAAAGAAGCTGAAGTTAATGGATCCAGAAGATTAAATAAAATAATGTATCTTTTCTTCTAAGACAACACTAAGAAATAAATACGAACTCTATAGTCTTGAGTGCCTGAAATGGTAACAAATCTGATCATGACCAGAAAGATTTTTAACAAACTCAGCTACGTTTCTTCCTGACCCCCTCTTCACTAGTCCTCTGCATTACCCATTTTCTACATGCATTCTGTCTTTGCCATTTTGTAATTCAGTCCTTCAGAAACAGGGAAAAAATACTTTTCTTTTTCCCCTCAAAAAAAAGAGAAAAAAATAGAAGTCTTTTGGTACTTGATTCGCCCCATTTTCCTCAATTCCAAAAAAGGTGTTTGTACCCATCAAATGACACATTCCTAAGAAGCTTAGCAAGAGCTACAGCCCTGACTGACCTCAGTGAATGAAATCCTCAATGAATAGAACTGTTCTTAAAAAAAAAGAAATTAAAACCAACCAAACCACAAAAAAATTTAACATCCTGACAAAACAGCAATAAAAACCCCAACAAGCTAACAAACACTCACAGCAACTTAGACTCCACTGGCCATGGGGCAGCAGCAGCCCAAATATTCTGGCATTCCTTCATAAAAATTGACTTTAATTCCTCTGCTAATAGAAGCAACTCAGCACTGGCTTTCTAAAGGAAAGAGACCAATTTGTTTTAGCTAAAAATGTACCTTTATGCTTCTGGCAGACTTGGAATGAGCTCCTTATAAGACCACAGTACTCTTGCACATTACAGAAAAGTGCTCCTCCGCTCAGGTTAATCCCCTAAACTATGCAAAAGGCTGTTCATAGTCCTACTAACAAGAACAGCACAGAACTTGGCTGGAGTGACCTTAACCTTGCACCTCCATTATTCAGAATTCTCTAGTTTCATTGACATTCAGCCTTGATAGTGCATTGGACTGCATTTTAAATTTTGTGAGAATACTGCAGGGCTTTATAAATATATTTATATATAAAAATACACAAAAATTACACACTATATCTACAAAATTGTTTACAATATTCTTTTAATGCTCTACATCTTTAAATTACTACTGTGTTCTCAAATATCTTAGCACTTTAACAAGGTATTCTGGATGGGAATAATAGAAATTGCAAAACAAGAGATCAAATACTTCTGCTTTGAGATTCCCTGAAAAGCCCCAAATGACTGAAATGAAGGACAGCAGAAGAAACTAAAGACAAGGAAAGCAAGAAAGCCTGTTGAATCAATAATAGACTGTTTCACTCAGAAGTACTCTGAAGAGACTGCTCTTGGGTCATGAGCCTGGGCAGGTTTCTGAACACCCTACTCTTCGGAGAATTTAGCCTTTTGGCTTTCCCTGTTCTGTGTAAAATTTATCTCACTGCCAAGACTGTGAGATGGTATCTCAATCAATATCTGCTTTAAATATTTCTGGCAGGCACTCTGCTCTGGTTGACAACAATCTTTTTTTTTTTTTTTGTGCTAATTTTTGCCATAATTTTCTTGCTATTGAATGTTTCATACACAAAAAATATTTATGGAAGGTTAGTATTTTGGTATGAGGCTCTTTAAAAAAAAAAATTTCCAAAACATTTTAATAGTATCTAGAAATTACTTAGGAACAACTTACTTTTCTTACCAGTAAGAATTTCCTTTTCAAATGCAACTTTTATTCACATATAAAATGTAGTAAACTGTTTTACTGTAAGTATAAATGTAATCCTTTTGAGAAATAAAAGAACTATTTATTAATAACAGCCCAGACAGATATCAGTCCTTGTTCAGTCTGGCAAAATGTGAAATTTAGTCTGGTCTTAAATAGCTAAAGACCCAATTTCTTTTTTTTTCCCCCCAAAGTGGAAGAACACCTCTGTGTTTATAAAAGGTAAAGGGAGGTATTTAGCAACTCCATGTTCCACCAAGAAGCACAGGTTTACTCTTCATCTGGAAGAGGTGGATGACAACAAAAGTTCATGTCATTCCTCCTGGATTAATTAATGGATGAGGAAGGCCAATGGTCTTTTGCTAATCCCAGGAACATAGCCAGCCAATATTGTTTTTATTATTTTAAAATATGTCTCTTATTAAAAACTTATTTTTACTCATGTCTTCAGATAGCTGGAAAGCTTTAGCTCATGATTTAGTAATGCATTTAAATGGGTGAGTCCTAAGATATTCAGCATGACTGTTTAAACATCCTTAAAATGAAACATATACTTTCCTGTACCAGAAGGCTTCCCAGCATTTGTTCCTCAGTGCTCTTTACAGATCAAGTTCCTCTTTTGCAATATTTTCAAGTAAACGTACAGCAGTTATCAATGCAGACTCGTTTAAATTGGCATGTTCTATGGTAATAGCTAATGTGGGATGCATAAACATTTACATCTATATATATATTTTCAATGTGTTCTCCCCTTTTTTGTCAATATTGTTTCTGTGTGCCATTTTCATGGCAGAGAGCTGCTGAGCTACAGGAAAACCAAGGAAACAAATAATGACTACAGGAAAAATGAGGGTAAGTGACTAAAATGGGGCTACTGTGAGCATTTGCAGGTTTAATATAGCTAGTAGCACTTCAAAAAACATTTGTCAGTATTTGAAGCTTAGCGTGCTGCCGTCCTGCGCTGTCCAAGGAAAGCAAGCTGCTCCAGGGACTCTGGGACCAGCCATTTATTTTAGGCCACAGTCAACCACTTTCTCCAAAAACACCCTTTCTGCAGAGTTATAGCCTTGGTTTAAAACTTCAGTCACAAAAGTATCTGAGTACAAGTCACATTTACATCCTTCAGTAGGAACCAAAGCAGAATGGTTTCAAACAATGCTACTAAACCTAAAGCCACACAGGACTTAGGTTTGCTGGTTTACTGCACTTCATTACCACTAAAAATTGAGCTTCTTCACCCTATTTTGGGACCTGTAGAAACAGCCCAGATGCACAGACAGGTGGGATTTCTCATCCTGTATTATAAGCCTGACTTTATCATCCTGTTTAACTGGTACTCTCAATTAGTGCTTATTGCTCAAATTAATAAGCTTATAGAACCTCAGGGATGCTGGTTAAAAATAAATGTCTCTTAAAAAGGTTATGGTAGATAGATATTGTGCCAGTGGCTCCAGAATCATCCTCTCATTTCAGCTGGTTAGTGAAATGGGTGACTACTTCAGCATATCGACAAAAAAAAAAAAAAAGTTCCTTAGGACACAGGATTAGAATCACTGCTCAGTCACTGATCCCTATTCTTAGGCTCAGAATCCCAATTATCCTGCAGGCTCTCCATTGCAGAGGAGAGGCCAACATCTCCACCAGGAAAGGACAGGGCTGGTACAGAAGCAGATGGTTCCTGTTTGACCAAGAGAGACGTGATTCAGCACCTGTCCCTGGGCAGAAGAAACTCATTTGGCAGAGGGCTGCAGCAGAGCCTTGAACAGGCTTGTAAAGGCACCCTCCCGTCAGAGAGCAGCTCCTCTGCAATGCAGCTGATCTCCAAGGGTGCAAACTGGTGCCAAATTGCCTAAGGCCAGATTCATAGCTAAGATTCAGTGTGCATTTGTTTGATTTATTTTGTTTTCCATTACATTCTTGCTGCTCTTTTTTTTTTCCAGACAGCAGCCTATGATTTTAATAGGATGTGCCTTGTTAAATGCTGTTTAACACTCTGAATGCACCCATAGGATCTATCTTGCCTATTTTTAAGTGGTACTATAAAACTTCTAAATCCATATCTTCATTATTAAAAAAAAAAAATAAAAATGCTTTCTTTACATAATGGATTACAGGTTAAGTAGGTGGTCCAGGTTCCTGAAATAACTACAGAGAAATAGTGAATATACATTTATAAACATTTTATGCAAGTGAGCTGTTGTATGCATACAGTCATGTCTCCAACATGGAAGTGCTTTAAAGAAAGACAGAGGTACAAGAGTCCTCGTGGTGCTGGAATACCTGATGAATGTAGGGTTGGAATTAGAGGATCTTTAAGGTCCCTTTAAGGACCAGTTTGAGACATTTCACAAGCTGCTGGGTACCCATTAGGATGCTGCACAGAATCGCTCACATAGATGTGACAAGGATTCACATCTATAAACAATGTTGTTGCACATTAAATCGCTGTGGAGCTACAGCCTATCTATCATTAGTGGAGGATATCTATAGTTCTTGTCTAGTTCACTGGAGGATGTGTCTCCTATGCAAAAGCCCTTTGTATGGCTGTTAATTTTGGGTGTATGAGAAATACTGAGTGTTGCTGCAGGTGTTCACAGAACTCATTCCTCAAATCTGCTCCCCAGGAAAGGAAGAACTGCAGATATAATCCCCCCCACTCCTTTCTTGCCAACAGCAAAAGCAAATCAGGGTACGCTTGTCTCAAGAATTTCTCAGTGTTATCTGAAGTTCTTAAGCTGAAACTTAATTTGTTTCAAGATTTTTATGTAGTAACAATGGCCATTTTATTGTTAATCACCTAAAATAATAAAGGCTATAAGTCAAACAAAACACACTCTAAAATTATCACAGATGTTTTTCCAAGCTAATTATAACCACTTAGGGGAAAAATAAAAATGACATTTCCATGATGGTCTCCTTTGAAAAGATATCTGGAATTACTGTAAAAAGAATGATAAAGTATTTTAGTAATATTTTTACATCAGATGTCAAAATCACATGTAAAAACAGTGGCAGGGAAAAGTTATGTTGTGCATTTGAAATCAAACACTGCAACAAGCACAGAAGGCCTTGGAATTAGATCTCTCATTTCAAGGCTGACTGTGAGTGAAACCATTTTCTTTGTTTCTTTCCTGCCAGAAACACTTTTGTTTCTGTTTTGAATGCATTTTGGTTTCTTTCACTTCTTATTTTCTCTGTCCACAATGTCCATGTGGACTTATTACCTGTTCTGTGCTAGGTCAGGAAAAGCCTGGATCCACACTGTACTCCGGGAATTTCACTGCCTCCCACAATGCCTTGGTGTCATGTCAATATTAAACCCACCATAGGATGTGAAAAACCAAATCCAAACTACTATTTTTACTTTTTATTCATCATATTCTACTGCCTGAAAAAGATAAAAGTCTCTTCCTCTCCTTCTACTAAAACTTGGGATTTTTGAAAATACTACCTATTAATAACAGCCTATTTAAAAAAACCAAAACCAAACCTTTCAAACAGCCTATTAAAAAAAACCCCAAAACAAAACCAACCTTTTCAAACAGTCATCTACTTGGAAACATTAGTCCAAGACATAGAAATGCAGAAGATGCAGGCAAGAGAATACAAGGGATTTCCTGGCAGAGATCATTTTTCAACCACTTAAAACTAAAGCATCCAAACATCAGAAATTACTTTTTAAATGTAAAGGTCATAACTAACATCTGTGTCTCTTATTCCCGTGTATAAAATAGAGTTAATGACACCATTTAGTGTCATTTTGGTGTTCACAAAGGGTCTGAGATTCTGAGAGAAAAAGCTCTTTTTAGGCACCAGTCAGGCCCAGGTGTGCTGCTAAGTAACCAAAGCACCCACCATTTACTGCACATTCTTGTTTAAAACGAGAGGTGGAACCACGACCTGATTCCACTGACAGTTTTCCCTCTTCAACAAGGACCTCCAGGAACACGGAGCAATGCAATTTCTGTTCTCAACAACAAAAACCATCCATGAAACAGAAGGGATTCTGTGTAACTTCTGTGCAACACAGGCTATCCATGGCATGTCCAGAAGTTAAGAGCTGAGTGTTACACAGGGATACAGGTTATGAGTGAAAGGGATCTTTGACTTTCATGGATGGCAGGTTATCATTGGTTAAACTGCATGACCTAATCTTTGAACCCTGGGCACCAAGAGAAACAAATAATTATTTGTCTGACAGAAGTTGTCTCTCAATACTCCCTCTGTTTGTCCAGCTATTTAAAAGGTTCACCACAGGAAAAGTTAAGGATATTCCCTTAGGTTAATGAATAGCCACAGATCAAAAAAAATAAAAGTGATCATTTTAAAGTATGACTCTGTAGCAAGGATGATATTCTCAATTGGGACAAATCCAGAAAGATTAAAGCTGTGCCATAAGGGAATGTGATTCCCAGTGTTTATCTTACTGCAAATCAGAGACAGCATAGCACAAATTCTGCTGGATTCCTGTACCGGCTGTATTCTGGCAAATTATTCAACAGCGCAAGAGAAACTGAGAAAAATGCACACCACATAAGGTGTACGTGACAGTGTATACTCAAACTCTTTATCAACAATTATAAAAATCTACAGAACAAAATTAAAAGTTTTTAAAGATTATAGCTGAAGCCTTGAAGGAATATACTGAAAATGTGTTATGGTTTATAATGGGTCAAAGCACTATTTCAGCAAAACCACAAATTATTTATAACAATGGGTGAAGGGTATCATTAATAGTAACCACAGTTCCACATATGGATTGAACTCTTTCAGCCAGAGGATCACAGTGTTTTACTGTCTGTATTCATGGCACAAACCCACTGTCTGAATAAGTGGGCTTCCACTCTGGAAAACACTGAAAAAATAATTGATTTCAAGGCTCATACTTGTTCTCAATTGTACCAATTGCTTGTGTGCATGACATCAGCTAAGCTGTTAGCTTCTCTGCATTCTCCTGGGCACTGGCTTGTGCTCTTAAGAACTCCTTACAACGTCCCAGAATTTTTGAGTTGTTGCAAAGCAAGTAATAAACTAAGTTAAAAATAATAAAACAGGTAAAGGCAGACCACAGTCTGCCACAGAGAGCCTTTAGGCCCTCTGGTGACTTCCTGACATGTTGAAACCAAAAGAGTTTTGAACAGAGCTCTTTTATCAACACCACCAGGAAGTAAAGCAAAAAAATGGGGAAAAGCGGGAAAAAATTTAAAATTCTCTTAGATGTAATCTGCTCTTAATTATTTCTTAAACTTATTTCTCTGAAGTTAGACAAAGTGAAAGGTATAGAACAACCACTGTCTTAGTAAAGGCTGCTCCACTGACAGGGAAGCAAAGTTTCTCCCAGCACTTAATCAAGTGAAGTGTAATTTGCTGTGAAAAAGATACATGCTTCTAACAAAATGGAGAAAAATGAAAACTGTGACAAAGAGATTTGTAATAATAGCACATTAACAAATTAATAATAATTCTTACTCCCCCAAATATATTTATGCTTATGACAAAGTAATTACAAAATAGGATAACCAGTTCTAAATGAATCCAAAAGGAATGCGAACCTGCATAGCAAAAGCTCCCTCCCAGCACTTCCAGATCAAACAGATGCAGGACCAGACTTCCATAAGAGCCCAGGGAGTTAATCTTCAAGGGCTCAGCACCCTCAGTTGTGGATGGACAGATTTTTCGATATGCCAAGGTCATATTTAGACACTTTCATGATTTCAAGCAGCTGCCCCCCGTTGCCCTGGCAGTGCCACAGAGATCGGGACTCTGCACACACACACAACTCTGAGCTCTTGGGCTGAATATGATCACTTTGTTTTGGTGCCTAAACTGGGGATAAGCCTTTGAAGGAAGCCTGGCTCACATTGTGGATAATGACTCTTCTTTTAAAAATCTGGACCATAGAGCATACTTTGGATTTCTGACAAGAACCTCCTTTCTCATCTAAATCCAGACAGACCAAGTGGGTGACCTGCTGTGCATAGTTACATGGAAGCTGAAAGCTTATTGCTCCATCTGAAGTGTGCACTGGACAAGAATCCTAACTATAAGCGAATACAAGTTTTAGTTTTCCATCTTCAGTTTATTGAAAGATTCTCAGGTCTCCCTGTCCTTCTAGAAGGGGTTATGTGGCACTACAGTAACACCTGACAGCCTATACTACAGAAAAGGCAACACCAAATTGCTATCACTGTATTGTGAGAATAGTGTATACTAATGTTTTCTACATGAAGAAATTCACCCTTTTTGAACAAAAGTGTATAAATATAGGGATCTGTAACAAATAATAAAAATTACTGGCTCTCAGAGAATGCTTTACTCAGTTATTTGCTGTGAAACCACAGGAAGCTCGGATAAGTCCAATGGGTAACTCACCATGGAAAAGATGCTGTGCCCCCTGGGCACACACATAGTGCACATGTTTAGAGACAGCAGTGAAAAGCAGGTACCACTTGAAAACATTGGAAACAGGCACCTGTTTCTGATTTTTATGGAAATACTTCTCGACTTACAGGAAAGCCAGCTTGTCAGAGCACAAAGCAAGTGCTCTATACTCCCTGGCTTAGAAAGACACCCCCTACCCAAGGAGTTTGCAGGGTTTTGCTGTGTTTGTACAGTACCTGGCTACAACAGAGTGCAAGTCAATAACTTGAGCTCCTCGGCAATGCCGAAAAAAAGAGTACATTTCTCTGCCATGTCACAGAGTATGTCATGATGTACTTTCCTCACTCCTCCACTCTTATCTCCTGAGAGTGGTAAAACTCAGAGATTAGACAGTATTCTCTCCCCCTCTCCTGTTAAGGATGCTTTAAGCTTTAACTTTTCAACAGACTGCCCATTTCTCCTTCCTTGTTGTTCCCCGTGTAGGTGAGAAAAGGCTTTTGCAGACATGCACACCCCAGGTTACACATGCTTTCCCTCACAGGGGAACCAGGCACCAGCTTCCTTCAAGGGCCTCTGCTGCATTTGTGCTGCTAAACAGGACAGGCAAAACCAACCCCCTTGTCCTC
The DNA here is from genome assembly GCA_013397055.1 of Pachycephala philippinensis. Classification (NCBI taxonomy): domain Eukaryota; kingdom Metazoa; phylum Chordata; class Aves; order Passeriformes; genus Pachycephala; species Pachycephala philippinensis. The sequence continues at coordinate 174,596 of VWZT01015013.1, forward strand.
CAAGACAGCCTTGGGTTGAGAGCTTCAGGCTGCTGAACAGGTTAAATCCAACAGGCATAAAGATGCCGGCATTGAGCCAGAGGCAGGAGTTCATGAGGAAGGAGCAGCTAGTCCTCACCTCGCTAAGGAAGCACTGGTTCAGGAACAGCTCACTTCCGAAGATTTCCCCTGCAAATCCCCAAAGCCCTTACCTCAATCTCTTGGCCCCTTTCTGCTCTCCCTTCCACATGTCCACCTCTATCACACTCTCCTGGAAAACAGGGTCAAGGCAAAGGTGGCTCCACAACCACCCTGGACTGAAAGCACTTCTGAACAGATCAGCCTTTGTGGTGCAGCAATTTCCATGCCAATGAGTTCTCCTGTCTCCTCAGGGAGGGGGAGCCTCGCTCTTCCTCAGCAAAGCTCCTGGCAGAGGGCATGGCCCCATGTGCCACCTCAACATCCCAGGGCAATCCCATATCAACCTCTACCCCTCAGCCAGCTCCAGCCTTCCTCCCATACCTGCCATGCCCATTAAAATCACTAAAAACTGAAGGTGGAAAAGTGACATTTTCTTCCTTTCAGCTCAAGGGAACCACATCTTCCTGCCCACAATGAGATGGAAAAAAAGGAAAGGAGAGCCAGCCCCTGGGAAACAGGGCACAAGATAGGGGAGACACTGTCTCACCCAGGGTGCACACCAGGGTGCACACCCTGCCTTGGCAGCCTCCATCGACCCCAGGCTTTCTGGCACAGACTCCTGCATGATTTGGAGAAAGATACCCTTCATCTCTTTGCTTTCAGTCCTCTTCATTAAAATAACATAGCACATCACTGTGCAGCTCCAGACAGGTCACACTCTCAGCACTGGGGACTCAGTCAGGAATGTCCAAAAACCAGGAGTTATACTGGGCTATATTTCTTGTCTTAGGTTCCTCAATCTTCTTCCAAAAAGCCCATCATATTTTATTTGGGAAGTAGTGAGGCAGGTGTAACAGCAGGCCTGCTACACTAACAGTGATGAAAACCCAGGCTTCCGCTGCGAGTAAATCAGCCATCATCAGCATAAAAGATTATTTTTTTTCCATCTTGTTGTAATGTCTTCAAATTACCTTAACACACCAACTGGCATGACAATGTTCTAAAATTACCATAACTGTTACTATAAAAATGCTAGAAGATATTACTCCTCTCTTTCGTCTTTTTTTTTTTAGCCCAAAGAAAATGGAAAGCTGCAAGCAATAATGTTAGAGAAAAAGGGCAAACAAACAACTAGAGATTGACAAAAAATGTTAATATCTTAAATTAGTAAATCCTATTTCCATTTCTCTAAGGTTGTTAAATATATATTTCTTCTATTTGGTGGTAAGTGCTTAGGAAATATAATCTATGTATTTGGTCTGGGAGAACCCTATTTGTGATAGAGACAATACCATTTCAATCTCTGCTCCAGCCATACAGAGCCATAACAACAACTGACTTCTGTGGTGCTCTGCTACATTTATCCCAGCACAAGTGAGCCTAGACCCTGACCCTTGAATTGTTCACAGAGAATCAAATGCAGCCCTTATTACTCTTGAGAATAGACACATGTTAGTAAAGTGGGTACTTGGAATAATGCAAAGTGCCTCGTCAATAATGCTGTTTGTGAAGCTGCATTGTATTTGGTTCATAATGGGCAGCTTCAGCCCTGGTTTGGCACTGGGCAAGAGTTCTTAGAGAATGCAACAAAGATCCAGAGTAGTTATGTTACTGCAACAATTAAAGTCACTTTGAAGAGAAAATGTCCAGATGGAAAAGATGAGACAGCAACAATTACACAGTGACAGTGGTTTTGTGAAAGATACCCGAAACAGAAAGAGATCTCTACAGAACAGAAGGAATTTATGTTGACAATGCTTTTAAGAAAACCTATCAGAAATAACCCTTTGTTCTAGGACTAAAATGTTTTCCAGGACCATTACCTATTCCAGGCTCCTCATCCCCTTCATTTTTAATTAGCTTTTTCTTAGCCGTGCTTGGTTCCATTTCCGCTGCAATATCTGTCTTTACTGCTGTCCTCATACCAGAAATGTTAGCAGGCAATCAGTGCTCTTGGGACAGGGACTTGGATTGCAAAGGCACAAAGAAGCAGATTTCCAGGCCAGGCTTCTCCTGCCTTTGGGCAGTAAGCTGGTCTGAGCAGTGGGGTCTAGTCAAAATGGATCAACAGACACATCTGCCCATTCCTAGATATCTGCCGAAAGGTAAAAGCAGAACCAGCTCAGAATAGTAATGAGGCAAACACTTATATTGGTTTAAAAGCAAACATAACTCCCTAAGCAGAACCCAAGTCACCAGAGCCACAAGATTAGATTTTGTTATACTTCTGTAGCACCTTTCATTTTCATAAATAATTCCTGGTTTCTACCACAGCATCTTAGACTAGAACCTAAGCTCTAGTTTCCTCCAATAAGAATGAATAAACCTATACTATCTCCCTTTCATTATGCTCCAAAATTGTTAAACTTCTCAAAGGGTTGATCCTGGGGATTTTGGTTTCATTTCCTCAATTTTCCTGAAATATTCCATAATGCTGAAGCTTTATCGCCCCAGCTACAATTGTCTGCTCTCTCCCAAATGGATTTTTAGAATGCTTTAGCAAGAATGCTGTAGTAGCTAAGATTATTCCAATATGGTAGAAACAGATTAATTAACATCCAACAGCCATTTTTGCTATTCTCATTGCACTTGAGCAGAAACTTGATATAAGTCACAGATTTTGTGCTCTGCTTTTTCACAGATCACTCAGTTCCACTGTCACTTCTCATAAGGAGTGTGGCAGAGGGAGCTGAGGACCACCACCTTCTTTTTGCCTCTGACAAAGGGCATTACAAAGTGCATCATTCCCAAATACAGTCAGGTTCACAAGCAGCTGCAGGCATTTCTCTCCAAGCTGATGTTGCATTCATATGCTGTTCTTCCATACAGTTTCCTGCTACAGTTATTTGTAAACAGGATAACAGACATGATCATGAAAAAACCACTCAAACTTCCAAATACTTAAACTTAGATCACTAAACCACTTCCCTCTCCAGAGTTACCTTGTTTACGATGTACTTCCTTTCTTTCCTTAGCCCCCACTAATCAGAGGGGTTACTGAGATATGCAAAAATGATTATCAGTTTCTCAAGCATTCAGTATTTTTGAATATTAACTATAGGTTCAGTTTAATTCTATTTTTATCTGAACTAGTCTGCCCATTTCTAATGGCTTGGTTATATTCCAAAAAAAATCTCTTTCTAATTTTAGCACAGAGATTGCAGCACACTCTCTTCCTCATTTGTAAATGTTTTAAGGTCTCAACACTACAGATTTTTCCTCTTTTCCATGTTAGTAAGGAAAGGTGCATTTTATTTTAAACTGCTTAATTAATACACATTTTGTAAAACATTTGGCAGTAGTAACTTCCTCAAAATGATGATCTTGCAATTATGCATCTTAAGTTGTAATGACAGAAGACCAATTCAGTTGCTGCAAAATTAACATCAGCATCAAACGTCTGTCTCCCTGAGCCTGTTTACTCCTATCTACTGATCTAGAATTCTTATCAAGAGCATGATAAATTATTAAGATGTATGACAACAAAGACTCCACCTTGAGTGATACTACAAAGGCATTCTTCTAATGCTAAAATTCTTATTATTATCAAAGCAAATGAAAGAGGCAGGAAGATGAAGTAGGGTCCTGTATAAGATTCATTTCAGGAAGATGTGTGCTTAAGGTTCTCCAAGGAAAGAGGAGAGCCAGTCAAGGGAGAATGCTGAATCTATGGCATTTCACCCCAACACTCTTGCCATCTTCTGTTCAGAAAGTGACTGTGGAAAATGCTGAAGAAAAAAAGTTATGGTCCAATATTCTGCTGGCAAAGTACAGTCACTGGCATTTATTTTGTCATCATAATAGCCCTTGGCAGGCTATCCTTCCCAGCAATACAACAAACATTTTAAATGCCTTTTCAGCTAAGCAGCTTGGAGAGCTGTGCAAAAATAAACCACAAGTAAGCAGTTTCAAACCAAGAGTTAAAGCAACAGTAACTGCTACTTAATTCCTACTCATTTGCAGTTCCCATTGTGACAACACAAAGAAAGCAGCCAGTCAGAATTCATTGCTTATGTACAGTGCACAAAACTTACTAGCTGTTTAGTTGTCAACTAAGATCATAAAACAGTTTGGGTTGGGAGGGACCTTAAAAATCATCTGGTTCGAATATCCTTGCCATGGGCACAGACACCTCCCACTAGATCAGGTTGCTTAAAGCCCCATCCACTGTAGCTTTGAACACTTCCACGGATAGGGAGTGAACAACCTTTCTGTCATTCCAGTGCCTCACCACCCTCAAAGCAAAGAATCTCTTCCTAAAGTCTAATATAAACCCACCCCCTTTCAGTTTAAAGCCATTCCCCCTTGTCCCAGAACTGCACACCCTTGTAAAAAGTCCCTCTTACAGACTCTCCTTTAGGTACTCAAAGGTCTCTAAGGTCTCTCCTGAGCCTTCTCTTCTCCAGGCTGAAAAGCCCCAGCTCTCAGCATGTCTTCATAGGAAAGGTGCTCCTATGAGTGTCTTGAGTATGAGACCCTCTGAGTATCTTCGTGGTCTCCTCTGGTCTCACTTCCAGAGATCCATGTCCTTCCTATGTTTCCAACCCCAGAGCTGGACACAGCATGGCAGATGGGGTCTCACCAGAGTGGAGCAGAGGGGCAGAATCCCCTCCATGCCCTGCTCCCCACACTGCTTTGGATGCAGCCCAGGGTGCTGCTGGCTTTCTGGGCTGCAAGTGCATGATGAAAACAAATTTTACTGGAGAGATACATTTGCTTAGTGAAATAGAGTTGATAAGCCTTTGGGATGAGAAAACAGTGATTGAACATGAATAGTAATTTGCTAATGAAAAGGCCTACAGATTGCTGGCAAACAAAAGTTTCTGAGCACTAAGCTAGCATGTACTGAACTTGCATCAACAGCAAGTTTCCAGCTCACAGGGTTTTAACTTTCATTCTATACTCCTATCTTCTTCTAGAAGACTGTGTATATATGATCATTTTTTATACAGGTTCAAATCACACCTTTCTCAACAACATTCTCAAATTGTTTATATTGAAGAGAGATACCTTGCTGTTGACTGTAGGAAAAGAATGTTCTCATGGAGAGAGATCAAGGAGAGAATAGACACTGAAGTGCTCATTTAAGAGAGCTAGGAGCTTGGAATGAAAGAATTTTTTTTTCCCCCCTAGCACTGCACTTGGATCTTGGAGCAGTCACAGCCTCAGTCTCTCTTCTTCTGGGTCTCAGACTCTAACATTTGATAAGCCTTCAAGACCCTGACAAAGAATATTTTCTCCAGATCAAAAGAATCTCATCTGTCATCTTCCTACTCCTTTAATGGGGATAGGACTCAGCTATAAATTCATGTGACCCCCAAAAGGAGCAAAGGAATTCAAGTTTAGAGGGAGTTCACCTGGCAGGTACTAAATAAATGTACAAGCCTAAGCCCAACTGGTCCCCAATACACATTCTCAAATGCACACTCTAAAGCAGCAGACATACTGATCACAGAAGCACAGACTTTGCCCTTCAATCTGTGAATTAATGCCCCTACCAGATGTAGAATAGTTCTGAGAAATAATGTGCTCTTTAGGATAAAATATGCAAGATGAGAACTAGAGCTGAGCCATTGGACAGGCTGCCTAGTCCCAACCCCACATTACATGATTGTCTCACCATCTGGCTAATTTCCAGTTTAAACATAAATTTACCTTCTTGTTTTGTATTAACATGACAGTATACCTGCAACACCCACCAACAGAAAAGCAGAGGCACAGCCAACACTGGCTGCTTTGCCCTTTCTAGTGCAAGTCAGAGGAAATTGAGTCATATGGCTGCAGGTGAAAGCACTTTTCCCACTTACAAGTCTTGCTGGAAGGCTGCTCCAGGCCCTTACCCCAGGAAGATTAGGAATCTATTTCTAAATCAGTCTAAGCATTCACAATTTATCCTTTTTTTCTTTTCTTATTTTTAAATTAAATACACGTAATGCTTCCAGTCTTCATGCATTTGTCATTCTCCGTTATATTTCCCTCCACCTACTTTTAAACAATACCCTTGCGAATATTTTCCTGCCAACCAAAATGATGAAGTTTTGTGCATTCCCTTCACCAGTCACCTTCTCAATGTACAATACTAGTTTAATCTACCATTGGCAACCTAATTGTGATTGTCTACTATTTATTTTCCTTCTCCCATCATGTATCACTGTTTAATTCCTTTTAAATTTTGCTGGGGAATTACAAGTCATTTCATAGTCAGACAAAGGCTGTACCAGTTAACTGGCTAAATACTGTACTTTTCTAAAATTACTGATTTATTTAACTGATATTAAGTGCCTGTTCTCTGCTACAGTTAAATAACCACCCTGAACAGCAGTTTGGTTACCAGAGTTAAAAACCTTTTAAATTCCACTCCTGCAAATCCAAAAATTTGTCTCCACAAGAGAAAAAGCTACAGGAATGGTTGGGCTACTTGAGAACATGTCCCACAGGCCTTGAATGTGCAAGATGATGAGTCATTAATTCTGACTAAATTTAATGAGAGTTCAGGTTATCAGCATATATTGGGTTAGAGTCACAAGCTCAGAACCAAACACTGGTAGGAAGTTTTCAGTGAACATAGAGCAGCCATAGAGAACAGGAAGATTGAAGAGTTTACAGAAGAATAGGTAAAAGGACAGGAGAACTGGAAAAAAAAATAATTTGAACATAAATCTTTAAACATCTGAAAACCCAGATCAGCAGCCAATGCATATGTTGAATAAATGAGCCATTTTTCTTACTCAAATAATCACAGCAGCATACATTTTGATGACAGTTTGAAGAGATTAGAGCAGCGATAATAATATTAGATTCAGTAAACAACTAGTGAACGTACATTAGTATTCTGCATCTTTTATTACTTAACCCTTTGGAATAGCAATTAGTTTTCCGTTTAATTGACCAAATAAAGTTGGTAGAATGACAAAACTGAGGCATTTTATTGATCATAGTTTTTAATGCAGACTGAGGACTGCTGAGGTAGCAGAACTGTCTACAATAGGTTACAGTGTACAGCGATAAACTTCCCATCTCCTATCAAGCCTTCAGCGTGCTGTTCACTACACAGTCTTTATCTTCACATGCTGACACATGTAATCTAACATTCTCACTTTGCCACAGTAGAAGCAATTGCTTGACAATTTGATTATGGTTTACTGTCAGCTCATACACAGAATATTCTTGGAGCTTTCAAGATCTGCAAAATATTTTGATTTTACAATGATAATAATCTTGTGGGGAAAACATCATTTAAAATATTGATTTCTGATAGGAAACCTGCTCCAGATCTGCATGCAGAAACTGCTCTGAACAACTAGAAGCAGAGATGCTGCACATGAGAAGAGAGGCAGAAGTGACAGTAATGTGCAAATAACAGAGGGAGAGGGTCGGTGGATGAAAGCAGTTACTGTCTGACAGCTGCTCTCCTCACTGTGTGAAATGAGTGGATGGTCCCAGTCTGGGCTGTGGGAGACAGGAATCCTCGCCACGAAATTCCAGACAGTCTGAGCATAGAGGCCAAATCCTGAAAGGACACAAGGGACACCTTTATGTCTAAAAATGGTATTGGCAAATCCTGGGTGATGTTCATAGAAATAGGGAATGGCAGAAGGCATGCCCGGTCACTGCCTTTCTATTTGTATCACTGAGACAATTGAGCACTGCACAGCAATTGCTGTCAGTCACCTTGGGTTTGTTTTGCAGAAAAACATAATCTATAGCTCTGTATTTGTGGGCTGCAGCCAAAGAACTATTGCCCAGGTCAGAGGTTGGGGCCAAAATTGAACTGATGCCACCTCCACATTCCCTCTGCCCTGTGGTGGCTTGGTATTAAATTGACCCCCTCATAGTTTGTTCCATTTTATATTGCATGTCAAAACCCCCAGTGGGTCAAGGTGATGTCTAACACCACACAGCAAAGTCTCAGTCAATCTCTGAGTCTGGCCATGTCCTACAAGCTCAGTGTTCACACAGACCTCTCAGTACAGCCAGAGATGTCAAGTGGGCTCTCTGTGCTAACAAAACTACAAGAGCAACTGCGACATGCTTGGTAGGCTGAGCCCATGCAGTTCAGTTTGTTGCCTTCAAACGAAATTTCAAGGAACATTTTTGTAATAAAAGAACATTTGCTTCCCTGAACGTCAAGTGATATAGAGATCTACATCCTGAGGAACAAATTGTGTGAATGTTTTAGAGATCAGTTTCTTTCATCATATAGTCTGGATTCCTACCTCAAACTGAACAAAATGGAAGACAGACATCCAAAGACTTTTACTTTGGTGGATGTTGAATATATGTGAAAACATTATCCTAAAAGCTAAATTGCCTTGTCACAAAAAAGTCAAAGTAGACATTTTTACTTGCTTAAAATATAAAGTATTACGGGTTTGGTTTTTTGGTTTGGGGGATTTTCTTGTCTATATTGCTGTTTTCACAACATCAAAATACATTTTCTTTTCATTTTTCTTGTTGCCACTGTCCCCAAGGTATGACAGTTACATGAAAGAGAACAAGAGAATAACTACAGTGATGCAAGACAGAGCAGTCTTGAATGTCTAGAATCAGACTGAAAAGCAGGCACATTAAAATGGCAGATACCACTGAAAATAATCTTATTAGTGAAACTGCATGACTAACAATAATTTATATGCACCCAGAACATATGTGCACCCCCAGAACACCATCAATCACTTCACCTGGAATACAGCCACTCAGCACTATAATATTCATACATACAAGCTGTTAGCTATCATTAATCAAAAAGCTTTTAACTAATTACTTTAACTTTTAAACAACAAATTTATGAATTTACACTAAATTACCAAATTGCCATCATATCTTATTTTATCAAAAGGTATTCAGCTGATAATTTGCACTGTAAAAAATTGTAGGCAATCTTGGTGTATCACAAGAAGCAAGTATGTCACATTAGACACCCAGTACTGTGAAAACCTTCACAAGTGTGAAGAAGCCCCAGAGAGGCTAAGAGCCACATGGACCTCAGAAGACAGAGAGTGACCCCCTTACATCTAATGGGATCACAAGGAATCTCCAGGCTGAAAACAGCCAAACGTGAGACATCTTCACTTGCTGTACGGAATACCACAGCTCACTGAAGTTGAACGGTTGAACAGGAAGAGCAGCTTAGGAAATAAAAATTATCTAGTGGAATATAGAAGAGGCTTTCTTCCACTGAGCAGAAGAGTACAGAAAGCTTCTCTCAGCCTTGTTAGCTGAGACTGTTTAACCTAAGGCACCACAGTTTGAAGAGGAATTATTTAGCTGTAACCAGTTGATTCCGCTGTTGTGCTGTAGCCGGTCTTGCCAAGAGTGTTAAAATACCATTACTATTTCATGAGAGATTTTTCATTTAAAAAAAAAAAAATATGACAGCCTGCATGAGAGGGGAGTATGAACTACTAAAGCAGAGTACTTTGACAAATGAAGTCTCAGATTAGATTAATTGAAATTGTTGTATTTTCTAAAATGTAGTTACATACGCATTTTATAACTAATGCTGATTTACACATACAAACGAAATGAAAAATAGAAAGCAATTCTCAGCAAAACATAGCTCAGCTTTTTCAATTCCTATGAAACTTTTCATCTTTAAAGTGATCAAAATTTAAACTGAAGTGCTTTTTAGATGGTATCTAAAAGCTGATCTAGCTTAAGTTTTCTGTGACCAATATAGCATTTCTCACCAAACTGCTCTTTTCAGAAATACAATATCTAAGGCTGTGCTGCCCAGCAGTGTAGATATAAGGTTGTGATAAAACACTTCTGGAGTATTTTCCTTCCACAATTCTGTTTTCATTGCTATGCAGATACCCTTCCCAGGAACTGCACAGATCTGATGAATTGAGTGGCATCAAAACAACATCGTTGGTCCTTTGCGGTCAGATCTAATAAACATTGACAATATAGAGAGATTACCAAAAAGAGCAGCCTCTCATCTCTCTGGTTGACTCCCTGAAGGACATAATTTGTTTTATAAATGAAGAAAATATATTTTTATAATTGCAGCAGGTGTGGAATATAGATGGCTCTTTATTTATGCTAATAATTAAAAATAAATGTCAGGCCTACCACATCCTTGATCATTTAAGTCACTTTAATGATACATGAAATATAAAATAAGTCTTCACTAAAGGTCTCTAAAGAGAAAAGGGCAGCACCAGTAAATAAAGAAGGATTATCATGGTGGGGCAGACTTGAAAGGCGATGGTATATATTCAAAATGCAATTTACTTGGACAGTAATTTTCTGTATTTTCCCTGCAATTATTGAAGATACATTTTTGAGTGAGAACTTTTTTTCCTTGAGAACCTGTTCTCTTTGGTCTAAAGCCATGTAGTCCTGTTAAGTCATGTTTTAATGGCTTCACCATTTATTACATAAAAAAAATTGTCATGATGTCATCAACTTGTCATTTAGAGTCCTAATACAGGGTTAGGAAACTGAAGGAAGTGTCTTGGGACATGAATTTATGAGTTCAGCCTCATAGAGCTGAAATGTGAACAATGAATGCACAATCACTTAAGAATTCTTATTTTACACCAACAGTTAACATGGTGAAGGCAAATCCAATGCCAGAGAGTGTTTCTGAATTGTTATAGGTGATGATTAGTTTTAGTTCCTGTACTTCAGCCTTCAGAGACCTTAAATCACTCCAAAAAAGGGTAACTCTAAGAAGAAGCATGAATGTAATCAGACACCACCATGACCCCTTCCCAGCAAACACAGACAGTGCTTGGTATTGCAGGAAGCCATGGCTGATAGCACCGTAGGAAGACACACCTCAGTGTCACTCAGGCTCTAATCTGAAACCTTTGGATGTATTCAATGGAAGTCAGTATAGCCAAAAACAAACCAATTATTATATTTTCATCTCCAACTTACACAAAGTTACAATGCACCAGTCAGAGAAGACACTGTGAATCACTTTGCTCCTCTATACCTCAGGAGAGAGGGAAGCACCCCCGTTTCCCGTGGTCTGCACAAACCAAGATGTGTCAGATGTGACACCACCTCCTTGGTCCCCCCACTCTCCAGAAGGCCAGTGCACTCCTACATCTCCCAGCTCCCCAGCCCCGTTAGCAGCAGCCCCTGGCCTTTATCAACATTAGTGCTCTACATTCATTTCCAGGCACCCTGTTTTGGGCTCTAAACCCTGTTAGTGCAGTCTTCCGGAATAAGTTAGTCTTTATTATTTTTTCCCCTAACTGTTGTCATTTACAAACCATGCAGCTGTAGAACAGCCCTTTTGGGGAGCACTCTTTTAGCAATTGCATAGGCTCATGATGCAGATATGTAAAAATCAGGATCACATCTATATTTTAATGCTACTGTTCTCTGCATAGTTTAACAAATTGTTTCCCTCGATTGGCAACCATTTATACCACAAAAGAAAGCATCTCTCAAATCATAGCAACGTTGACTTTCTTGCTTTACCACTGTGCTCTCATACTCTTACGAGGTAAAATTAGTATAAGTGGCAGCATGTTTCCACAAGGCGCAGCAATGAAGCTGTCATATCAGGAAAGCTGGTTTGTCTCACTAAAAAAAGTTACAGAGAACACAAGCCACAGAAGGCTTTTGCTGAGAAACCATCTGCTTTAACTATCAGACCATTTCCTGCTCACTATCCTATGTTAGTGCAGGGTAAGGACTATGAAGGATTTCTCCCTCTGTCAAACAATATCCTTGCACAAGAGCCTGAACTCTAGGCAGCTTAGATATATGTGCTTACAACATCCATGATTTACAAAACAATCTTAAAGACTGAAAAGTGTCAGAGAAGTGATGAGGAAACCACCCCCCCACCCCATCTTTAGCAACAAGAGCAGGAGTGATGCAACACGGGGGCAGGGACTGAGCTTCAGCACGTGAGGTCAGAGCCACCTCTGCTTCAGGAGTCCAGAATTTCTCACAGCTTATCCAGCCTGATAGTACTCCTGTGTCAGGGGACTACCAACATAAAAGTAGTTATTAGGCTACTACTCATGCTGAGTCAAAGTGAAAAAACAAGGTAGACAACAAGCAGTGGCAGAAATTGCTATTTAATAGTCACAGCCCTATCAAGGACTGGTCATCCACTCTTTCTACTCTCTCCTTGCTGCTAAGCATCTCCCTACCACTTCTGAACTCTGCTGCAGTACCTGTTCTCCTCTAAGGAATTCCCTTGGGGCCTCACAGTGTCCTCACCTAGCCTCCTTCAGTAGCCAGCATTATATTTATGCTTTGTTTCTTAATGATTACAAAACGGCTTGGGTTTTTTTCCTTTCTTAAATCCCATACCAAGTTTATGCTTTTCTGTTACGTTGGTATCTATCCAGTAGCTGGTGTGAAATGAGTTGGTGACCACTTTCCAGTTTTGCAGCAATACATACCTGGTCCAGTTGGCATCCATGCCTATCACACCAGACTGAGCACTTCAGCCAAAATCCAGCAAGCACCAGACCAGACCTCAGGGACTGCTCTGCAAGGCTACTGTGGCAATGAGGAAGAGCTCAACCAAACAAGGCTTGTTTTCTGAATGCAGCATCTGCATCTACCACACAGGCTTCAGCTTGCCTGGAGACATCAAGAGATGGTTGGGAAGGGACATCCGATCATCTATAGACCTCTGGTCTGCAGAAACTCCTGGTGTAAAGGCAGCAATACCACCAATCCTGCACACTTATCACAGCTAATGCTGCCTGCTGGAGCTGCCCTTGCTTATCTGCACTTAAGTACCAGCGTGCTGGGGCTTGCCTGCTGGGGAAGGGTCCTAAAGCAAAATGACTACACAACATGCCTGTCCCACCCTGCCATGCTGTCACTTTTATTAGTGGCGAGATCTGCTCTCCTACTGTCAAATCCTCCCTTCCCACACAGGGAGCATAGAAAGGGATTTCATACTGTGTTTCCATTAAATACAAAAGCTCAGAAGTAACTCAAACTGTCAGGATTTATTCCGAATCAATTTTTCCCATAATAAATAGAAGTTCAGTTTTCTTGTGGTTAAACAAAATGAAATGCACACAGTGAAAAAAATTAAAGCTGTCAAGTCATTAGATGTCTCACAATTATGTGCATACATGTTCAGATTTTAATGGGGAAAGGTGTGAGCTTTAGTAATTAATACTAGATATTGCCAGTAAAAATTAGACTTAGTTTCAGAAAACTGGTTGACCTCTTGATACTCCAGATCATTGCATATGAGACCTTTTTTTCATTACACAGTTAAGCATTCACATACAACATCCTATTTCTGATGAATAGAGCAGGCAGAAGGGGTATTTCTCACAGTGATTTCCCCACAGGTTTGATACGTGTGGAGTGGGGAAGAAGGAATTTAAGCAACTAGCTGTTGAAAAGTTGGTTTATACCATAATTACTATCATAAATTATTTTTACCTGAATATCCTGCTCTGTATTGCAGTTGTGAAAGGACAAGAGGTTTTTATTTTTTGGACTAAGCATTTGAACTACTTAAAATTTTCATACCAGGCAGTGCAACTCCTGGTTCAGTTTCCAATAGGACTTCAGGAGAATTAGGTAAAAATACTTAATATCTGTTCCCCAGGTGGTAATTTTTGGCTGCTGAGCATATAGCCCACAGCAGCAGACGATGTTCTGGACAGCCTCCGGGGAACAAGAAGCAGTATCCTTCACTACAAACCTCTGCTAATGCTGAAGGCAGTGCCCGTGTTACTCTCTTGCTCACTGCTTGTTTCTATTTTCAGCAGAAAGCAGTAGACCTGTTCAATATAATGTTTGATTCAGCCCAGCTGCTGGTGGGTGGATGGCCATATCCATCCTTCCTTATCTTTTCCGTGACATGATCTGCTCTGGAGCCCATGAGTCATGTGAGGGTGGCTCACTTGCTGGCAGCCACAACCGTGCACATCAACCCTTCACAGCCTCTGGGGCAGTGAGTGCAGCAACTGGGACTTGTCCTCTTTGGTGGAGCTCGTGGTATGAGCACACAGTGAAGGAGCACCGTTTGGAAGAGGGAAAGGGCAGCAGGCCAGGAGAACTCGCTAAGAGCCACAGATGTGTGGAGCTGTCAGTACACCAGTGCCTGGAATCACCCTGACCCCCACAGTGTGCACAGAGCACCAGAGGAGCAGGTCCCAGCCCATCAGACACTGCACTTCTGCTGTGTCCATGTGCAGCAGGCAAAGCAAGAGCAGACTCTGCTTCTCCAGCTGTCCTCATGCCTCCCCTGTACTTCCAGACCTCCCTACTGCCTGCTTTGCCACCAAGGTTTCTTCAGTTAAAGTTACGGTGATAGGCAAAGTGCTTACAAGGATGGAAGCTATGAAAAGCAATTAATTTGCACTGGCCATTCAAACTTGACAGCAATGCTTGAACAACCTGGCTGCTCAACCCCCTACCCCCATGTGCTGCAGCATTAGATCATCCTGAAGTGAGGGAAAAGGGGATTCTTTTCACAAAAGCTCAAATAAAGGTGATTTTTCTTTACCTACAAGAACATTTTAAAGTTAAAGAGGAGAAAATTGCATTAAACACACTCAACTATATTTACTAAATTATTAATCTAACAAAAGCCAAGCAAAGATCATACATTCAGGAAACACTGCATTTTTTATTAATTGGCTGAAAAGTCCCCTGGTAGATTCCTCTAAGACTGACTACTGTTTAGGAATGAAGAACTCTTAAAAAAAAAAAAGAAAGATAAATTGCTTTATAATTAGAATAATTTGTAATTCATCAGGTATGTGAACTAACAGGTATATTAATATCACTCTTTCTACTAATACTCCTTGCAAAAGCCCACCCGTGCTATATGACACAAGGACTCACACTAGGCTTTATACTACACAAATCAGCCCTCGTGGCTGAAGTAGCTCCCAAGGCTGCAAAAATTTAGAGGTTATACTTGGGAATGCAATAGCTCCTCCTCATGCAGTAGGTTTGACAGACTGTTTCTGACCACCCTTCCTAACTACTTGTCTCAGAAATACAGTGCCAAAATAAGACTTTATTTTTGGATCTGAACAAGGCTGTGGTTTCACTAGCAGTCATTCAGGATGCCACACCAGATAACACTGGCCTCCAGCCTGGCTCAAGCTCCTGGGCTGAGCAAAAGACCTGACTGCTTCTCTCCTCCAGAAAAATTACCTGGGGAAGCAGGCAAGGTCTTTCCCAGGTGATGAGGCAACACTCATCAGGATATGTAACCAGGCCACTGTACAGTTTCTAGTGAAAGGAAGCATTGACCCAAAAGGAAGGCCATCTACCCTACAGGCTCTCCAGCAATTCCACAGCTTTATAAAGCTGTCCTATTCCTGGTTTACAAAGACGTTCATTACAGTTTCTCACAAAGCTTCCTCAATCCTGCTGCTAAAAGCAATTAACAAAGAAAAAAAACCCCTCCCATTCCTTCACAAATAAAATCCACCACTCCACAAATAAAATCAAGAGTCCACTAGTCCTTGAACTAGTTCTTTTTCTGAATTTGTTTTGGTTTTTGGAGGGGTTTTAGAATTTTTAAGAAAGTACAGTAGTAGTTTATAGTTTCTGTAACACATAGATGTTTAGTCACCATCATTCAAGTCCCTCTTGGACAGGGACCCCAAGCTTGCCCCACGCAGAGCTACTGGTTGGAACAGCATTGTAATGTTTGCAGTATTACTTATGGAAGCTGTATGAAATGCACAGAATGCCCTGCAATACCCTTAAAACAGCTGTCTGGTTGTTGTCTACTAAGCCAGTTACTAGATGTCAGCCAGAAAAAAACCCAAACATATTTAGCATTACGTGCCTTGGTAAACTGAGATTCAAGAACTGGGAATCTATTTGGACATCAAAGTACCTAAACAACAGATCACTCAACTCTCCCGTAAGATTTTGTTTGCTGCTAAAGTTATCTACTAGAAATGTTATTCATAATTTTTTGCTTCTTCCCTTTACCTTTTGTCATTAGAAAAACCTTTTCCAACACAAAAACACAATCAGGACTTTTTGACAGAGACACAACTGCTAACAGCAGCAAAGACATCTGGTACAGTTCAAACCCAGCTCACTGCAGAGGACAGGCATGGCAGAAGGTCCACATAACTTGGGACAAGCAGGCAGCAGCATTCCCTCCACAGCTGTTTCCTACTTGTGTGCAGAGCTGTGTTCCAGGTTGCCAGTGCCTCTCCACATTACTACACAGCAATTCCAGCCAACTACAAGACAGGAGCGAGAGCCGATGCTCCAACTCAGATGATGGGCTCTATCACCTGGCAGCAGATGTGAGCCAGCCCTGAGCTTTTAATGTCAGTACCGCTAACTTGTACCAGCCAGAGCTGGGCAACACCTTCGCTACCACAAAAACTCTTTAGAGAAATTATTTATTAAAAATTTTTGCCTGTATTGTATTGAACAACATAGGCTTCTCTCTGACCCATGCCTCTGTAGTGTATGCAAGAGGTATTTGTTCATCTACCGTACAAAAAACCCAACACTAGCTGAAGCCCAAACTCCTCACTGCATAAGGAAGGGAGGGAAAATGCAAGTTTGACTTTAGCTTTGAGAATTAATACAAGTTTTGAAGTGCCACTTCGCAGGATATAGCTGTCCTCTAAATTTATTGTCAGCTCTTTCCTACTATAATTCTTATATCCATAAGGCTATAAGCTTGGACACTTTCACATTTAAGCCTAGAAACTATCTGTTCATGGTTTTTTTGATCTTTGTGGCCACAGCTACATAAATGATATAATAGAAATCTTTATTTTAAAAGCTTTTTCTCATTAGTGTGTCTGCTCTCAGCTCTATAAATCACTGTGCTATACATGTGGTTGTGCCCTGCCACACAGCTCCAAGTACAGAATGGACAAATGAAGCTGTTAAACTCATACTAAGTGACATTTTTAACCCATACATTTTGAGAACTTTTTAATTACATATTTTCTATGATTTCTGATTAAACCAAAATTGCTTTCAATGGCACATAATAAATCACACCACAGAATTATTCACATTCTTTCCAAATGTAGTCAAATGATTTGTTTGCTACTTTTGCGACTGAAGTCCATCTTCACTTCAGAAAATAGTAAATTAAAAGAAAATACTTCTAGATACTCTGATAACTCCAGATCTTTCTTATGACTTATTTCACTTAAGCTCCAAGGGAGGTTTACTCCACCTTTAGGTAAAAGAAAACTTAACAGCAGGTCTCTGGGTAGCACTGCCTGCAGGGACAGTGCTCTGCCTGCTGCCTTCTAGCGGAGCCCCTGTACCATCAGAGAATTGCAGTTTGTGGTCAACTTGCATCCTCGTGAAAGTATTACAACAGAATAATCAGAAATGATCCCATTAAGGAATCACACACAGTATTCACCACAGCTGAATACTTTAATAAGAAATAAAGTATCCAGCAACTTATTTTCTTCATCTGTCCAGGCCTTGTTTCTCTAAGAGGTGACTTTTTGAGTTTTCTCTCTGTCTCAAATCATACAACTCTTATTTCCCCCTACTTCAAACACTTCAATGACACTACAGTCAGCTTCTAGAAATATCTAGACATGAAGAAAAATTGCTTGATTTACAAGTATTTTATTTAAAATCCAGAATTAATGACTACAATATTGAAAGATCCTTTTATAGTGATCTAAAAGAAGTCTCATTTAATCCCTTTATCATCTGGAATATGCAAATACCTGCATTAAATGTAGTTACAATCACTTTATCACTCACGGGTCTTTAACCTATATTTCATTCCAATAAAAAATATGGCCATTGCCAGCTAAAGAATAGGAACTAGTGATTCATGGGGGAAAAGCCAACTTTTTCTTTAGTGCTTTATATATACACACACACACCAGCTCTGTCTCCTGGGAGGGTTTCGTAGCTGTATCTCAGTACTTTGGAATATAATGCCACTCAATGTTCTGCAAGATACAATTTAGCGTTCTCTACTAGGAAAAGGTTTTATTTACTGTCTTACAGATTACAAGATAGCAATAGAAACTTATAAAAGATAAAAATTTGTGCTTGCTCAGCATTAATTTACCCTTTAGAAGCACTCTTCATACAAAACTTTTGGGATTTTACAATCCCTGTAACAGCCTAGTTTGTCTAACACTTCCTTTGGGAGATAGGAAGGCAGTTGATGTAATTCTTTGAGTAAACAGGGGGAGATATCTGCAATATAGAGAATATTTGCCTTATAGAAACTATTGAACAGAAATTTACTACCAGTACAATGGGAGTAACCACAAGGCTGAGCTACAGCACACTGACTTCCCAGAGTGGGAGAGTTTGCAATGTTTAAATGCTGTTGTTCATGTAATTGCTACAAGCAAAAAAGCTGTTTTCCTCTATCATATTCTCTACCCTTCAGAGAGCTAAAACAGGTAAGCTCCTTTCTACTCCCAAGTTCATGCATGAATTTCTGAGGAAGAAAAGCCATCAACAACTCAAATTCACCTTCTCAGCCAAAGCTAGAGTAAATTCCCTGGTTTGTTTACTCTTTATCTTGAGAGAAGGTGCAGTTTATCACAGCTCTCTGCTGGTTAAGTTGTCATTACAAAATACAAAGCCATTAGCCAAAAGCAAAAAGAAAGCAGAGGCACGTGCCGGCCTTGAAACTTCACAGGGCGGCTACATTGAAGGACAAACCTCAAAAATCAGGTTTCTAAACTGATCAGGCAAAACGGGTACTTCAAAACACTGGAAAACAGTATTTTTAAATTCTCCTGCTGTCTCAACTGTTAGTTTCATGTGTGTCATGGGGAATCGCACCACAAAGGAATTTTAATTAGACACTTCTTTATTCAACAACCTGTCTTCAAGCTGAATGGCAGGAAACAATCAATGCCTTGATGAATAAATTGTCAATCAAACCATATCCCTACGTTTGATTACCTTGAGCTTCCTCAGACAGAAGATCACTGTGAAAGACTACTCCTGTTATTAACCCTCTCTGCCCTGCTCTGTCAGGAGCAGGATGATTAATCCATTTTCCATCTACCCTTACCACCACTGTTGAGATTGATCCTCACAACAGCAATCTTTTGTTTTAGTCTCTCACTCTGCCACTTAAGACACCCTGTCAAAAACATTTTTCAGATAATTCTTTTTCTACTGAGCCATTTTAAGCATGAAAAGTGCTAACCATAGAGATCCATTTTACAATACAAAACATTCAATTAAGTTGCACCAACATTAATGGTGATTACTTGAGATCAAACTGAAGAGCAACCAAAAGTGACTTATCTATGCTCAAGTCTGGTGACCCCTTCATTCCTTGCCAGGGAACGTGAAGAAATAGATTAATCAAACACAATAGCCATATGTTTACTTTTTTTTTAAAGCAATCAGATTTGCAGAGTCAGAAAAGCACTGACAAGTTGTTGCATGATTTTCCCAGCACCCATGGCTCACAAAATCCTGTGTTTGTAATCAAACTGCAGCAAACAGCTGTAGCTCTACCTGTCACCACGGCCCTAAGGGAAGACAGGAGCAGTGTGCAGCTCTTACTCCCAAGATGTGTTCTCCCCATGCTGGAAAACCCTTTGACCGAAACACACAGTTTTAGGGTAAGAAAGACAGATGAGTAAGCAGGAGATCAGAGAACTACTTTAATGTCTGCCCTACGTTTTCATAGAAAAAGGCACTAAATGTAAGACATTCCTAAGACCTTTGCCTGAAATACCTCTATCATTTATAAGATTTATAACCTGAAAATTATTTTTCCTCCCCTCACAAGCTTCATTAGGGGGGTGATGGAAAAGAATAAACATACTGATGAGAAGAATCTTATTTTAATGGATTGACAAAGACAATTTTGTGGATGGTGATATGACTGCACTTATTCATTTTTAATCACAATGTATAACCTGTGGTGGAGAAGGCCAAAATCAGCAATGCATTTAAGGAAGTCTTTAAATCAAAGCAGACAAACAGCCACACTACTGCCTACTAGCATTAGATCATTAAGATGCTTAGAATTAAGCACCAGCTTAACATATTGTTAGATTGTGTCCTTAGCATTGGCAGAGCAGAAAAACAGGAAACCCAGAATATTTAACTCATATCTTACAAATACGTTCTGTCATCACAGGTTTCTGAACTCTTCAGAGGAAAAAAAAAAAGAAAAAAGTTCCTACATTCCTCTGGAGTTAGGGTTGTGGGTTTAAATTTAGGAATTTCATTTGTAGTGAGTGACATTTTCAGTAGGAGGGTCAGACAGTGTAGCGTACAGGAAAACATCCCAGCCTGAACAGCTACCATTGTGTCCCAGCAGATAATGTAGAACAAGGATTTTGACCCAGTTTTGGCATGACTGTTGTTTACAGCTCAACCTGCAGTTGACTGGCTTTCCTGGATTTACCTCTGTCTTTCCAATGTATTTATCTATTTTCAGGTTATTTTTTGTTTTCCGTAATAATTCTGTTCTAGACATGCTGCAAGGCACCCTTCCTGATGAGCAGATGAATTTACCAACACCTGGTGCATTTTAAACCCTAGAACAGCCAGATGGTAAAGAGACAGACTCTCTGCAAATGTCATTACAGCAGGGAAAGCAGTGCTGCTGCAGACGGAAACAGTCCCTGGGGAAGGGAAAGCAGGAGAGAGGGCAGGTTGATTTGGTCCAGTTTTCCTAAGGGTCAGCTCTTTACGCTGCTGGAAAGCCAGCACAGAGCCATGCAGCACACACAGACCAGAACCAGCAGGTACACAAATAACTGAGCCCACTCACAATCCTCCTTCTGAGCTGTCAAAGGATTGCCTCCAAAGCCGCATTATACAGCGGCCCAAACAACAGGTGGTTTTGTGGAGCTTCAGGATTACCCACCTAATCTTCTTAAGGAATGAAATAGAACAGCCACAGAGGGCTCTACAGAGGAAGATCACGAAGTTCATCAGCTGAGATGTGATTATAAGAGAGCTAATCAGTTTAGCCACAAAGTAGATCATGCTATTTGTTCTTTGGAAAGCTCCTCAGCTTCTTCAGAGATTCTCTGTTCTCCCCTTTCCCTGTCCTTGCCCCTCTTCTGTTTATTCCCTTTTGTTCACATACACAGAAAACATGCTATGTTAAAGATTTCATTTTAACCAAGGAAAAACAAGTATATATTAAAAATATTTCTACGTATCAGTGTAGTATAGCAAGAGCCTTTAAAATTTTGGAAAGGATCACTCCAAAATTATCACTTCCGTTTATACTTCTCACTTCTATGTGCATCAATGCTCCTTGTGTCGCTGTACTTAGTTTACAGTAGAAACAAGCTCCAGGATTTGCACATCAGGCAGTGCCGTGAAACCACTGAGATGCCATAAATCTGCATGGCTAGTCCAGCCAGAACTCAGTCTGCAGAAAACAGACAGGCAAAACACTGCTAACACCTTCCCTCTTAGTCCAGGGTTCTCCAGAAGCTCTGCTCTCCTGTCAGGGAATAACTCTCCATGTTGCCAGAAGCTTTTTTAAGACCGTTCAGACCATGAAGCAGCATCCTCTCCCATAAGCATCATTTTACTATGAGCAACATCTAGCTATAAACAGAAGCAGCATCTAGTGGACAAATGAAAGCAGAAACCTTCTTGACAGTGTGATTCCTGACCCTTATTTTCTGTATTTCAGCCTCAGTCCCAAATGACAATTCTAGGGGACTTTCTCTTAAGATTACCAAAACAGAAGTAGCAACAGCTACAGGATTTATTATCTGAACACACACTTGTGAGGTCTGGATTAAAACCACAAGTTCATTTCACTTACGACTCAATAAATGACGAGCTTTCTGTAGTTTCTCCAGCTCTTCAAGCTTCACAGCTACATGCAGGGTGAAGAGAGAAGAGAAGGTAAACTCTTTGCCTTTTTAAGGCCTAATCTTAAAATCTCTGACCCAGCAACACCTGCCTTGAGAGTTCCCTAATATTACTCAGGGAATGGTCTGACTGGTCACAGAGCAATCACCCCCACCTGCACACGGAGTGAGTCACTCAGGTGCCAGACTTTGGGTCTCATCATCTCCTGAGCTAAAAGCCTTAACACCTGGGGTTATTTCCATGTGAGAGTACTTACATACATTAAGCCCTCACTTTGGGAGAAATCCTAATAATTCATTTTTGTCATATGATTATTTTCTATTCTTTTCACACTTGCACTCAGTGAATCAATATAATGAAGATCTGTAAGAGAACTGTAAAACTCATAGGATATACTGATAAGTCTGCGTAAGTCCAAGAAAGTAGATATTACAGAGACTAATGCAAAACCTAAACTGTTTTAACTTACATACTAAAATTTTAACTTCCATTTATTTTTATTTGATTTTGAGCCATCTCTGAGATTGGTTCAAGTTGAAAGTTGCAGAAGGCTTCTCTGTTTGCTACTTTTAAAAAGTCATTTCATAACAACTCTAAAATAGTTGATAACTTTTAACCATTGGGACCAATTTAAGGTAATCTACAGAACTGTTCAGCTGCTTTCCCAGGATCTACATCTTTCCCAGCAGCTAGTCCTCTGCTTCTAGGATCATGAAGGAGCATCACAATGGCGTTGGTGAGCTCTGTGTGCCATCAGAATTTGTATGTGAAGGTTAAGAAATTATATGATCAAGTTCTTCAGTAACACTTCTACACACAAGGGAAGACTTGTGTGGGAACCTCCTCTTTAATAACTGAAAGAAATTTATTAAAGTGCAAAATTTAAAGTACAACCCGGTTGTCTTCATTACACAGATCTAGCAGCACCTTGACTCTGGACCAATACACTTCAACGATTATTCTGGCAGGTTTTTTGAGGTTTCCTAATTTTTCCCATTGTGGAAGATTTACAAACAGTACTGCACACATTTGTTCTATCTTAGTTGAAGAAAGAACTTGCACACATTCTGCATCCCACCTCCCCTCAGGAAAGCATGTAAACACAGGCATTGTGTTTAAGTGCTCTCCTAAAGACATTTTCTTGAGTCAGAACTTGAACTGAGGTCAATAGCACACGGATGAGCAATCATATATTTCTTATATATATATTTCTTTGTGAATGAGATAACAAAACTCAACATTAGGTCCCACGAACAAGCCATTTACTTTGTCATCTCAGAGGAGAGGCATTAGCCTGACAAAACCTGTAGTATCAACCCCCATCCTCCTAAGGTCACTGAGAAATTCAAAGGAATTCTGGTTATGTTGATATTGTTTATGTTGTTATGTAGAGTATTCTATTTGTTGGACATTATTTCTGAGATTAAATTAAAACCATAATAAACTTTGTCATGTATTCCTATACTCTCTTCAGGCAGGCTTTTATGATCAGCTCTGATGATATTATATTTGCATTTAAAAAAATGCAAGTAAACTTGCCTAACTAGGCAGCCAGACTTATGCTACTACACAATTTCTTTCAGTGAGCTGTTAAAAAAAAAGCCATGTAGTCTTTACTGAAAAACAAAACCAGTAGTTGTCTAAAAATGTTCAGTGTTACAGGAATTGTATGAAGGGAACCAAAATCTGAGTTCAAAACTACTTCTCTTTAATATACACCATGCTCTAGATCGCCTGTCAAGTTGGGGAACACTGCAGATATGAATGCAGCCAGTGCATATGCCAGCTTTCTAAATAAAACCTGTCAACTTCATATTCCAGGGTCTGTTTTCCATGTCTGTCTTCTCAAGCTAACCTCTCTCAGCACTCTACTGTAAATTCAAAAAACAAAGTTCCCAGGAGTGCTACTGTTGATAAGCAGTGGAAAAAATGCTACAGATTTTTGATGTCTTCCACTGCCTCAGGCATGGACTTAGGGAGAGCTGTGGGCATGTGCCACTGTCCCCCACTCCCAGGGCTGGATGGTGTGGGCTCTGCACCCCTCTCCTCCACACACCACCTAGTCACATCAGAGCTACTTCAGCCTTTTCACCTGAGTTATTTCAGCCCCCGTTGCTGGGCTCAAATTGTGTTTCTGGGATGGCTCCAACTATAAATTAACAATTATGGCTGAAGTTGTGAGCTCTTTGAAACCAAGGGCAAAAATCTCAACGAGTATTTAGGATTTTTGCCACTCAGCTACGAGGGGTTGTTTTGCATTCAAGAGTCATGTTTTTTATCAATTAATTGAAAAGTATCCTTTCTCCTTCTTAGAGACCTACAAAGGAATTTCCTGAATAGGTAAGGTAGTTGGCTAATACTAGAGTAGTCGGTTCATTTACTTCAAAGCCCATTTGAGTTTCTCCTGTTCTCACACTAATGCCCACATAAATTAATACAGACTCACTATGTCTCTGAGCTCCTCCACCTATCACCATTGCCTCCTGGCTAATTTAGTTTCAGCAATTGCTTAGGACAAGGTTTGCCTTTCTGACTGGAGAGTATCTAACACGTGGAGTCCCCCATGTGCCTGGAGCATCAGGTACAGCAATAATTCCACTTGGAACTGGAAGTTCTGAGCCTGAAAGTGAGCAGGTGCACGGGCCATTTCCAGCTCATGTGTGTGAGATCCAGGAGCTCAGTGGCAATAAAGGACCATACAAACCATCCTCTGCCAGTTCATGCAGTTTTGGTTTAGTACATTAGAGTGAAAATCTCACAGGTAACTGCAGGGTCTGTGCAGAGGGCTTTGGATCTAAGGCAGAAATCCTGAAGTGGACCTTGTTCACCGGGAACCCAGCAGAGAGCGTCGTGCAGCGTGACATGTCGATGGTAATCTGCATTGCTAAGCCACTAAGTGGCTTGCAGCAGTTAGAGGGTTTTCACAGTATTTATCTTAAGACCTTGATGTAATGAATTGCAATACTGAAAGTTAATAAGCTTATGTACTTGGATCATGATTTCTAGAGCTTTCTAAGAAAAGGGGGCTCAATCTTCAATCTGATCAGTGGCAAATAGAAACATGTGTGCTTTAGATGTAAGAGTACATCAAGATAAGACTGCTGGATCGTTCCCTTGCCAGAGACCCTGGGGAAATAAGGCCTAAATTCATAACTCAAGAAGCTAAACAGTTAAATTACAGTATTAGCTTTTTAAATGAAATACTTTGTTAAAGGAATAAAACAGGATAGAATCAATTTTTATTGCTCTATCATGCCTCTAAACCGATTGCAGCTGTAATAAAATTAGGGATCCCATTTCATTTAAAGCAAGGAAAGTAATTTTATTTACTTTTTTCAGTCGCGCCCCCACACAAGTGCATGCACAGAGCAATCAGCCGCTGCACTTGTTAGCTTGCTGATTAAATACTTTGTCACTTAATGCTGCACTAATTAAAGAGAATTGAAGGTGCCTGTGCGTCAGCTAACACGGCATTAACTTTAACTGAAATCCCTACGCTTCACTCATTCCTCGTCTGCAGAGCTGGGAGGGGGAAGATCCTTTTTTTTTTTCCAGACAGTAATTCCAACAGATCCATCCCCAGCTGCTGAGATTTCTTTGGCCAGTAACTTCTGATAGCTGTACTAAGCCAATAAAACGTCCTTGTACCTGCAGTCTTGCCGGCTTTGTGACCCACAAGCGCTGAGTGTGTGCACGGTAAAAGTGCAGCAGTGAAAGCTGGGGAAGGGCTCAGCCCTGCGGCCCCAGCTCCTGCCTGACACACACCGTGGGGTCAGAGGGCAGACCCTATTAACCACCAGCTGAAAGGGTTTGCTTGGCCAGATAATTGATAATTGTTGTAACTTGTTCAAAGTCCCACCCCTGGACATCTGCTAGTTCGTGAAAATCATGCCTATGTTTTTAAGGGGTCTAGAGACCAAGTAATAAGATTTCCAAGTCTTTACATCTCAAAAGCCACAATTTCTAAGCCAATATCAGCATTCCTGAGAGTTTGACTCCCCAATTTCAAATTTTGCTACCAAAACAGAATTATAGCCCAGGGAAAACTTATAGATCAGGAAAAGCCTCCTCATTGCAAAGTTACCCACGCTAAACACATGAATTTGTTCTCTCCTCTGCAAATGAGATGCACTGAACTGACAAATGAAGTCTAGATTGATTAGCTGTGTGGGTGTGTGTCTGTGTTTGTAGTTCATGGAGCTGATCACTTAATCTAAACTGACACTTAGACTATACATGTTTCACCATCACGTTTTTTTGGAATATAACCAAACAGATGGTGCATGAACATCACAATATAGTCACAAGTTCCCAGAAGGAGTTAACAATTTTTTTTAGAATGGCAGCTCATTATGTATCATAACTAAGGTTGTATCACCCATTTCCCTATAAACTGTGATTTTCAAGGGTTTACGATGTAACCATGAAAATTCATTCAGGCTAGAAAAACAGCCTGAAACCAAGAACTCAGATTTTGTTGAGAAATGTCAAGCAAGCTATCCCATCATCACACAGTTTTCATTTTTTAAATTCTCCCCATGCATTCTTATAAACTGGGGGAGGAGGGAAGGGAGAGCTCCTAAAAGTAAGTAAGTTCTTTATGAAGGTAAATAGTTTGTATTTTTATGCCAAATTTTAAAGCAGCTTGGTATATGCCAAACAGTATTTTATTGTACTTCTGCACACTATAAACCAACAACTCTGGGAAGCTCAAAATAAAGAAAAATACTATTTCCTGATGAGAGCACTTTTTTAAATGTCTCCATTGGAGGGACTTTAGAATCCAGAAATTAGTCTTTTGAAATATCCACATAGATTGTGCACCCCAAAGGTTGGTTTCTCCATGCCATTTGTCAGTTTCAAATATTTTAGTCACTGCCCCTAGAATATTTAAAAGCATCAGCAAAAAAAACAAAGGGAGTTTATCAACATCAGCCTTAGCCAGTGCTGTCAGGCTGTAGATACATCGTTTTGCTCCTGCTGCAATATGGGTTTACTCCAGTTTTGTTTCACCTCACTCTCACAGATGAAAACAGGAGCAAAACAAGGTCTAGAGAAGGAAAATACAAATCTTTCCTTTTAAATTTATGGTCACACTCGCAAAATTCGGTTTGGAGTTTTTATGGAGTTAAGGTCATTTTTCTGCATACAGACACATGTGCCTTTTTTTATTGCACTTTGTTTTAAAAATATCAAGCCTGCCCTGCTGAGCTCCCTCCATGCCCATCTCTATGCTTCACTCCAATCCCTCATTCTGTGGTTTACACTGGTATCCCTACAATTTTGTGCCCTATACAAAGTGGGTCATATCCAACTCCAGACTTGCTCTCCTTACTTCCACAAGCTAAACTGTATTTTATTTCTTTTTGGAAGAGCTACAGGTTAGACAGCAGATGAGATGACAGAGAAAACAAAACCATGCAGCATTTCAGAGCTGCCTCTATCGTTGCACTCTCTGTCTCTCCAGTTTTCATCTCCTTCATGTTCCTTGTCATTTCACTTAGGGTTGGGTGTGGTTTTTATCTCCCTCAGTCTGTAAAATGGGGCTTCTCTGTAAAACTCCTCAGACGGCCCTGTAAATAATTCCCCGTGCTCATTGCATAGCTGTGGCTTTGGTAGAAAGGCACACGACGGCATGGCTGTGCCAGCACTGTGCCAGTCCCTGGCAAGTCCAGCCCAAACAGGCCCCTGACTGCTCCTGACAGCACTGCCAGTGCCAGCCTCGGAGTGCCCGCCTGGCAGCTGGGCACAGGGAGCTGGGGCAGCCAGGGAAATCACTGGCGGTGGGCAAATTACAGCGAATTCTCCTGACTAGAGAACAGAATTACCTGCAGTGGGAGGCCTGGGACACGTCAGCAGCTCTGCTGCCATGCGGTCTGCTGGGGCACGGCTCGGTGCTGCCATGCCCGCTGCTGGGGCACAGCTCGGCGCTGCTGGGGCACAGCTCGGTGCCGCTGGGGCACGGCTCGGTGCTGCCATGCCCGCTGCTGGGGCACGGCTCGGTGCTGCTGGGGCACGGCTCGGTGCTGCCATGCCCGCTGCTGGGGCACGGCTCGGTGCTGCTGGGGCACGGCTCGGTGCTGCCATGCCCGCTGCTGGGGCACAGCTCAGTGCTGCTGGGGCACAGCTCGGTGCCGCTGGGGCACGGCTCGGTGCTGCCATGCCCGCTGCTGGGGCACGGCTCGGTGCTGCTGGGGCACGGCTCGGTGCTGCCATGCCCGCTGNCTCGGTGCTGCTGGGGCACAGCTCGGCGCTGCCATGCCCGCTGCAGCTGACTCACTTTGCTGTGCCTGGCTACAACACGCACTTGCAGACACCTCTGCAGGCACCGATCAGGAACATGAGTTAAAAGCCATAGGAGTGTACAGGCACAACTAACTGGCCCAGAAATGGACACAACCGAGGAAAAAGCATCACCACAGCCTTGTGCCCTCAGCCTCCTGCTGCCCCAAGACCCCGGGAGGTCACAGAGCCAAATTAGTGCAGCAGAGGCAAGTGCGCAGCTGTGACCCGGGCTGTGTATTACACACCCCACAGCAGCCCCGGGGCACAGCTCCGGTCCCCAGAGCTGCTGTCTGTTCTGACTTTTGCACGTCTGAACACCAGGGTGTTTCACAGCTATTCCTTTACGGCAAGTTCTGGTTGAGCTGTACAAAGCAGAGGTCAAAAATCGGATTCTGAGGACATATTTAATACACGATGAAAGTTATAGGCACTCCGGTCTAAAAAAACACAACCTGACATCTGTTGCAGAAAAATATTAATTAGGTAGTACTTTAAATGATGAATTCTGGCCCATTCCCATGTGAACAGCTGGAAAACATCCTGTTACAATCAAGTTGGATTTGGAGGGTTAGGGGTGTAGGGGTTTCTTGATCAAGATACTTTGTAATAATTACAGTTTATTAAGATTTTATATTAGTTTATTAAGACTTTTGCATGTTGTCTGCATGAACTATATTGAATAGTACTTCAATTTAATATAAAACAATGGCATTAGAGGCAAAAAAGTCGTTAAATACATTAATACAGCCTTTTGAAAATGCAGGTGATCATTTAAGTGATGAAAGACACTTGTCCACAGCATCCTTGCTTATTCAGATGGTTGATTGCTGCATGATCACGATTTCTTTGGTTTTCCTCACTCAACATATGTTCCATGCCTTGTAAACTGCATACCTGTAAGTAGCATCCCATCTTGTTTAGATTAGTGAGATTCGTACATACTGTGCTCTTTTTCTGAACAGATTTGCCTGGAATGTTTTCGGGCTGACATTAACAAGACACGGCAACATACACTAGAGATGTGCTGTACTGCTTAGAATCATCTGTGAGCTTAAATGTGTGCACGTCTGGTTTGGGTTTTTTCATTTAATATTGGCCCACCCCATCTATGATGTTAGTGATGGTCAGAGATTTTTTACTAAAAAATTTCTGAACAACATTTTCCTTTGATTTTTCCTGTGCCAAAGAAAGTAAAATCTGTTGCCTTGGCATACAAACGGAAAAATTTGATTCAGCAGTTCCTAAATTATAATGTTGCAAGTATACTGCAGTCCTTGATGGTTCCTTGCATGCATAGCTGTAGGACAGAATCAGACAATTTATGGTTAAATGTTTCCTAAACCTGATAAAAAAGAGTTCACTTTATATGCTCAGCAAAATCAAGAGAAACTTTTTGCACCATTGGCAGTAGAATTTATTTTTATCTATAACACTCCAGGAAAAAAATAAAATTAAAAATCTGAGCAAGATTGGCTTTGATCACAAACCCTTTGGGCAAAGACTGCCTTTCCACACAGTACCCAAGAACACGCTGAGCTCAAGTCATGGCTCCAGATTTTAGGAACTGGCACAAAGAGGAATAAGACAACAATGTCTGTTACATGACGTCCTACGGTGTCTTTGCTGACACCTTGAATATAGACTACTTACTGCTTGAACCCCCTCGAAGAGGTGAAACACCAAAATTCCTGTTTTCACTGACCTATCATGCACATCATTTAATATTTTTAAGACCCTAACCTTGACAATTGCAATTTGTCACCACATAAAATAAAGGAAATGTCGCTTACTTGAAAAGGCTATATTTAACACACACAGAAACTGCATTCAAATGCAAGTAAGATTGTGACAAGCCATGAAATGTGTAAAATTACAAATAATGCAAAATTAGTTTCTTAGTCAGAGAAATTAAAGGTTTCAAAGCGCATGAAACCTTTGCCTCCTTCCCATGTAACACAGCAGTATAGAGCTGCTGGCAGGCTGAACAATTGGTAGTTTGCTATGCCATCAGTAAAGACAGAAAGGTTTCTTTTTACTCTCTCTTTCTGTGGAAAATTATCAACAATTTTTATTATACTACAGTGCAAGCATCAAGTTCAGTCTTAGCAGCATGTCTCCACTCATGTTGTGAATGTAATTGTAACAAAGGGAATCTGAAAAGTCTTACTAGTAAGAATAATATCTTACTTTTACACAGATCATTTTGGCCAGAGGGGTTCTGGTCACCTTGCAAACCATTGCCAGGATCTTGTTTCCAGACCCTCAATGCAGTGCTGAGCCCTGGTGCCTGACTGTGCCCGTCTGTCCAGAGCCCTGACAGAAGCATCCTGGCAGCTCAGCACAAGTGAAGAAACCATGATGATGAAAGTCACATCCTGTCCATGAATCTGAGATCTGAAATTGCTTTTACCTCTGCAAAATCTTTACTTCTCATTGTACCCATCTCCCAATGGCTTCTGGAAAAATATTTCTACTCCTTGGAATTTCTGCAGAAATCTTTGGTCTTCTTGGGGAACTGGGGTCAAGATGGTTTTAGTTTTTGCAAGCTTCTTGTATGTGTGAGGCTGTTAAACCTGTGAAAGGACACTGGAGAAGACAGATACACCACTGGCTCAGAGAAGACAAGCTTTCTGAAGACAGTTTGTTCTCAAAGGTCATGGATCCTTTTCGTGATTCAAGAGTGAAATACATCTGGATCAGTTGTTTCTTCAAGAGCAGAGGGAAATTTGGGCACACAGGTGTGACAGTAGAACTCCCACAGAAACATTCCTTTGAGCTTTTTCTCTTCTGTTTTATACATCTATTGTCCACTAAAAGCAAGTGCTTCTCTGTGTCTGGCTGCAATAACTCTAAATCCTAACAAATTGCATTATGTGACAATTTTGCTTGTTTTCATAAAGTATTCTACCATGTTAAAATTCTTGCTGCTGTCACAAATACAGCAGTCTAATGACCTGCTTAGAATCTCTGAGAGGGAAAAATATAAATTAGTAAATTATTATGTAATTACAATTTTCTGGGTCTTTCACATAATGGTACCTTCAGCAGGCTGCAACTCTGGTTTAGTAGTGAGTGATTATTAAACTTATTTTGCTATTGAGTGGAAGAGTTGGATAATATCTTCTAAAAGTAGGAAAAGAGCACTGCCCTGTAGAGCAAGGTGCATCCTTCAATCTAGGAAAAGAGTTGTACAACTTACAGAAGGGCCAAGAACTGAGATGTGAAGTTGCATGATGCAAAGTTGCACGATGTAAAGATGCAAGAGGGCGGAATGGACCATCAGACCAAGCAACGACAAAATGTTCCAAACTAGCCTGGAGCAGAAGAGAAAGAGCTGACAGAAATCAGATGTTTGAGGAAACAAACAAACAAAAAAGAAATAAGTTAGAAGAGCAAAAATGCAAACAAACAAGTCCTAAGCTAATGAATACCCGTGAAGAAAAAGGCGAATGTGTGTGTGCGTGTGCGTCTGTATCTGTGTCTGTGTGTCTGTTTGTCTGCACATGCACTTGGGTAGGCACTCAACCTCCTGTGCAACCAGCATCTTCCTGGGGGAGAGAAAAGCCTTTCCACTGACAAGAACATATCTCTTCCTCCAGTGTGGCTTTTGTAATTTATTCAGTTTTCTGGCTAGAAATAAATGGTTTGGCCTCAATAAACTGTCAAGAGAAGTAGCATCTGTTGTGGAAGGCAAATTGGCGAGAACTACATTAAAGTGGGATTTGAATAATGGTTGTTTTCCTCAAAATTTAGACTATTTCCAATTTTTTTATAACTACAGATGTAATTAAATAATTCATATAAATTCAGGCCACACATGGGTTTTATTCCTGGGCTTGGACTTCAGCTATAAACAGTTATATCTGAACATATATTTTGATGAGAATTAGGCCTAAATAGCAGTCTCCAAAATTCTCCCCCAAACTGGTGAGGACTCAGAGTTAGGGCTTTATTTGCCTCAATTTTACATTTGCTTTTCGCTCTAATAAATTCTGTGGAATTGTTTCAGATTTATCCTTATAGCCTTACAAAGAAAGGAAACAAAACCCTTGTACAAAGTTTAGTCCCAGACAGCAGCTTACTCTCTTGTTCTAAATTTACTTGTCACATTGCCCTAGTATTCATAGTCCTATTTCTATTTCTAATTTTCACCAGAAGTATATCAGCTAAAAATGTGATAAATACACATGCATATACTGTATTTCTCTTGATTGTGCCCTGGAAAAGCACTTTATGCTGTAATAAAAACAAGTGTATATATAATAGGAAGCATTAAAATGTAGGATCAGTCACTATATTTTGAAGAAGCACTTTCCATTCCATCCTGTGTAGGCCTACACCTATTCTAATAATAACCAGCACATCAGGAAAAAAGGTTTCAGTTCTGTATATTCCTGATATTAACACCTTTACTGGAACAGCGTAGTGCAAACACCATAGGCAGCAACATATATTATCTTTGTTAAGCATTCTATTAATAGATGAAAATGTTAAGAACGCATTTAATCCAAACTCCTTTAAAAGAGTTGAGAGGACACTAGGAGGAATATGTGCTCATCCCTGCACAAGTTTCAAATTCCTACTTGGAATTCTGCCTGCAAGAGAGGTTGGAGCTGGGTGGCTGCCTCAGTTCCAGGGGTTCCAGGATGGGTGCCACCAGTGGGGACACAGGAGCTATTCACTGCCTGGGGCCAAGGTCATGTGGAGGAACACTGCTGAGGTTTGATTTTAACATGTGAAACTGCCTCTGACTGATGGGGCAGTAAGAACTTCCTGCTTTGGCATTTCTGATCTAAAACTTTTTGAATGTTCTTTTTCTTGTGGAATTGTTGAAAACATAAAGTTTTGTTCTAATTTGAACTGGAGGTACTACCAAATTTTAAGTATTTTCCCATGGAGGGATGTTTCAGTTTCAGACACAGGGTAAGAACAGGGAGGGAATAGTAAATTGCTGCCATGAATGAGCACATGAACTGCTTGTGCTTTTCTGATTTTTTGCCCCTTACTGCCGCGTATACTCATCTCCATGCTTTACCTGAGCAGACCCCCTTTTTTAAAGAGAATTATGTACACAGTTTATTCCAGTTCCAAACTAATGCAGATTTTACACTCAGTGTTGAAAGGCACAGGTTTCCATTTTGCATCTAATTAGTTTAGGGAAATACAGCAGAAGAGTCAGCAATGCCCTACAACGCCTGTGAGGGGACACTTGCCCAGCCTGGCTACAAACCCTGTCACATTCACAGCACATCCAACCAAAAGCGTTGGAAGCACTGCCAACACAAGAGCTGACAAACCACGCTGGAACCTCGCTGCAGTTCATTGATTCATAAGGCAGAGAGGAGACCACATAAACAGCTCCTGAAAACTGTGCCACTGAGCCACCAGGAAGGACAGCTCCTTCCAAGAACAGGATCTGCCACAGCAGTGCTGCTTCATCAGGAACATGGCTAGAGCCCAGGGAAAAGAGAAGGGGCGGGCAGCTGGCATGCTGCATCTCCCCAAATTCCTCTTCGTTAGGCTTCAGAAAGGCATGGGAAGAAGGAAGGTGATACTGGTCAAACAGGGCCCTCCAAGGGCCGATTTGTAAGTGTTCACCTGCCCAGAGAGCAGCACAGCATTTCTAACAGCACAGCTGCCAACAGGGCAGGCGATGTGCGAGAGCCTCGGTGGGCACCCAGGCCAGGGGGTCCCTGCCCCTGCCCCGCTCCCCCAGGTCCTGCCCCGCTCCCAGGCAGGGACCTTGTCTGGCCAGTCTGAGAACGGTGACACCATGAACAAAAGCCATGCCAAGATATTTCAGCTCTGGCAGGGACGGGCCTGCTACTTTCCCCCCGTAAAGAAGTTTGTGAGAGGAAGATTCAGAGACCCAATACAACCTTTCAGGAGCAATCCCAGTGCCCATGTGGGGAGGCAGCCCAGCTTCTGCAGGAAACACAATGCCAAGGTCCTAGGGACAGTGACTGCTTGAGAGCCCGCAGCATTGTCTGTAAGTGTGGGAGTGTTAAATGTAACAGTACCCAGGAGAAATTGCAATTTGGATAAACTGAAGTATTTCTGGATTTACAGTCAAAAGCAGAATTATCTTTTCATTCTCTGCCAAATTTTTATGTGATATTTCTGAGTTATTGTGGCCCAGACCAGAAGGAGGTGAAAGGATTTCTGCCTTGGAAAGAAAGGTGTCTTTTCATTTTCCTTGTCTTGCCTATTTTATTTTTTTTTAACTTACAGCACAGCTAAAATTAAAATCTAGAAGTAGTGATATGATACTTATTAACTATATTTTGTATACTATTAAAGCAAATGTGAAAGACTGAAGTGCTGTTATGGTATCCTCGATTATTTCTAACAGTACTTGGTGGGGGGTGACCATCAGCTCAGCTCTAGGATGCATAAATCTATTATAAATCTCTTATATTTCAAAAGCAACAGCAGAGACATTATTCTCCAGCTGAAAACTCCAATTTCTCTTGTTCAAGGATTTTTGTCTTCATTTTTGTTTCTTTTCCTGTAGATTTGCCACTGTAACCCTTGGAATTCAATGGATCACATCGAGCAGGTAATCTAAAGGGTATGCTTCTATTTATTTTTAAAGACAGTGAGCTACTTCCTTCCTATCTACATGAAATTGCTAGGTATTATATTATTAAATACATTTTAGAAGTGTGTGCCTAATTTCTTTATAAAAAAACAAATCAGGTAAAAACATTAGAATTGGAAAATGCTTTGCACCAAGCTTCTGCTTGTGACCTGCAAAATGCAATTAGCTTAAGTTGTGATTTTGTTTTAGGATATGTGGGCAGCTATTAAGTTGAAATGAACCTCTTCAAATACAGCTTACACATTGGACCAAAGGCTAAAAAAAGGAGTGATTTTCTAGATATGCCCATACAAATGGAATAATAACAATAAATAATAATAACAATAACAATAAGAAGAAGAATAGTAATGGAACATCAAGCTTTAATTAAGCATTTGTAAAGGTTTCTGAATTTCTCCTACAAACACTTCTGTGGAAGAAAAAGAAAAAATGTTTGACTCAAGACTACTAAATTACAAACCACCCCATTCTCTGATGGAAAGCAAGAGAGGGTGACTGCCCAAGTTTGCTTCTTACTGGCTCCTATATAATTGATTCCTTTTGGCACTTTCTATCTAGAACACAATTAAGTTGTTCAATCTTCATCATCATGCTGCCTGCCAAGCTTTGTACTGCCTGAATTGTGCTGCTTTATTTGGAAAGAATTAAAATTATCTACTAGAAAGGCTGAAAATATTTGATGCTTGGGTTTTGAAGTAAGTGGCTGTTCTTGGTCATCAGTCAGAGTATGAAGAACACATTATTGTTGCATGTGCTGTGTATAAGAACTCATGAAAACTAAGTGTGAGGCAAAACAAGAAGTGTAGATCATGATTTTTGCTTTTCAAATCTGTGCTCATGTTTAGACAAATTTATCATTATCATGACATCGCCCATCTGATTCTTCTCTTAGTCCTCAGATAGCTGACAGAAATTAGCGTATGGGAGGTGAAACAGTCTTAGCTCCTCTGCTTCATAAAATCTTACAGATACCAAGGCCAGCAGGAGATTTTAGCCATGCCTGTTCTAAAAATTACTCAAAATTAGGTTACTTGCACTCCCAGCAGATGAAGTTATTGTGCAGCGCTGGAGGTACATGGACAGTAACAAAGAGCACTCCTCTAACAAAGAGTAGCCCAGCTGGTGATATAAAACACTGGCCAGCAGCTACAGCATTTGCTGCTGTCCCAATCCTACTGCATGAGTTGCAAGATGAGGAACACTCTGCAATTCAATTTTAAGAAAAGAGCAGTATGCCTGAAAAATAACTGAGAATAGTGGACAACCGTGACTTGGAAATTTCCAAGTAACATATACTGTGAGTATGCCCCTGGCTAGAGGGGCCACTGGCAGGACTTTTTTTTCCACAGATAATTACAGAAGGTGCAACGTAAAGCAACCAAAATGTGCTTTTAATTAATCATGATTAGGTGAGGAACCCAAGCCCCAGCATCAGTAACAACAGACAATGCCATGTGAGCATTGCACTAACAGGCACTATTGTTGCAAGGCAGAGAGAGAACAGCACTTACCAGTGTTCCCCAACTAAAGCTGCCAATCCAAAGAAAGACATTATCCTTCTAAAAACCCTGCCCATTTAAATCCTAGAATATCAGCACTACAAAAACAGTACTATTAGCCTTTTGCATATGCATATATAAATATACACATATCTCCATTATAAAGGCTTGTATTGATAAGCAAATTGTTTAGGATATTTCTTAAGGTTTTTAGCACAACAATGATCATTAGGTTATTGAGGAGGGATATGACAGAAAGGAGAATTTTAATAGTTCATTTACCATGAATAATGATCAATCTTTATGAATCCTTATGATCCTTATGACCCTGAGATGAGCCCAGTGGGTTAGAGCATGCTGCTAATAACACCAAGCTTATGGGTTCAATCCCTGTATGGGCCATTCACTTAAGAGTTGGGCTTGATGATCCTCGTGGGTCCCTTTCAACTCAGAATATTCTGAGATCTTTGATTATGATTTATGATCAGTCAAGAAACATGTATAAGTTAGAGCTACCTCCCATCCAGGATAAATGTGACTATCAAATTCATCCATTTACTCACAGTTACTACATGAACAGCTCCTAAAATGCAGGTACTTGGTGTTCTAAACCAACACAAGGAACAAAGGCTGCTTGAGAAGTCCTCCGTAGACTGCATTTAGAGCACACTTTTTAATTTCTGAATACCTCCACAACCACAAGAGCCACAGACAAAACCCAGAATACCCCATTTGAAAGATCACTTTTTATGTTCCCAAAACACAGATTGCAAAATTTAATGTGAGGACGGAGGTGTGCTTGTACAGCAATGAGGAAGCGTACTCTCAAGGAGCTGGCTTTCACAAGGCAAAACCGTTGTTTTTTCTTTCTTTTTCCCTCTACCCCATCCTTTTTTTTTTTGTAGTGAGAGGAGAACTGAAATTGCTTTCAGTCACTTTGTACAAGTTCAGCCTGCACTAAATCCCAACACTAGTTCTTGGCAAGATCTGCCCACACTGAGAGCAGGGACCTAAATGGCAGCAAACAACGTCCCAAAGGTGTCCCAGCTTCCCACTCTGTGCCAGATCCCCCTTGCCCACCCAACAGGGCCCACGACTTCTGGAAGGACAAAGAACACGCTCAGCCCTGCAGCAATAGGATGCTTCTGCCAGCCAGACTGTAGGAGCAGGGCTGGCAAGGGAGACAGTGCTGCTGCTGACTCAGCGTTCTCCGGGCCGGAGGTCGCTCCCATGCAGAAGACCATGGGCAGCAGAATTAGGATCAGGCAGAGGAAGAATGAGGGTCATTAAAATGCTTGCAGGGAAAAAGAAAAAAAAAAATCAAAAAACAAACAGCCTGGCAAGTTTGGAAACCACTGTAGTAAGTAGAAATCTTACTGCAAAATATATCTTTCTGAGGTTTTCTTTTTATAGCAAGCTTTATTTTTTGAAAATTGATATTCAGTTTTACGAGATATTTACAGCTCTTACGAGCACAGTGATTCCTGCTTTCCTTACTGTTTTGATGTTAGAACTTGATGAACACCTTCGGATGTGCTGATCTTTATTATCAACTGCAGCTACACTGAACAACTTAAAGGAAAAGGATGTTGGCTCACCTGTTAGTAAGAGCCATTCATTACAATATGCAGAGAATTGGGCTGCACACAAATTCTGATCACAAAAAGTAGGAGGCTGGAAATATTTGCCACTGCCAAAACAAAAAGGAAAAACAAAAATCACCAAATCAGGGACTCTCATTTTTATTATTTTTGGTTGTAAAACAGCTGAGGTGATTCTGTTCAGAAGACACTGAACTCCATGTCCATGAAGCCAATTAGCATAGTCACTGTTTGTTCATTACTCAAACCTATGTCCTCCAATTTACACTACCCATATGCTGGGCTAATTTTGTATGGCATAAGATGCCAGAGAAAGGTGCCAGATCCCTAATAGATAAAAATTACAGATACTGCAGTGGCTCAGCTGACAGGCAGGACTGCTTCCAGGATGGAGTTCTGGACCAGTCTGTCACAAAATTCACCCTACCCATATGAATCCTTTAAATCTTTTTTTTTCCCAGTCTAAAATTAGATTTTAGCAATGTGAGGGGGCAGAAGGGGAAGGATTTTCCGTGATAACTGATTTTGGTGGTGACTGTGCAAAATTGTATGGGAGGTACTGAAAAAATTTAAAAAGATCACTCTAACAGTCTGATGGGGGGAAGGGGGTGCAAACACAGAAATAACTCTTGTAAGACATAAAATAATTTTCCACACCAGTCCTCTACTCTGTGCCACAAAGGCACAATATATAACATAAAAGAGACATCTGATTATATCTATACAACAAGGCATTGCAGAGGTGCTGCTGAGGTACAATCTGACAAGAGAAGTGCAGGTTTCCCCGAGAGCTGAGAGGGGAAAGCATCTCCCTATTTTAAGACCCTTAGACACTCATGCATGGGGAATCTTACCAGCATCGATAAGAACATGGATAATTTCCTGGCTGACACAGAAGGCAGCAGTGAGGCTTTTTAGTGTCTGGAGGAAGGAAATGTCTTCCCTGTTTAATGCCCTGGTGGCCTACAGGCACTCTCTCCATGAGAAGGGGAAGTAGGCAAGAACATGCCGGCCACTCACAGAGTGGCCCAGTCTGGATGAATGCCCAGCCTGAAACCCACCAGGACACAGCCTGCTGCAAAGCAAAACAGGGCTTCAGGAGGCTCCACTCTTGCCCATCCCAGGCAGATTTGAGACTGTGGCTGCTCTCTGCCCCTCTGCCTTTCCTGATGAGTTCCCATCTTCTCCTCGCCCACACCACCAGGCGCTTTCTGCACACCCTCATATATAGACATGTCAGTACAGTGTAAAGAAAAAGTCACTTCTGTCTACGACAGCAAAGAAATTCAGCTAAAGTTTAAACTTTCAAACTAAGTGGAGTATAGAGAAAAACTTCTGAAAATAAAAGCAACAGTGGTTGTGGAGTTTTTTCCCCCCTACTCCTACTAAGGAAGACAAAGTAATGGTGCAGGGGCCATGTGAGCTGCTCACCATGCACTGCAGTTCATTACAGAGCCCCTCCAGCAGGGAACACCAATCAAACAGGCCATGGGAAAGCCAGAAACATGATTAGCACCCAAACAGCAACAAGCGTGAGGGTGAGGGTCCTCTGTAAGGGCAGGAAATCAGGTGTGCAGCCTCCTTCATCTTCATTATCCCATAACACAAGCACATAGAGCTATAAAAGGAAGATCCTCCTGCCGAGACCTACTGCAGATGCAAACACAACTGTCTACAGAAATTAGCGAGGCAAATAGATCAGCAGAGTCTTATCGAGGCTTGTGACCGCTATTATATTTGGCTGCCACAGCTTTCTTGGTGGAAATCAAACACTAAGTGAAAGAGAAGAAAAAAACCTTTTGCACCTTGCCTGTCACTGAGCCATGTGCAATCCAGCCTGTAAATAGCTGAGCTAATTCACAGCTGTCATATTTTTAAATGCCACTGAAGTGCCAAAGGGAATGCAGAAATCCAGAGCCATGCATCGTCCCCGACTGGCAAGAACAACACTACCCACCCCTGCTCCTCTTCTGCCAAAGGCCGCTGGGCTAATACAGCTGATAAGTGTAATTCAGAAGGCCAACTGTCAAAGCAGATGAAGTGCATGTTTTCTTCCCAGCCTTGTAATGCAAATCAGTACATCCTGTCAAAAAATGACAATTGCAGGTTTCCTTCTTGTACCTGAATGAAAAAGGCGCCAGTTCTCAAGACTTGCAAAGTCATATCCATATGCACGGGCCAGCGAGGGCAGCCAGCTACACTCTGAGCCTTGCC
The DNA here is from genome assembly GCA_013397055.1 of Pachycephala philippinensis. NCBI lineage: Eukaryota > Metazoa > Chordata > Aves > Passeriformes > Pachycephala > Pachycephala philippinensis. The sequence continues at coordinate 214,672 of VWZT01015013.1, forward strand.
AGTGTGCTCCGTGCCAGACCTAGGGCACGTGGGCAGAGGCTACATCAGACACAGGTTTGATGTACACTCGTGTCCGACAGCATAAGTTACTTTTGTGCACATTGCTTAATTCCAGGGGAAAATGGAAACCCCCTGTTTGTTAGTAATTGGCAAAGTAACAAGACTGTGCACAGAAGTACTTTTGCATTTTGTGACCTTGTCAAAAAGCCAATGTCATCAACTTTAGTGCACACACAAAAACGTTCCTCATGTCTTGCACCTGGCATGAGAATCTCATCGCTTCAGAAAACATATTTAACATTATAGGCGTTTAAGCCTCTGCTGAAACCTTTTAAAAATGTCACATACAGCTCTTCAAAGCTCCAATCCCAGAGCCTTCCTGAGGATAATGGAGAAGTTAAATCAACTTTACTCTGGGATTACCTTGCCCCTCCAAGTCTTCCCTTGGTCAGAAATAATTTATTAGAAGATTACCACCATTAAAAACAATTCTCTATCCTCCTTGGCAGTATTTCGTTTCAAAGAGTAAAGAGCTTATGCTAGCTAGACTTGGAAAAGCTGGCTAATCAGAAGGACATCTCCGTTAATTTCTCTAATGTTCTTTGCAAAGTGCTGGCATTGCAGACAGGCTGCTCAGGTGTGTGGCCAAGCACCCTGCCCGTTTTTCCTGCATTTATTAGAGACACCAATTCAGTCTCCACCAAAGCCGTGTACATCATCCTGCTTTTACTAACATCTCTGACACAGGAGTGGTAGGTGAGCTATCTCATTAACAGCAACTGCTTTCAGTCTGGGTATTAGTGATTTACAGCACAACGGCTGGAGCTCTCTGCATAGCTGTATAGCACAGTAAATAATACAACATAGGAAAGTGTTAATGAATTTGTAAAGTATGGGAGCAGACAGGGTCAATGACATATTTATTATCTTAAGAAATAGATTAATCGGGCCTTGCTAGAACAGGATAAAAGGTGGTTCTGCCAGTAGAAACATGTGAAATCCCTATCTGTTAGTCTGTGATACAGCATCAGCAAGAAGAGCTTAAATACCAAGTTTTCTGTTCCAAGGAAACTGCTTCAGAGAATGCATATTTCAGTCCTTCGAAAGGGTGGAGATACCTTTCAATCTGTTTAAATTATCCCTGATTCTTGCTCAATAACAATAAAACGTGAAAACAGCACTGGCCTTAGCTTGAGGGGAGCTATTGTTAGGCACATGCACGGCTGTGCTCTGTTTCTAGGTACCCCATGCACTCACCACTGCTCTGTGCAGTCTGCTCTCCAGGCTGCACTGCCTCTGGTAGCTGGAGAGCAACCACTGCACGTGGGCAGAGACGAGATGCCCTGTACCCGGTAGGAACAGGATCAAGTTCCCTGCCCAAACCCCATAGCTCTCCATGAACCCTTATTCCAACAAGAACCTTCAACAGTGAGAAATCAGCTGAGAATGTAAAGTGTAAAATGTTAATTCAAATACTTTGATGGTAAGCAGATAGGATTTTAGCCGCATTGCTTTAAAAAAATGAACAAATATAAAGGGATCATAAAAGTGTAACTTCAGATTTCACACAAAGTAGAGCTGGGCTTCATCAGTGATGCCCTGACATAAGGAGCATTAGAATAGAGGTTTTCCTCTTTTCTGACATCCCTTCTACTTGGTGGTATGAGCTGTATCAGTACAAAATCTCTCTGGCATTTCAGATGCATGTTCTACCTGCCCTCATCTCTTCCCACCCTCTCAATACTCTGTCATTTACAAAAGGAAGGATTTTGATTAATGACTTCTTCCTGCCAAAAAGATACCCCCACAAGCAGCAGAACAAAAATAAGTTCCATTCTATGGAGCCCATAAATACAATATTTCTGCACCAAAATCTCCAATTAGTCGCCAGGCATACTTGCTTATGAGTCATTAATGAATACTTCTATATGCTCAACATTCATATCTTTCTGTTTGTGACACCGCCTCCAAGCCTGACCCCCTGTCATCACATCAAAAGGATCAAGATTTTAAATGAGGTATTAGCAATTTCTTAAATAGCTTTTTTTAACAGCAGGGAAAAACTATTGAACCATGACTGTTCAGTCATAGGCAACTATTGAAATCCCAACACCTCATCTCCTCCATCCTTCAGCAGCTGAAGGCAGGAATGCCACGTTTTTCACCATATATAGCATTCCTGTATAAGAGTGATGGAATTTTTGGTTATTTAGAACCCAGCCACACAGTGAAGTCTCTATGGGCAGTTACATGGAGGTTTACAGGTATAAACAGCAGAAAAGCCAAGTTCTGTAAGACAGCATCCGGAGGAACTCACCTGTAATTCACTTTGCCTTCTAAAATGCAATTTGATTCCAACAGGTATATAGATTAGAGAGAAACTTAATTACAATGTCTTTTATTCTGCTATGCTTTCTACTGGCCCTAAAACTGCCTTTTTAATTATCTACAACTTATTCTGTGTTTTAGAGTGAGGTAATTACCAAATTTGGGCAAATCACATTTTTCTTCAACATACCATAGCTGATACCATTTGGTTCTTGGACCACATCACTACCAACAATACCAGTGAGTATCACAAGAGTAGGAAACAAGGGGTTTGAGTGACCTTGGCAAGCAAGGAAAAAGCTTCCCTCTGCGCTCAGCCATCCCCTGCACAGCCAGGATAAACCTTCCCTTTCCCCCACCCCCAAGGAAGCAGCAGCATTACTCATCTGATTTCTCTTCCTCCCCAGAGCCCTCTGCACCCACAACACATTTGTTCCTGCTTGGTATGGGATTTGTTTAAAATCCCCAAACCCCTACGGTACAAAGATGCTCCCAGGTTTGGCATAGCAGGGCTGGCCATGGCATGATCCTTAGCTTTGGCCCAGTGCTGGACACAATTCCTGTCCCCTGCACAAAGCTGTCACATTTGTCCAACACATCAGCAGCTGCCACACAGCGAGGTGGCCTCTCCTGGGACGTGTGTCATTGTTCACCTTCCCCTCTGATGAATCAGAGGATTTTACCGCAACCTGGTTCACACAAAAATGAAGCAGGAAGATTCAGATACATTCAGCTGCCCTTGCTGCCTAATAAATGAATGCTGTCAAAAGAAATCCAGTTCTTGTTATTTTGAGGCTTGCATAGGGTCATTGTATGATGATTGTTCCTTAGGAGGGGGGAAAAAAGGCAATTTTTGTGCTAGATGGCTCCTTTTAGATATAAAAAGGCGCGTAAGGCAGGGGATGTTAAAAAAAAATTGAAGTATGTGCAGAAGAGGCTCACATACACTATTTTAGGCTGGAGGAAATACCTTACAGTAAGAAACCTGAACAGCTCAATCTATTTATCTTATCAAGAAGAAGATTGAGTGGTGAGTTGATTACAACAGATAAGCACCTCGTGGGGAGAAAATACCAGGCACTAAAGGGATCTGTAATCTAGCAGAAAAAAAAGCATAACAAGAAGCAATGGCTGAAAGCAGATCAATTCAAACTAAAAATTAAGAATATGTTTTTAATAATTAATTCAGCGACCGATTGAGTGTGATAGCAAACAGGGAGAAACTGAGAAGTGTAACAGAAAGAGAAGGTTTGACTGGACAACCTTGAGATCCTTCTGGCCCTGCACTCTGAATTTCAGAGTGGGGAGGGAAACTGGGAAGTGTCCTGGTGTAAGAAAGCACAATTCACATTTCTTGTCAAAATCAGACGATTTCACTTGCCGATGCTTGATTCCTTTCTTCCTCTGGTCAGTGAAAGCAATAATTTAAATTTTGTTAATTAAGATCATTTCAACAGCTAAATCATTTATGTATTTCGATACACATTTATATTACAATGTGCATCCAGAAGTCACACCTAGATAACATTTTAATAAATACCAGGAAGTAAAATTCTTTTTGTATATTTCATTAGGGAATATTATATATACATATATGTATAAAAGTATTTCATAGTAACCAAATAAAGCTGGAGAACTACAACTGGAACCAAACAAAAGCAGCTTTTAAGGAGTCATTAGACACAACTGCTCAAAGGGGCAAGCTGAAGGGCAGTGTTCACCTCTGGAAGAGTCTGAGATGCACCCCTTGGCCCCTCCACATTGCACCTTGCATTGTGGGCACAATGCCTTGGCTGGGATGGGCAGAGAGTCTCGCACTGCACAGTGTCACAAATGTGCCAAGGGAGCCTCATCTCAGCCAGGCCAATCGAGCTGAAGCTTGGCCATCTCTTACATGTCCCACTGGCCATTTCTTCATCAGGCCATTGGACAAGAGTGCTGGAGAAAACATTTTGCTTATGTGAAAGCAATATTTTTGTGCATTTTCAGTTCCAAATTGCTATAACTGCTGGAAAACCAGCACTGAAAAATAAAGCTTGTATAGAAATTGACTGCTTTCCTGTGGCAGTCCCTGTTGCGCTACAGGGAGCTACACAGCTATTGATATTTACCTTGGGGTTTATTCTTCTATTTACTGTAGAGTTCAGTTAAAGCTATTGCTCTGGTAACCCTCATGCCAATTAGTATGATTTCAATATATACTGTACGTTTCTTTAAAATGCACATGTGCTACAAAGAATGCAAATAATAACATAGGAACTACTTTCTAATTAGAAATTGCATTTAATTAAATAAAATTTAATAAATCAAATTCTGCTCAGTTTTAACAAAATAATCCAATGTACATTAACACTATTACATTAATGTAAATTATGTAATTATGATTATAGGATTTCGCCCAGTAAAGCATGAAAAGGTCTGAATATTTACTAAAAAAACACAGTAAGGTTCCACACTGTGATCATCCATCACTTCACCATCATTAAAACAGGTAGTTTAGCTACTAGCTGCAACTTTGCCCAGTTGGACAACCTCATGGGTAAAGAGGCTTGGCTCTTGGGAGCAAAATACAGCAATCTCCCAACTCGGTATTAGGATTCCTGATCATTCTCAAGAAGAAAGTTATATAACATAAACCAAAAATCGAATTGAGTCACTACTCCAGGTGACAGCCAGAAAGCTTTAAGAATCACCATAAAATATTTGACCAACACTGGAAATTGCTCATGATGAGCACCCAATTATAAGACATATTGATTATTTCAGAAAAAAAAAACAACCACAAACCATGAAGATACTGCATAATAGTTTATGCAATGTGAAGATCTCTTAAGCATTTGGGCTTTTAGTATCTATAGTAAATGCTCTTTACTAATCAGCTTAAACAATGATTCAAAATTTCTATGGATAGCAAGTCCTTTGAGGTCACACAGGGAGCCTGCACTGATGGGCTACCTCAATGAAAGACACCCACAGGAAAAGAAGAGAAGCTTCTACACCCAAATGAGGCATCTAAAAATCCATCTGCCAAACAAGATTTAAAGTAAACAGAAAATCAGACATTTGGGCAATGAAGCAGCTATGGGACGAACACATGGAGGAGGCTAAAGCAGAGAACCCATTCCCATGGCCACTGTGTTATGGGAACAAAAAGCATACACTGAAGACAGATCAACTTGTCTATGATACCATCTCACGTGTTTAATACAAAAATTACGAGATAGCTGAGGGAAGTCCAGCGATGCAGCAGGTATGGAATCACAGGCAGAGAAACCAGCAGGTCTCTGTACAGAGTTAGGCAGGGAAGTGAAGGATGCTCTATTCTACAGGCTTGGTCTTGGTTGATAAGATAAGCAAAAAAGTTAAGACAAGAAAAGGTTGCATCAAGGATAAATTATCCACAGAAAAATTATTACCAGATTTCAGATATGGAAAACATAGATGGAAGTCTGGCATAATGAATTTAAGTATTACTCAGTTTAATTCCATCTGTAGTTCTGACTGTCATCTGATTTCCATAGAATAGAAAATATCAGAGAAAAGAGCTAAAAGGAAAAAAAAGAAGGCAGAATTAACAGCCTTGCTGATGAAGAGCAACTGCAGGAAGCGAAAGGCAGTGGCCTGGGATGGGGAAGATCCCAGGGGCCTGAGCACCACTCAGAAATGTTTTTCAGGGCAACAGTTGATATGAAAGATGGGGATTAATCATGGACTCAGAAAGGAGCATGACAAAAGATGGCAATGCTGCAGAAGGAGGGGTTTGGGGCAGGAGGTTTTTGCCAGTGAAAGCAGCTGTGCAGTGTGGGCACTGCCAGCAGCCTGGAGCTTGGGCAGGCGGGATGGAGTGGGGCACCCAGGGATTTGCAGGAGGGAGGGTGCAGGATGGGGACCAGCAGAGCTTCTTGCAGCCCTGCCTGCCGTGATTTATCACTTCTGCTGGGGCACAGGGGCTCCCAGGCTGTGGAGGGAAAGCAATCCACAAGCAGGCTAGTGCCCCAGTATGGGGAATCATTCTCTTAACCATCACTTAGGTGACTCCCCAATCACTCTGTAAGCAGCTATTTCTTAGTAGAACACTATCCTGAAAGGGGGTTTCTTTATGTCCTCTCAATTTCAATTTAATCTGGCAAAAACAAACACAATGCTGAAGGCTTGATAGTCATTGCAAGAACAGTTGCTCTTTGCCCAGCTATACTTTTAATACATTGCTGATGAGTAAGGTTGAATCAGATTTACAATTAAGATACTTGGTCATGCAATTAATGATGAAGATATCTGACACGTGGCAGTAGAGCAGCACGGTTCCTGTGAAGGCTGACAGGACTTCTACTTTTTACTTCAGTGCCGGCAGAGCCACCCTAATGGTGAGAAAATCTGAATTTTCTAGCTTAGAGCTTTTTTAATGCCATGAATAGCATGCTGTATCCTTGGCAGCATGTCTTTGAGGCTATCTGTTGGCATGGCTTAATTATCCAGGACCAGCTTTCAAGGATGAGCATATGAATTCTGACATGGCTGTTAGAAGTCTAACAGCTCTTTACCCAAAACCTACATGCATTCTCTGGAGTCCTTAGGCACAATTTTTCTTCTCCATCACAGCAAAATGTGACCTCTTTACTGGCATTAGCAGTGATATTGTAATTCATAAACTATCCTTAATTGAGGCTAAAAAGCATTGTAATGATGAGAAATACTTCCCTGAAAAAATAGATTCTGCCTGCTGAGGTACTGCCTGACAGCTTCAACACTCAAGAATCAGAATGGTAAAGATATTCTGAGTCAAAGAAAGCTTATGATAATAAAGTATAGCCTGGTATATAGAGGGAGAAGTCATTGTCTTAAGAGTGAAAATAGAAGACTGACTTCAACTACATTTTCTTTCAGTCTTTTCATGCACCTTATTACATCTCTCCTGCAACTGTGACAGAAGAACTGCTTTAGAGCAAGCCTTCTCCCTGGCTGCAGTCCTGGACCTCACAGCAAATCCCAGTATTCCCAAAGCAGCCTTCTCCTCTGCTTACAAGGAGAAAAATAGTACTGGTAGGAGCAGGTTACAGTGAAAATTGCTCTTCTAGAGGAAAGCTTCCTAATTCCATTATGATTTTCATTATATTTCCATTTTAAAATGTCCAAAAAATAAACTCATAAAAATACATAATGAAAATAGTCAGACCATTAACTAAAGTCAAATGCAATGCCACTATAATAAAACTTGCAGGTGCTTCTGTAATCAGCAAAGCAACACGATTCTGATTAAGCCAGGAAGAAGGGATTTTTTGAAACCTTTTATTCCTGCAAATATGTAGAAAATGTGAGTTTAATGTAGCAAATTATGTTTCTTTATGTCATTATTTTCCTAAACTGGATGCTGTGACAGCAGTCTGCATTTCATAAGGCATGGCTTCCAACTAGCAAAATCTATTCTTAACAGGAAATATGCTCCACTTAGTCCAAATGTTCTGAGGACATCAAACATATTTGTATAAACATGCTGTATCATAATTGAGAGGGTTGCTAGTACTTGGGATTTAGACAGCACTTTACAGCTTCAAGGTGCTGTACAAACATTTAACTTATTTATTAATTTTCTAACTAGGGACATAACCTAGATTTAGTTAGAAGAAAGCTGTGGATGAGAGGAGGTTGGGTAAACAGGTTTATCATATTTATGTAAAAGACCATACAGAGTCCTCTTAGCGGTGCTTCCTCACCAAAACAAAAAGGTAAAACATCTCAAAAGCTTCTAATCCCTGACGGGGAAACTAATGGGCAACTTTATGAAGGCCAGCTCGGACCTCCAGGCTGAGGGTTTCAGAGGTATTTGTCACTGGTCTCCCCAGGTTCTCCCAGAGAAGAAAAGATGATTTCCATTGGATTCAGTGGAACACCGATGAATATTTTCAAAAACTTCTTCCTATCACTCAGCCATGTCCTTCCCTAGTCCATAAACTAGAGCACTGCAAACCATCAGGCTCAGTACTCCTGCTCTGGCTTCTGGGGTTTATTACCACACTAGGGTATATTTTCAAAGACTCAAGAGTTATGACCTAGATTTACAAAAATATTTAGATTTGTAATTCCTATTAGCTGTTTAACATTAAGTGACATCAACCGCCTCATTGCCCATCTCTGGAAGGGTTTTTGGTAAGAACCATTTACTTCACAGCTGATTTTTGCCTTAAATTACAAAATTGCTCTGAATCAAACAAGGTACAGCTAAAATCATCTGACCTCTATGGGTTTATGTTCTGACAACAGAGGAGAGTGAAACTCTCTCATCTGATATAGGAGTGTCTCTGCAACTTATTACTCTTTCATTGGCACATAGTAAATTGAGCTCTGGCAATAGCAATGCTACTGGGAAATAAAGATAATTAAGAAACATAAAGCATGCCACTCTTCTTGAACCCAGTTGGAATCTTGGTTTTCTGTGTCTCTCACTGTAGGATTATGAGCCTGGTTTTAAGTTTGTATTCTCATAATTTTACATAATTGACCATTTGCAATCTTTTATAATCTAAAATGTCTAATAACTATGCACAGAAAGTGAGCCCTTTCCATAATATTTATAAATATTTCATATGAACTGGAGTTAATACAATTTATTTATAATGCATGGGAGTCTGCAGTGGGTTTATAAAAATAATGTGTGTTAACATGCAGTCATGATTTAATAATCAGAGACTAATTTCTAAAATACATACGGAGAGTGGCTGGTTCCAGTAATTGGCAATAGGATTGAGAGGCGCAGATATTGACAGATGACTGAGCTATGGTTAACATTCCATACAGGGCGGAGCAAAGATGGCATTAACACAAACTTCACCCTATTCATCCCTTAATAATTTCAGTATCCACCAGGACAAAACTCAAATAGCTTCTTCCGAAATCCCCAGGATTAATTCCATACTCCTGCTAACAACCATTGTGGTAGAGATGACATCACATACATTATGTAACCACAGTGCAGTAAGACCATTCAAGGATTCCCACCTGCTCAGGAAGCTGCCAAGAAGCCATAAAGCTGCAGGAGCCACTAACCATCTATTAACTAAATGATTCCAAACTGTTCAAAGGGAAGCAAAGTTCTCTATCTGCTCCACAGTGAATGCATCTCTCACCTGATACACTGAGGTTGCTCAAGCAATTTCCAAACCACCTCGGAAATCTACGCAGCAGATGGGAGTGAAGAAGCCTATCTGCAGGAGAAAATAGATGAAGTTATTGGATTGACTGGAGAATGTGCACACAGCTGAAATGGACCTTCTGATTTTGATCTGTGGTGAATAAAAGGATGCAGAAATAAGCAAGCAGATGCAATTGATGGTGATGATAAGACCACAGATGCAATGAGACATCCACCCACAAGTTATCATAGAGAGCCCCAAGGCAAGGAAATAGACTTTCCATGCTGATGTCATTTTTGACACACAACTCAATTCTTTTCCCATACTCTTTCAGCAGCCTGTATATGAAAGACAACAGAACAGCAATTTTTTGTGCTGCTAGATGTTCATTTCTTCATTTGAGGGAGGGGAGAGGACCTTAACACACACAATTAACCCATGAGACCTCTACTGCAGTCACGCACATGCTTCCTCCCTGCAGTTTCAGCTGCACATTGTTTATTGTTCATTATGAGACTAATCACACTTTCTATAATGCTCCAGTGACAAAATTACTCTACATGTATTTTTCCATATTTTTTTTCACTACTCAGCATCAATAAACTGGGAAATGTGTTAGAAAACAATATTTCTAATGGCTTTCTTTTAAAATATATTTCAGGTTGTTCATGTCACAAAATGCTTATCTTTTGAACTCTCAGACTGCTGGGCTGAGGAAAACAGGGCCTTAAAACAAAACTAAAAACCAACCAAACAAAAAACCCAACAAAAACTAGTTGAAATATCATAAGAACCTGAATGGAGTAAGCAGCTCTTTTAGGGCAGTTGGGCCAAGTTTCTCAGAAGTAAATGAGTGTTAGGCAACAACTTATTACATGACATGACTGTAAATATTTCAATTTCCTATTGTAAAATACTTTGTGTTATCTGTTTGGTAAGATAACCTACATATTTATTTACAAGAGAACACAATTACAAAGACAAAAGAACCCTTAAGAACTAATATGAAATTATTCCCCTAAGTAAAGTTACTTACAAGCTTTAGCATCTGCTGTTATAAGCTGTACTGCCTTGGCTCTCCTATGAGTACTTATTTAGCACACCCTTCCTGCTGATTCCCTGCCCCATTTTGCCTGCTGGTGGTGCCCATTATGGAACATTCCAGCAGGGCCACTGCAGACTCCAATCAGAGCAGCACATTTATATTTCCTGTAAAAATATTGCTTAGCTCCATGCCACTGAATACATACAAATATAATATAATATGACCCTCTATAAAAAATACATTTTTAAAAGTTGCAATATATACTAGTTGAGCACAAAATGTTTCTCATTTTGGGTATAATTTGTGGTTTCAGACATCAGGTGAAGCCTGTGAAAAATGAGAACACATATTTAAGTTTATGTTTTTGCATAAGTCAGAAGGATGTACATGGCCAATAGGTAAAGCTACAGCTTTAGCTGATACTGATTCTGATGTGCATGAAATGCTGGACAGGACTGGAAGCTGGTGGCAGATTCCCCAGATGCTAATGACAAAACATGCTCTCCCAGCTCTCGGTCCCTGGGAACCCAGCCCCAGATCTGCAAACAAAGATGCTGAAATCAAAGAGCCCAAGAGGGAAGATGGTCCAAAGGACACCCGGCAGGCATCTTTGAAAGAGCCAAACCCGAACCCTGCACCGGTTGAAAGCACTTATAGATTTACCACCAACTACACTATGGATGCTAGATGCATCCCCTTGGCATTTAACTTCTGACTTCAGAAACTTTTCTTTCTAATCCTTTTAATGTGTTTGTGAATAATTTTTAAAAATATTAGTTCTGTTAAAATATTTGCTTTCAGAGATCTTTTGTACTTTCTCTTTTATCAGCAGACCACGTCCATTGCCCAGCTTTCCTCTCTTAACAAACCCCAGGTTCTGCTTAATCCAGTTTTGCTTTTCTGAAATTACTTATCTATTGTTCACAGTTCTTTTTAAGCTCTATTTTACAGAGAAACCTCCAGGTTCACATCTTTTTCTCTCTGCACATTCCTTTTTGGAGCATAATACAGTGAGTTCCCATTCTCTCAGGTCCTGAAATCAGTCCTTGGATCCGTCAAAATGTCCAAACTCAGAGGAGGGGAGGGCATGTGTGATGTTTAATATAATGTCTTTTCAGAGCATCAAGGAAATGAAGAACAAGAGACTAGGAAAAGACTTGCTTACCCTCAGGAACCTTACTTTGAAAAGCCCTGGAGAAACACACCTCTGAGAACAAACACAAGAAGTCTCCAGAGATGCACTGCACTGCAGCCTGAGCTCACAAGCCTGACACGGGTCTGGTCTCCTCCTGCTCTTATTCATGCCAATGGCCAAACTCATGCAGTCATTGCTCTGCGGCCTTCCCTGCTCCGCTGTTCCTGCAAGGAGAGACAACCCTGTCCTGAGGGAGGAGGCAGGGCTGAGAGCCCCAGACTGCTCTCCCTCCCTCCCAGCCACAGACCCTGGGGCCCAGGACAGCCCCAGCCGCTGCCCCCAGCCTGCTGTCACACACAGCACACCGCCCCTGGAGAGCTGTGGTCTCATCTCACCTGGGACAAACATTTGCCCTCCTGCTCGTTTTTCCTCCCACCTCACGTGGAAGCCCTACCAATGCATGGGCAGCAGAGCTCCCCAAAGATATCTGAGCATCTGCAGCAGCCTGGGTAATCAGTATACCTTACTCAGGTAAACCAGCAAACTTTTAGCACAAGAGAATACAACAATAATGATGTATATGAGAATAAATTTGTAAATATTACTGATCAAACTTCAGATCAATAGATGTTTTACATATCAGAGTAAACATACAAACTTCACTGCCAGCTTAAGCTTTTAATCATCTAATTCATTTGTAGATTCATTTGTCTTTCTATAATCTGATCTATTGGTCTGGTTCTCCAACATAAAAACTATTATTGCAGCAAATGTCACCATTTTAATTTGTAACCAATGTCCCAGAATTTTTCATGAATTAATTGGACAGTCTTGCACATTAAATATAGTAATAAATGTCTTGTAATGCAGGTGAAGTTTAAATTTAAAATATTAATAAATGGTGTTGGCTATAGGAATGTGAATATCCGGATATTTTTGTTTAGTAAGTACACAAGTCTGCTAGAGAAAGAAAGCAACTAACATCATCTTGGCCCTGACATCCTCGCTGTAGTACTGCAAGGCTGAAGGAATTGTTCGTCTGCGTGACAAAGAAGACAAAGAAATAAAGCCAGGACTTCTCTCAAATGCAGTTTGGGAGAGCCATCCTGGGGCTGGAGAAGCAGCAGCCAGGGGCTCTCTCCCCTGGAGCCCACCCCTGAGCCAGAGGGCTCCCAGCTGGATTCTCACTAACTCAGATCTCCCGCAGGGGTTGATGAATCCTTGCCTATCTAATCCCCTCGCCTAGGGAGCCAAGGGCAGCTTCCTCAACCAGCACCTACTTTTCTGTGTCTGAAGCACCACAGGTGAAATTCCTGCTCTGGTGCACACCAGTTAGACTTTTTTTTTTGGCAGAAGAGCCAGCTGTATGCCAGAAAGACTGAGACACCTTTAAAAAAACTAAGGTGCTCACATCATGCAAAACATTGCAAGGACACAGTGTCACCATCTGAATTCACGTGACAGATACTTCAAATCCAGAACAATGTATAGCTTTGCTTTACAAGTAAGTAGATGAACTATTGTTAGTATGGATTTCTGGTATAACATAGCTTCCTCTGGAAAGTCAAGATATTATTTTTGGAGTAAAAACCAAAACATTATTAAGGTAATTTTTAGGTGTGCACATGGGCATAGAACCTTTAAAAAGAGACTAAATAGCAGAGCACCTTTTAATTTTATTCCCACCCAAACACCATAGTAAATAAGATAGCACTTTGGAAGGGTTTGTATAAGTTATACAGTTACATTTTCACACATGAAAAAAAATAAAACTGTTAATGAAAGTTCTTTCCAATATCCTGTTCTATTGAGCCTAAATATGAGTATTGGACACACAGATCATTAATTCCTATTGAAAAATGCTGAAGGAAACTTCAGAAATAAAAGTACTAATCTCATCTACCAATTTGTGTAGAAAACCATACCTCCAGTGTTTTGAACTACAAAAACATCTGTATTATTGTTTACATATTTCTGATACTAATCAAATTTCAATTTGCTAAAATCCGTTTTGATGTGTAGACGCTATGCTGCAACCTAACAAAGCAATTGAACTGACCATACTCTTAGCAAGAGATTCAGCTTTTCAGTAAATGAAATACCGTTTCCTAAAATCCATTATAAGTAAGCTGTTAATTTGTAACTGCAGAAATCTGGTGACAATTACAAAATGCTGTTGAAGTTACTGTTTTGCAGTAATACAGCAACACAACCATTTTCATAGCAAATCCAGCCAAACACCTAATGTTTACATCATTGTAAACTTGAAAACATAATTAGTGATCTATCTAGTTACCTAGAACAGTTGGATAGTGCTGCCCTTCACTGGTTCATAATGGTATACCACAAATCAAAACTAATGGCTACCTGACAAAACTGTGGCTCAGCTGCATGAAAACTGAGTTTTCCCTACTTCTCCCTCCAGGACTTCCACATTCCTATCAAATGAACGCCCAAAACTGCCTCTTCATAATCCAAGTTTTCAAGTAATAAATGCTTTTCTATACTTATCTATCCCATTCACTGGGAGGGATAAGATAGTTGCCAATACTATCCCTGCCCATTGTTCTTGTCTCATGTCAGAGTGCTACTGTAATCCCCTCCTCAGTGTTAAATTATGCTTTTCCTCCATGAAAGGAATCTATCAATAATAGAATAATGAAAATTATCACAGGAATGTTTCTATTCAATATTAAAATATTGGACAGATTAGAAGTGGTACTAAATGTCTGTATTTGTGTAGGAACAGGTAGGATCAGATAAATAACTGGTAGTTCTCAACATGTGGATTTTGACCTGCTGAGGGAACAAAATATAGCTGGTTCTTTAACACAGCAAATGTAATATTCACTGTGTCCAAACATTAAGTTTCATCTGGGAACTGAATTTGGATTAGTTGGTTGTTTCAGCTAGTTGCCATATACATACTGAGACCTATGTGTCTTTAAAAAAGCTATTTTTCCAAAGGAAATACATTTAGGATAATATTAACAGCTAGAAGGTACCTGATGACAGATGATGAATGACTGTTAATTACTGTATGTATTATATGCAGCAAGCCCAACCTTAGATGCATAACTGAGATAAGAGCAGCACTTGGTTCTGTACACAAACACAAGCAGTAGTCCCTGACTCCAAGTCCTGACAAGTTTATCTGCTAAAAAAAAGCCCAAGTACAAGAAATATTTTCAAAATATAGAATCAAAAGATAGAACTTCCATTTCAAAAACAGGCTCAATATTTTTTGACAAATAATCTATTCCTATTTATAATATATTGTGTTTACTATTATGCTTGAAAAATGGCTGAAGCTTGCATTGGTGCTGGCCATTTCTATAGAACATTTCATTTTTAAAAGCCTTTTTGGAAGTGCAAAAAAACCTTGCTATGCACATTTTGGATCAATTGTATTGACAGCTGTACCCTATGATCACCCATGCGGGTAAGTGGGCTCCCCCAGAACTCAGTTTGGTTACAGCAACGTGAGCCTCTGTGAAGCTCTACGTGACTGTGTGTTAAAAGAGTGTCCAGAGTTTCCAGAAAAAGTGCCCAAGCAGAAGGTGAACTGAACAGAGAGAAATATAGAAAATAGGGAATTTTGAAAACTTTCCTGCAAAGCACCTTGGACAACACCATTTAGTGAGTTTGTCACTGTAAAGATGGCTGAGTCATCCCAGCCCAGTTACTCTGCACTCACCCTTCTTAGGCACCTTATTTTCATTTGATTAATAAGTATTGGCTCATGAATAGCAACCGGACTTTTATGGTCTTTGTCTTCTACAGAATGCATAATGACAGCATGAAACCACTTCAGATAAATCTCTTTCATCTCTTCTCTTACTTCATGGTGGAATATTAAGGTTTACTTTTTCTAGAAGCCTTGACAAATTCCTGAGGAGCCTTATGTCACCCCCACTACTAACCACAACCAATGAATTGTCAACAAAGATGAGAGTTAATGGTTGGAATAGTACAAATAAAAGCAAAACAAATATATAAATAAAAAGTCTTTAAAAACAGCCTAAGAGAACATCTCATGGTTTTTTAAGCCTTTGGTATTAGCACATCACTACCTTTCCCAAAAAGTCAGCTCAGCCTACTCTGGAAAGATGGCTCTTTCCTCTGCAGTTTAGCAAACCACAGTTCCACGTGGCTTCTCTGAAAATGAGACAAAGCCCATTGCACCTCGTACCAGAAATCAGTGCTAAAATACCATCTAATTTGTTAGCCAGGGTTCACGAGCACAGGCACAGCTTGCAGCCCAGCAGCTGCTGCCGGATGTGCTCACACCGCGAGGAAGAGCAGTCACACCGCGAGGAAGAGCGGTCACACCGCGAGGAAGAGGGGTCACAGCGGAACCGAGAGCAGCCGCACCCCCGGCGGCCAGGTGGGACAGCCATTATCGGCAATACAACCCCAAGACTTTGTCAGGAGGTTTCTCAGCTACTGCTGGTTTCTAGGAAGTGATGAAACCTAAAAATACCGGACTCTGGAGGGAGGAATCAATAAGTGAGAGAAGGGTGTACCTCTATCTGCTACCCTGCACCACTCCTGTATTTTGTTCTGCACAGCATAGAGCCATTCTCTGTCCAACTGCAGGAGTGACTTTGACCCCAAGTAGGTCATTTCCTTCTTTTCACTGCAGAAAAGGACTGATACTCTTAATCTGATCTTCCCTCCATTGCTGGGATTTTCCACATTTCTATCTGTATTTTGCTGAGGATACAGCTGCAAAGACTTTTCTATTAGCCATGTCCCTATTTAAAATAATTATTAACTATTTTTCCTTTCTTTTAAGTGTGAAGTATTTGTTAATTGCAAAGGAAAACATTTAATTTAATGACATATCTGTTCACAAAACAAAAAAAACAGTGATTGAAAATAAAATTTATGCTACCGCTTTGTGAAAGTCATTTACAGCCCAGAAAGACTACTTTGGCAGATACATTTATGTCTATGCAAGATTAGATTTTGCATTTATTATGGGCATGTGGCATATTATTAATTATTAACACCAAAAATAAATGTTTATGTTTGCAGAAAAACAAGCTGCTAAATTCTGAAAAAATATTGTTGAGGATTTACACATTGTGTCATGTATGTTATGCAAATGGGAACAGCAGAGATTCAGTATTTATTATTAGAACAAAACATTTTTCAGTCTGCAAGTGGAAATCCAGGCTGTAATTTACGTGCATCTCTGAATCAACAAGTACAATACTTAAGAACAACGCTTTGTATAAAAAATAACTGACTTTGCCTTCTCACTGAGGGCACATCTCATGGAAATTCTGTGCCTGCATTCCCTGGGGAACTGCATGGGAATTACAGAAACACTGCTCCCAGGAGACCTGAAACGGTCCAATTTCTATCCTGGACCTGAGGAAAGAGTAATGACGTCCCACAGCCTGCTAGCAGGAAATAGTCCCAGCCAAATGAAAAACGCTACTGATGTAGTCTTTCTCCTAGATTTCATACATGCCCTGTTTCAAGATTTCAGACCCCAATGTTCTGTTCAGAGAAGCTCTCAGCCCTGAACATCATTGGGAAAGATCTCCTTACCCTCTACGGAGAAAAAGTCATTATCAAGCTGTATGGAAATGGAGGCAGGAGTAGGATGTCTCGCATATCTCTTGATGTAGCGTTCATCAGTGTAACATCATACTCCCAGCTGGCTGCCCAGATTACCTTACTCAGGGGCGTGCCTCCACAGGCCTTTTCCATTAGGACTTCCCAGGGCTGCTAAGCTGGCTCTGCTGGTGCAGAGGGCTGTGATGGAAGCCATGGTCTAGACAAGGCACCTGTAGCTGCCAGCATTTTTTTGTTCTGTCACCCAGCCTGCTCAGAGAATACCTCTCACAAACTGTACTGTGATGGAGGTTTCAGAGCAAGGGGTGACTTTTTTTCAGTAGCCTCCCTGCCCCCGCCCTTGAGCTACGTTGAAGCTCGAGCAGTGTCAAAACACTACATAGGGATGTCTGTGTATTCACTGCTTTGCTGGACAGAGGTCAGGATTTGTTCCGCTGCCTTACAAATCATAGAATCATTCAATGGCCTGGGTTGGTTTCTAGTTCCAATCCTCCCAACACGGGCAGGAACACACCTTCCACTAAACCAGGCTGCTCAAAGCCCCATCCAACTCCTCCTTGAACACTTCCAGGAAGGGGACATCTACCACTTCTTTGGGCAACCTGTTCTAGTGCCTCACCACCCTCACAGTAAAAGATTTCTTCCTAATATCTAATTTAAATCTATCTCCTTTCAGTTTAAAGCCATTTCCCCCTTTTATGTCACTACATGCCCTTGCAAAAAATCCATCTCCAGCTCTCTTGCTCTTGGTCTCCTTTAGGTACTGGAAGGTGCTATAAGGTCTCTGCAGAGCCTTCTCTCCTCCAGGTTGAGCAACTCCAACTCTAATACAGAAACCTCTTGATTTTGTCATTTATCTAAATACGATTTTCCAATCATTCTGCTGTAAGCACTGGAGGCACTAAAGATGGAAGCCCAGACCAACATTCAAATTCTAGACAGCCAATTGATTTTACAGAAGGTGAAACTACTGTGGGCAAACAGCAATAAAGTGGACAGATGAGCTCTGCCTCTGGGAGAATTTGCTGTTTCTTGCCAGTTCTACCCCTGTTTCTCCCCATAGTGGGAGGCAGGGGCAAATTAGCATTACTCCTGCTTTTGTCTCGCACACCTTTTGCCCACTGCTCTGCAAAACCTCTTTCAGCTGGTGGCAAAAGAGGTGAGAAACATGTTTGCAGTGTGATGGAGGAGCAGAGCAGCACACGGAGCAGGTAGTGGCTCTGCAGAGCAGAGCTGCACAGAAGCACCGAGCCGCTCTCTGCACAGCAGGACCCTCCCTGCCACCACTCAGCCCCCACCAGCTGCACCCCCTGCCTCCTCTCCTCTGTCCTGCCATGGCACTGGCCCCACCATCATCAGCCTCGCTGTTTTGAGGTCAGGCCCCAGCCGCTGCATCACAGCACACCTGCATTTTTCACTGTGGCCCTCAGATACCACCATGCTGAAACACTGAGCTTCAGGCAGGGAAGCTCACTGAGTCTCTGGATACATTTCCAGGGACAGCTGCTACTTCAGGCAAAGCCAGGTACTCTGCTACTGCCCAGTGCAGCAGTACTCTGCTGTGGGGAAAGGCACTAATAAAATAATTCTGCTGTATCATTAGAGGTCAACTTGGACTACAGCAAGTAATAAAAGATTCATAATGGCACATGAGGGGATGCACTAAATAGCCAAACCACAGCTTGAAAATATGCAAAGCTTGTTTAGATTTAGGACTTGGTTAAAAACTTGCAGTTCAGCTGGTGTTTCACAGAAAAGTTTGCAATCAGCGATATCGCTTCTGTACCAGCAATTTATGCTGCTTCTAGTATAAATTATGCCTTGTAGCAAGGAGTGTCCTAACAGGCATAGGTGTTCCCATGTTCAGGCCAGTAATCAAAAATTAATCCCCTTCCCTGATTCCGTCAGGGGCCAATGCCAGCTATTACAGAGAAGACATAAGAAATACTGCTGGAAGCACTTTCAAGATAACACTTTCCCGGTGTTGTGACTTTCCATCCTTTGGTATTTAGCAACCGTCTAAATCTTCATTTCAGTCAATTTCCAAACCTGTAATGCAGGCAGTGGGACCTGCAGTGTTTTTAAATATTCCTTTCAAACTTTAGTTAATCTTATCTTCTGTCTACATATCAAAACTGCTTTAGGAATCCTGCTAAAGCCCAGTCTCAAGGTGCTGTGACAGCGAGTTGCCCAGTCCATTTACATGTGAACAATCACTACCCACTACTAAAAGAGCTGTCAGAAATTTAATACAGGTATTGGCACAGTATTTTCAGTTTGGTTATAAAAGCATTGTCCCTTCTCCCTTTAACTCCAGCTTATGACTCTAAAAAGAACAGAAACAACACAGTCAAGTCTCCAGCTGCTGAATTCCATCTACTTTTCCATCCTTTCAACAGCCTTTGACAAAGAATTTAAATCAGATCCCTTTTTTCTCATGAGCTTAAAATTTGGCTGTAAAGTTTGGCCATGTTCTCAGAGTAGATTTGATTTTTGGCCATCATTTTTACCAGTAAGGCACATCTAATCTCAGATTTGGTGACAGTGCACTCAAACCAGCTGCTTTAGCTTTGATGCAGAAGAGGCCAGTACCATTAGCATGAAGAACATAATGATGTTTGATGTATCAGATGACTCGGTCCTGCCTTTAATCTTTGTGGCCAGCCAGTCCCACCAGGCAAATAATGGTCTCAGGAGAGAGGCCAAAGGCTCTGAACAGAGGAGAGAAACCTTCCAACACATCCCTGAGGTGAGGCTTAGGGCATGTGACCGGAGCAGCACAAGGTGCAGAGCAGGTGTGTATGGTACGGCCAGCGTGTATGCCTCTGCTCTGCTCTCCAAGCACCCCGCTGCCAGTGGAACTCCTGTGACATGAAGAGCCATGCTCTCCGCACGTGGAAAGAAGGCATCCTCTCCCAATTCAGGTCTGAAGCAAGGGAACACTCCTCCAACGCTCCCAAACCACTCCCCTTGCAGCACCTGCAAACAGCCAACCCAGCCTGGCCCAGAGACAGACAGAGCCACCGCACTTGGAGCACCACGAGGCACAGGAAGCCCACAGCTGTCACAGGCAGCAGGGCTGGTCCATCGGCACGTGCCACTGCAGGGACTTGGCTCAGTGTGCACAGTCTCTTGCACTTTGCTGTTCAGCCCACCATCTGTCTAGTAATTAGGAAAACAACCCTTTTCTTCCAACTGCAGTGAAACTCTGCCCCTCTTCTTTACAAAAGGCCCCATGGAGCCTCGATGCCTGACATTCCAGTTCTAGTGGGAAGGAAAAATTACTGATTTCCATCTTCTATCCTTTTGTACCACCTCAGGGACCAGGAGGCTGCAAACAAAGCAAGAACTGCTTTTGGGGATTGAAAATCCCTGAAGCTGATTTTTCCCACCCCTTTGATCATTCGTGGCTTTCCCACACAAAGAACTTTTCCATGCATGTGGTACCTGCACTAACACAGTCACAGAGATTCCAGAGAACGAATGGAAAGGCCAAAACAACACCACTGCCCACACAAGGAAACAAAAGCTGGGAGGAACTAGGAGGCATCTTTTTTACTTTGCTGGGTTACCTGGCTTAAAGGAAAGAAGAAAACTGTCCTTCCTAATGGCTTCTGCCAGTTATTTCCACAACCTACCAAATCCCATGGCTCAAATGGAGAACAAATTTCTTACTCTTCCAGAAATCCCCTGCCTCTTTTCATCTGGTTACCTACTAGCATTGCAAAACGCTAAATTTTGTCAACAAAATACAATGGCACTGTTGCCTACATAAATACATTTAACACCTCTTAACATGCGAAACACGCAAACAAACGATAAACGCGGCTTCTGAGCGTTCACAATGCAGCCAGTGTCCCACTGCCCAGCGCTGCCAGCTGCAGTCGGTCAAATTCAGTAACCAGGTAGTTGCCAAGAGTAAGCACAATTCCTACACGGGACTCGCTAATCATTATTAGTTTTAGATACTGTTTTGTAGCTTGGAGAAATCTGAAAGGGAGAAGTGTGTGCGCCTCTGGTTTAAGCGACAGAAGTAGAGGGCGCGCAGGAGGGAAGGAGGAGGCACAGCAGAACGCGTGGACGGAGTTTTCGCGTCTTTCAGAGCCCCGAAGGGCTGGTACGGGGCGGGCGGTCACAGCAGCACCACAACAGCACAAGTCGCGCTCCCTCCCAGTGTCGGTGGCACTTCGGTGCTGTAGGCAGAGGACGAAGCGGCGCTTCCCTGGCGCGCCCAGCACTGCGGAGGGACCCTCCGGCGAGTTGGGCGGGACGCTGCCCAGTCCCCGCGGCCAAGCGCGGCTGCGGCGCGGCGCTGGGGTCAGCCCGCCGGGCTCGGGGCTCGGACGGCAGCAGCACGGACATCACCTCCACCTGTGCGTTACCAGGCTGAAGCCGAAATAACACGGGAAAATTAAGGCTACTCCAGCGGGCAGTGAGCAGCCGCAGCCCCGCCGGCTGCTGGGCGGCTCCCGCTCGGTCCGGGGCGGCGGGTCCCGTCCCGTTGCCCCCCCGCGGGGCAGGCGGCGCCGGCGGTGCGCCCGCGGGGCGGCGGGGCGGGGAGCGCG
>VWZT01015013.1:237000-249398 GCA_013397055.1 Pachycephala philippinensis
GCTGGGGCCGGGCTGGGGCGGTACCTGCGCGGTGCCTCCTCCGCCGGAGCTCGGAACCGGGAGCCGGAGCTTGAACGGGGCCGGGCTGCGCCGCGCCGAGCTGCGCTTTGAAGGGGCGCGGGCGGTGGGAGAGCCCTGAGGGAGCGCGAGCCCTGAGGGAGGGACGCGTCCCTCGCGCCGCGCCCGCCCCGCAGCGCGGATTCTCCCGCGGGCGCTGAGGGAGCGGCGGTCCCGGTGGGCAGAGGCGGGGGCGGCGGCGCAGGGCATCGCCCCGCCGGCGAGGAGCAGCGGGCGGGTCACTGGTACCCAGCCTGGAAACAGTTCCTCCCTTGCATCGGAAATCGCAGGCGGCTTTTCTAAACATTCACACGCACACAGAACCCCCAAAGAAAACCCCTCATGGCGGTGAGCAGCGCAGATCGGCTAAACGCGATAAAACAGATGCTTTTCTACTCTCAAAGTTGGTGCGTGTGCGGTTTTGGCCTCTGATGAATATACTTTTATTGTTCTGCAATCAACTTTTCGATATTCCGGATCTGATGTGGTAGGAGCCAGCATTACTTCTACAGCGATGTTTAGCGGAGACAGTGAGTGGAACAAGCGGTGGAAATGCTTTTAAAGAGGGAATAAGTCACTGTCTTGCCTAAGGACAATGCGGTTGAGAATGAGAAGCTGTGGCCTGGGAAGCCCGTCAAAGGGAAGAAAACCACAGCAGAACTTCCCCTGGCTTATTTTTTGTTGGTGTGGTGGTGGTGGTGGTGGTAGTTTGTTTTGGTTTTTTTCGTTTTGTGGTTTTCATGTGATAAAAATAAAGGTTGATTTCTGGTATATTTCTGGACCTTAAAAGGATGATTACCAGAGAGTTTCCAGCAGTTAGTGGTGATACTCTCATGGAGTTATGAACTTTGCCTCAACCCTCAGCCCTCTGACACTGATAAGTGGCACCAACTTTCTAGCTATTTATGTAAAATACAGCAATAGCACAGAACAAATTCAGCAACCGGTAGGCATTCATTTCTGAGGCTAAGAACTTTCAGTTAGAAAGTCATCAGCTCACACCGTAACTTGAAAGCTTTGTAGCCCTATACCCTGGATACACAGTGTGATGAGCATACATCACCTTATTGAGCATGAAAAATCATTGAAAAAAAAAACCAAAAACAAAGCCTGTAACTGCCCCAAATGCTAACTTAAATTCCCAGAGGAAAAGCTTGCAGAACAGGTTGATGCTTGGTACAGAGATATTTAAGGCAATAAGCTACAATTATAAAGATGCTAGAGGAAAAACACAGCTATGTACTAAGGCTCTAAAATTTAAATAGCTGAACTGCTTTTTACTCCATATTCTGACAGCTGATGATACCTGGCAAGTAATGGCAGTGGTAGTATGATGTGTCAGTCAGCAAAGAATAATGTGTGAAAACCAAAAGTATTTCAAGTATAGTGCCAAATCCCAGTTTTCTGGTAGCAGATTGCTGTATTTTATTTTCTTTAGCCAATAGGTATTGACATTTTAAATTTCTCCTGAGGCAAAGAAATCTTTTTCTGCTAAATACTTAAATAAGCTGGATAAGAATAGAACCTAAACTTTGATTGGAACAGCATTTGAGGCCAAAGACACCAAAGCAGTTGCTTGAGTATACTGCATTTCATACAAGTATTGACAGAAATAATGTGTATTAAATCGTTAAATACAGGTTCCCCTTCTGCTTTGAATAGATAAATAATTTTGCCTTTATAAAAGGAGTTGGTTTTTTATACATACCAGGCTCTCAAGTTGCCTAGGTGTAGCATAGTATAAAACATGAGGCTTAGTAAACGTAAGTTGCAGGAGGGTTAGTTCTGTTTTCTAATACACGTTATTTCCTGTGTTCTAAACTGGCTTTTAATAATTAATAACTGGAGTGGACGGAAAGGAGCTTTTTACTTGGGCTTGATTGGATACATTCATCTGCTTAAGCTGTTAGGGATACAAACTTGAAACATGTTTCCTTTGGAAAAATCTGTTCTGCAGCTGCCGCTGTTGGGAGGTGACAGCCGGCACTCCTTGCCTTGCTTCGTTATTTGAGCCAGTTCTCCTCAGGCTGCCGTGCACTGCAATATCTGGTGTTGGCTCTCATTCCTGCTCGTGTGTGCTGGGGGTACACTCCATCCAATGCATGGTCAGTGTGAGAAGTGGTCACTCTCTTTTATTACCTCCTTCACATTCCTGTGGCTTGCCAAAGAGAGAGGCCCAGAGCCCACCCCTATGGATCTCACAGTGATTTCCCAGCAGGGAGCCCACGCAGGGCATCCAGCCACTGTGGTTTGTGAGGAGGGAGTTATTTGGGGAAGGGGGTGGATTTTCACAGTGATGGAAGGAGGCTAAGGAGGAGTGTTTGCTAACAACCCCTAATGAGACCTGAAGTTCTTCCCTGGCACTGATAGTGCCAAGATGCATTTTATCTACGCTGTAGAGGGGGTGTCTCCTCCATCTGCAGAATTAACACGCTGCGTGAGGTGTGACTTCCCCACCTGGAAAGGGATGCATGTGCTCAGAGCCTCCTCCCAGCTGATTTTAGTCTGG
The DNA here is from genome assembly GCA_013397055.1 of Pachycephala philippinensis. NCBI lineage: Eukaryota > Metazoa > Chordata > Aves > Passeriformes > Pachycephala > Pachycephala philippinensis. The sequence continues at coordinate 239,567 of VWZT01015013.1, forward strand.
GGTTCAGCTGCGTGCCATTCCTCTCAAATGTCTGTGACATACTCACTTGTGGCCAGAGCGACCGGCACTTCGCAGACGGAGCAGCGCTCAGAGGGGAAGGCAGAGAGAGAGATGTGGCCTTCTGCACCGGTGCCTCCTGGTGTTTTCCATATTGCGGAGGCTGTGGCACATGGGGGTGTTCAAGGCCCCAGACGTGCTGCAGCTCCCAGTGCTGTTGCCCCCCACAGAAGCCGCCGGGAGCGGTGTGCTCTGGAGGCTTTGCATGCATCAGCTAAAGTCCTCCCGGCAGTTTGCTGCTCCCTCGCCCTCGGCCAGCAAGGACCTGATCCCTCTTTGCCACCTCCCTGGCCCCCAACACCCAGGGTGTGCGAGCAGCAGGGCAGGGCAGGGGGGAGGGAATCAGGGCATCAGACAGTAGTTATTCCTGATTTGTTCGATTTCTTTTTCTAAGGTCAAATGCACAGGCAGAACTGGGGACAAAAAACTCCATTGCTGTGCATTGTCCACAGCTAGAGGATTATCGCTACGCATCTGGTACAGCTGTAAACTTCAGAAATGTTACTCTAAACGTTTTTTTACAAAATAATTCAAATAGATATGTCCTTAGCAATAGGGCACTGAAATGTAAAATGCATATCATGAGTGACTCTGCAGGAACAAAGATAAGCAAGACAAATCGTATAAATCCATCAGAAAAAAACCTGGCAGCGCTCAGCACATGATCCTTAATGTGCTTTGGTCAATATCTTTCTCTATATCAATGGAAGCTCATTAAAAGGAGATATTGCAGACTAACTGAGCCATGCCATACTAGTTCTTGCCAAAGCTTGACATTTTTAATACATTAATAATATGTCTGTAATGTAATGGAAAACTATTAATCAGAACTGGTTATATGCCAGAAATTTAAACTATAATTGGCTGCTTCTTGTCAGGAATGTCTGTTGTACACTGCTACAGCTGCCTAATGCTCAGATGTCTTGCACTCCTCTGCACTTTTTTCTTGTCAGTGCACTAAATTCAATCGATGTTATAGTCTATAATTCTGTGTAACGACCATCATTATGACTGGCTTACTTTAATGAGAATTCGTTATATGGGAAGTATTTTAGCACAGTGTGTTAAGGTAGTGGCTTGCTTCACATTATTTAGTCCTATCCAGTCCTGTTTATTAGTGGATCTGAGTCTCAGTAGTTATAAAAGGTTACGGATAACTAAAGAGCTAGAAAGAAAGATATTAAAGAAAACAAACTTTATTTTTGCCTGAATACACAAGCTTGCAGTCTAAAGATAATTAAACTCAGTAACTTCTTATTTCTACACAGAAAAAATAATATTGACTTACTGTTTATTCCAGCTATGACCAAGCCGTCTCTAGTAAAGGGTGTTTGATTTGCCATAGATTTAAAATAATTTAGTGCCTTTTCTAGCAAGGAGTTGTTTCCCATTTTCATAGTGACTGTTCTAAGTTATGGGGTCTTGGGGATGGGTTTTTTTCCCCTTCAAAATAGTAACATACATTGGAAAGGAAACAGAGGGGAAGAGGTGTCCTTAGAATGACGTGGAAGGTGTTCTCTGAATTACCAAATTCCAAAATAATACGCAAACACTCCCACTGAAAACAAAAAAAAAAGAATGTAGGGTTGCTACAAAACCAACGGTACTACACAGCATGCTTCTTAAAAAGATTTAAATTTAATTTGGTCTTAGATATTTCTGCTTTTGTGTCAAATTCAGATTTGAAGCTTAAATATGTTTGAATGAATTGAGAATTGTGACTGCATGAAAATTCAGATATTCTCTGCATATTCTGATAAAATACATGAGAGTTGTATGCTAACACTTGATAAAATGAATATAATGGAAAATTGCATTTACGTCCATACAGCAATTATTGTAAATTACTTTGCTATGGAAACACAATTCAACCATCTGTTGGCATTTCATGGTGTCTGTATTTTAGCTCAGTTTAAGATGAAGCATTATTTAAATATAGGGAGGCTGTTTGCGAATAGCTTTGAAGATAAGTTTTGAAAATGCGTATTCCCAATGTGACACATTAAGGAGCTTACCAGGTCACATACCTCTTCCTGTGGCTGTGGGGTGTAGGAGGGTTCATGACACTGGGCATAATTTAAAGCTGGGAAGCAAAGCAGGCTGCAGAAAGTGACGACTTATGGTTGTTTCTCAACATCTGTCCGACGGGTCTGCCTAGATTTTAGCATCCAGACAAAGGAAGTGTGGAAGTGCTGCAGTGGCTGGCTGAAATCTCCTCCTGCTGAGAGCCCAGCACCCTGGCTCCCCAACCTCGGGTGGCACAGGCTGACACCAGCACAGTGATACGAATGCACTGGAATTCCTAGCCCTAGTATTCCTTGTCCCTCTTTAGGGTACTTACTCTGTTTTGCAGTTTTCCTCATATATAATTTGGATTTTTACCTGCGTTATTTAGGAAATATACATTTGAAGTTGCTGTGATAACATTCTAGCATTTTATACCTATAATTATGTGATTCAGGTGCTACAAAGTGAGGGAATTTCTAGTTGCTTTCTGAAGAGGGTAAAGGGCATGTATCTGCTGTGAAATAAATGCTGAGCACTCAGTTACAGCCAACCTCAATCCTAAGAAAATAAGTGGGGGAAAGCATCCTTATAGTAAGCTACAAGATAAGCCATTATCTTTACCAGTAGTTTGTCATCAATGGGGTCAGTAAATCACAGTTCAAAGGAAAAAAAAAAAGAGCAGAGCTCTTGCAATGCTAATGAGAAATGTCAAGGAAATTGAATTGTACTTGCCATATCTTTGTTATTCTTAAAATAATAACAATAATACAAAAGAAATACGTAAGGCTTTTGGAGCTCCATGAGGTCCTCTTGCCAAGAAACGACCAGCACCTGCTAGCCCTGATACCCATCTCTGTGTCACTTTAATAAAAGAACCTTGCTGCTGCGGCCCCACGGTGCTGGGCTGCCTGCTCCCCTGCCTGCCTGCACCATCTGGGCCATGGCTGAGTTCAGTAGTTTGCTCTCCAGTTTTGTTAGGGTGAAAATACAGTTTTGGAAGCAGGAACCTCTAACTCACCTGGAACATTATAAATCTGTCTTTGTTAGAGAACAGTTAAATCCTTCATGTCAAAATACTTTTCACTGTGAATGATTTTGGTAGTTCCTTCATTCTAGCACAGAATGCACAGTAAAGGTTATCCATATTATACCAATTTGCTTTATATTGCATCAAACCTCCAAAATGTCAACATATCGTATATTTTGTAATGCATTAATTCTTGGACAATAACTCTAATTTTTATTGTTTCTAAAAGGGTGCTGGTGCCAGAAGAAAAGAATGATTGATGGGAAACAGACACCAGCCTGTAGACACTCACCCTTTTCCTTCGGATACTGATTTATCAGTGTGTCTGGGCATCTCCTGCAAGCCCTGAACACGGAGGATCACTCAGGGTTATCGACAGTGTAGCTGAAGACCTGCAACTTCACAAATTATTATCTGCTATTGGACATCTTTTACAAGAAACCCTGACAGATAAGTTATAAGACGAAGGACAAGCGCTGCATTGCTGTGAAAGGCTGTCATCAGGGCCTGGGTGTCTTCTACCAAAGTCTTTAACATAGTGAACAAACATCCTGTCCTAATGCTTCACGTTTGAGTTGGAACCTATTTTATAAATATATACATGTATATGTACATATAATCTCTAGACTGCACATACGCCAGCACTGAGCATCCTCCTGAAGCTGACATAAAAGGATTTAGAAATGTATTTGTCAAGATTCCTGTCACTTCATGCCCTCTGGGTTACTGTATCCTCCGTGATGCAGCACTACCCTTCTGTGTGGGGACACTATGACGTGTGTAAGACTCAGATTTACACGGAAGAAGGAAAAGTATGGGATTACATGGCCTGCCAGCCAGAAGCCAGAGATATGATCAAATACGTAAAAGTGACTCTGGATCCCCCAGACATAACGTGTGGAGATCCTCCTGAGACTTTCTGTGCAATGGTAAGGCAAGCTTTTCATTTTGCATAATTAGTGGGGATATATTTGTGATAGATGGCTTCAAAACAGAAGCCCTAGAGCGCTCACGAAATTATCCAAGAAAACCTGCATCATATTCCAAATGTGAAAGGTTCTGCTGTACAAAACTCTGAGCAGTACATTAAGCTGAGCAATGAGATGTTCTGCTTATGAGGACGTAACTTGACTTTGTCTGAATTCAGTGTCTCTCTACATCAACTTTTAATGTATCATGAGAAAGCAGCATAAAACTTCTAATGTGCAAACCCATAACTGGGGTGGCCTTTGCCTTATCGAGAAAGACTTGAATGAACCGATTCCACTAAAATTAGTTCAAAGCATCATAGCATGGCATAATTAAGCATAATTTCCAAAGAGTGAGACCAATTGAACTCAAATTGCTAAAGCTTAAAAAATAGTGGTGGGAGCTGGGCTGTTAAAGTTTTCCCAGCTACCCAAAGAGCTGCAGCAGGTGTGTATGGACAGCACAGCAAAAAACACCTCCAAGCTCTAGCACCTACTCGCAGCTTTCCTCCTAACTGAAACTGTAGGCATTCAAGCAAACTAGGAGAGACCAAAGCTCCTTATTTTACATGCTCCTAAAATAGACTGGTTTGGAAATGTTTGACTTGGTAAATAATTGCACAGGTATGATAAACCAGGCAGACATTATATATAAACACACATACAAATATATATGTATATCAATCTTTTACAGCTGTGCTGCTCCCAAGTGTTTGATAGCTCAGGCTGTGAGAAGTCATTTCAGTTAAAGGAGATCTTTAACTTGGAGATAACTTCTTTGTCCTCACACCCACAGTGGATTCCTTTTCTTTGCCACTGAATATTTCTGTTAAATACTGAGTGGAAAATATTGAGTTCCTTGACTAGAAAATATGAGTTTGGGGTACAAAACATGCATACTTACATCTGTGAATACAGCACTGGAAACATGCATCACATTATCTACATTATTTAGGTTTGAAAAAGCAATGAGTTCTGGTAAGTGAGGTTATCACAACTGAGAAAAGTCTACAAGATATTTATTTGCCTGTGTACAAATCATCATTGCTGGGTGACAGCATCCCCGCAGGAAGGAAATTTGCTTTTAAATGCCTTGTGGCATCCTTTTCCACCACTGCTGTTCTGTAAGGAGCTCAGATCCAACCACACATACATTTAAGGCATTATTTGCACGCATGCAGCTGCTTCCCACGTACATTATGGTAATAACCACGTGATAAATTGCGGAGCTACATGAATAAATTACATTCACTATGAACCTTTGACTGCACCACTTGCTCTCTGCCCACTAATCCATCTCTGCTGACATGGCTTTGACGCTCTAAACCTCCGAGCAACTTCAAACAGCCACTGTTGAAAAACAAATAAAAGTCATGTGCCCCACATAATATTGTCTTACTGGTTTTTTCTTAATCTTGAAATATATTTTCTCCCTCTGAATAGTAATGGCTGTGATTTAGCACTCAGTAATATCTAGTAACTCATCATGTAATGCAAAAAGTTGTTCTTTTAACGAAAAAAAACCAACAAACCTGCCCAGTAAAACTTGTTTCTTCCTTTTAGTGCAGATAAACATTGCAGCAGTTCCTATCTTAAGTAATTTTGTAAGTTTCTGAAGGCCTTTAATATCAGTATGAGCTCTAGTTAGAACAATGATTTTAAACAAAACACAACCAGCCAAACAAAAGACATTTTGATTAAATATAAGGGTTAAACTGGTGCCAGAACTCCCCCTGAAAACATTTGACCGCACAAGGTCACCAGTGCTGTGATGTGGGATGAAAGTTTGCTTGGGAATGACCTGAGGTTACTGCTGTAGCTCACTTGCAGCTTAAGCTTGTGAGATGCAGAAGGCCACCAGAATCCTCACATGAGAAGCAGAGAAAGAGGAGTAACTGGGGAAGAGGGAGAGAGAGCACACAGAATGAGAGTATTTAGCTACACAAGCCTAGAGTGACTGACTCTTACATGATAAACTGTTGGATTTGTTTCCACTGTAGAAGTATATTGTATATATACACTATATTTAGATATGCATTGGTAACGGCTTGGCTTGCTTGAAACATAAGGAAAATGACAGAGATATTTGACGTTCCTGAGGTACTGCCCATGGCTTACGGCAGAGCATTCTCATCCCTAAAAATGCTTAATGTCTATCTGTACCATAGCTATCTGTAGGAATTAGATATTTCCTTCGAAATGAGGTTTTATATATTTTGCAGGGCTGAGCCTTTGGCATTTTTGAGGAGATCTTTTATTTTTGTGTTCACTTTTAGTTTTAGAAAATGAGTTAAGAAGATAGCACTGACATACTTGGAGAAAGTGGGCAGTGGAAAAAAGAGCTCTTTCGTGTTAGGCATGTTCTTGTGCTAAAAATTCCCAAAATTGAAGTGACAAAGATGCAAAGGTTTCTTTTCAGCATGGTGAAGTGCCAAACTGGCTTATACAAATGCTTGGCTTTCTTGTTGTAAGTACTGGCTATGTGCCTGCTAAACCTGTACCACTGTTTTGTTATTGAAATCAGGTTAACACTGACTTGGAGAGGAACAGGATCTTTTCAGATATTCTAACAATAAGCAAGGGTACCAAGCAGCCAAGTCTGCTTCTGCAGGATGACAAGGAGGTTGAAGCAGCCTCCTGTTTTATTTGCATGTCAGTTCCCTGATCAGGCTTCATAATTTTCTGTTCACCAAATGGACTAAGGTACTAGCTGTTGAGTCTCTGTCAGCCTTCGGTGTAATACAGATTAGATCCTTGAAACAAACCAGCCTGACAATTTCATTCAAGTCCTGCTGGGAGATTAGGGTAGAATCTAAGGCAGTCTGTGAGAGTAGCTGATCATAATCTGCAATAACACACAACGCAGCCGCGCATTGCAATGCGTGCAAGCGTACAATACAGAGGAGATGGGTGCTTAAATTGGCCCCCTACTTATTTCTGCATGTTCCCCATGGAATTAAATGTTCTTACGAGTCCGTGATGAGTTTTTACTTAGTGAGCTTGTTTAGTTGACAGACTGAATAACAGGGCTTTGCATATGTAAATTTGTTGCAAAATATAACAGCCCTAGTTGGCAGCTAAAGCCAGCATTTGGCAGCTCACCACTTGCAGGTGAGCACTGCACTTTGGGGTGTCCCCCCAGAACAGCATTTGTAGGTATTTCGGGGAGCATGCAGCAGGAAAACTATCCCACAGTTGCTTTTAGGCATCTATTCTGAGAATAACATTATAGTTCCTGGTGACATTCAATATTGACAGCTCATGAGATTATTCTGAAACCTCAAACTCCTGGAGTCCTACGATTATGATTATGTGAGATTCTCAGCTTTCATTTAAAACATCATCTTTATTTTCTTAGTCCTTCTGGTTGCAGGGAAAAGTTTGAAAATGAAACCAAGAAGCTCAAAAAAGCAGAAGCCAAATAAATAGCCTTCCAAATCATTATTTGTTTAAAATCTCATCATATTTAAAGCCATTCGGGATTTTTATGGCTTGGAAAGGATTTTTGCTCAAGAGAAGAGATGCATAAAAGAAACTTATAAACAAATAAGTGGCTAAGAGCAGTGAACACTTAAAATTTCTAGATGTGGAGTTGCATGTATCTGTAAGGAGGATGTGACAGCATCCTTCCACAATAAATAGCACTCCTCCTGCCTATGGGATAACCAGCACCATGGGGAAGGCGTTCACAGGTCACCTCTGGCTTCCCTGTACATTTTAAAGCAATCTCCAGCTGCTTACAGTGAGGTACATGTGCTGGCAGAAGGTGGGTGCCTGCTTTCTGTGTATTCCTTCGAGGAAATTTGGACATCTTTTGTCAGTCACGGAGTTGGACTGAACATCCACAGTGTTTGAGCCAGCGTGACCCATTCCTGCAGGTCTGTAATTTATGGACTTTGAGCATTTGGCATTGCTAAGTGTGTGTCTGGCACCATATGCTCGTGCGTAGTTGGCCTGGGAGGAGAGAGGAGAGGAGAGAAGGGAAAGAAGCTATTTACATTTTCAGGTTTGAACTGCAGGCTTCACTTTGCAGAGATACTAAGCAAATTTTGAAGTACCTGGTGGTGCTGGTTCTTGTGGCCTGCAGCATTTCAGTACAAAACAAATCTGCTTTAAATCCCTGGGAGTAACTAACAGTCAGTGAAATCTACTTCCCTCTCTGTAAGAACAATTTCACAATACTCTGTCCAGCCATAAAGAGAAACAAATCTGACTTCTCATGACCCTCACCATCTTTTGCTCTACCAGAACAGTGTGTAGGTGGCTGCTGGCTTTCCTTCTAAAACATTTGCCAGCTATATCCCTGGTACAAGCATCAGGAACCTGATGATGCTGCTCACAGCTCAGGGATCTTGTCACCCCAGTTCCCCCTGCCCTGCACATGGACTGGCCCCTCTGCTGAAATCCAGCCTTTAGCACAGGGTTTGCATTCAAACCTGAGCCGGGATTACTGTGCAAATTCATTATGAATTTAACCAGGAGACTCCTAGTGGCTATTGCTGTAATTTGCAAACTAGAGACGAATTTATGTTACCGGTCTGTGTTTGCAGCTCAGATGGCAACAGGAAAATACAATTTTCTGTTTGTGTTTAGACCTAGCTATCATAATACCATCCCAACGGCTAAAAAATGATGAAATTATCATCAATTATCGTTGCCTTCAGCTAATTTCCTTCGTAGGTTAAACAGAAGCTTGAAAAGGAGCCTGCAGATGGGAGTCCTGTGCATTTGTACAATTTACAGAGCAGAAATGCTGATGACAGGAGAAATTTGAGCCCTTGAGTGCTACTCTGTATTTCATAGCCAATCAAAACTAAATTAAGAAACAAAGATTGTTAAAAAGTATTCTGCACATGTAATTCTGGCATAATATTATGAGGTGGACATTAAATTTTTCCCTCTGAGACTTTCAGCATCATTAATGTAGCATTCCTTTAATTACAAGTAGGCTCATATTCCTTAAAAAAAGGGAAATACTGTGTAGCATACTTAGTGATACCATTATTATGTTTACTGAAATAATTAAATGAACAGATACTCTCTTGAGTAATGGATAAATCACAATGTGAAACAAAAATTATTTTTGAAAGCATTTTGGCGTTCATAGATACTTTCTCAAGTAAGACATTTTAAAAGAGTGTTGTGCAATATCGTTAAGAGATGCTGTTAAGAAAAAAGCTTGTTTGTTTTATGGGCTAAATTAGAATTTAGACTCCTATATTTTTATTCTATCTGTATAGTCTTACTAGATAGCATGGGGTAGAATGGGAACAGGAAGCTAAAGATGAAGCTATTGCTACTGTCTCGCTTAAAGTGGATTTTCATCGTTGTATATTTTTAAAGCATGTACAGCTCAAAGTTATTGCAGACTTTATTTACAACATCTGCATTCATCTGATTTGAATTCCTTGGGCACATATAATTATTACAACTGTCTCTGTCATTGTAGGAGAGCACCTCACCCTTCAGGGAGCGGGGTTTTTATTTTGGTGCCTCCTCTTAAGCTACTGAATATTTCATTTCATTTCATTTCTAGCGCCCCAAGACCTGTGAGCTACAGCCCCTGCCCGTTGGCCTGTCCCCAACAGGGCAGGACAGCTCAGCCCCCGCTGCTGTGGCTGTCCCCAACAGGGGCAGGACAGCCCAGCCCCCGCTGCTGTGGCTGTCCCCATCCGAGCCCCGCTGAGCCTCTCGCAGCCCCTCGGCAGCCGGCGGGGCGGGAGGGACGCTGGGGCACAGACCGAGGAGCCCAGACTGTCCCTGTGCTGTCCCC